>JAJJWW010005631.1:0-18180 GCA_023531295.1 Papaver armeniacum | reverse complement strand
AATGAATGATCGAATGAATTAACAAAAATGAATGAGTGAGTGAATGGGGTGACCTTTATGGCGTACACCTTGGTTAGCGAATGATATTTCGCAAGAGGCAAATGTAAGACCTAAAGTGCGTCATATAGAGGGGTATATCTTGACATGGCTCGGGGAAAGGTTACACCGCTCCTGGAACTGGTCATGGAGATTTGGGGTCCATGAAAACTTTATCCAGGGGAGATACCTTGGATTTCCAACTATATATATAAGGTTATACCACTGTTGGACGCGAGGGTCTCTTCAAGGAGTCGAGTGTATGCTCAAGGCGCCAGGTACACGGTTGAGCCAAGAGTGCCTGGGGGCATTTGAAGTGTCTCGGCCATTCTTGGCAAGTCTTGGTATATGATGCACTCGGCCCCAAGAAAACTCCACTTAGGGTGCGGTCTCGTAACCATAAACCATATAGGTATAAGGGATAAGAGGCTGCGAAAACAACCGGTTGTTGTTAAGACCGGATGGGAGGAGCTAGTCTTGTATGGCCGATGTACGCCTCCTTGAAGGGGCAACCGGGGAGAAGATAAGGGCGGCACCCTCCATTAGGGAGCCGATAAGTGTCAAAAAGCGCAAATGTCATGAGGCTTTATTTTCGCAGAGAATTTAGGCTTGTCATATTTGTGCGATGATCCCAAGAGGCACTAATACTAACGCCGAAGATAAGGCGAGATCAATGGATTTTTGCATGAAAAGGCAAAAATGTCCTGCGATTTAAATCATGCAAAGCGATAATGTCATGGGATTTTACACTACAAGAGTATTTAAACCCATCATATTGTCACAGATAAAATATCCTGAGAGGCAAAAATACTTAACAAATGATAAGACAAGGTCAATGGGTCATTACATGAAAATGTAAAGACGTCCTGCGATTTTATCCATAACGAGGGGTGGCGAAATAAGACCTTTAATTAGGAAGGAAAAATAAGACCACACAATCAATGATGAACTTCAACATAACTAAAGGTAAGCGAATAAGCTGCGAGATTAAAATTGCAAATCTAAAATGAGATAGAAAGAGAAGATAAGAGATTGTTCATCGAAGGATTTGGTCTTTCCAAAAAGTCAACAAAAATTGAAAAGCATCCTACAAAAGTCACGCGAAAGAGAATGAAAGATATAAAATTATAAGAGTAACTTAATTTTCTACATCGATATTCTCGACAGCGAGGAGATGATAAATGTTCTTCATTAGGATTCTCGGCTTCATAAAGATCCTTCTCGACAAGTTCATTATTTGCGATATCTTCCACGACTTTCATAATCATAATCACTATCGGGAGAATTAGGAACTTCATCATCTCCAACTTCTAAAGGTGCAACGAAGACAAGGTTCAAGGGATTTAGAGAGTAAGATCTCATTCACGACAACTTCATCTTTGGGATGAAATTGACGAAGAAGTGCCTTTGTTGATTCCTACTTTGGACATCTTTAAGATGGCTGAGAGATAATTAAGTCTCCTCGCGGCCCGATCACGAGAATGGGCAAGAGTAGCAACCAGAATCGTATTTTCCTTGCGAATCTTGGCATGGGAGGATTCCAAAGTAGACGAGAGAAGTGCGAAGATCTTTCTCGATTCTCGCGAAAATATATAAGAACAAAGAAGGTTAAGATTAAAAAATAATGAAAGAAATTAGAAAGGAAAAAGCGGTGGTTGAGGCGGTCAAATTTTATGACTACCTTCCTTTTTGCGAGATAAGATGTTGGGTCAAGGCAAAGCAACTATTCTCCAAATGATCCATAACATATCAAAATCATCACCAACAAGACCTTTTAATCGAGAACGCAAGCTTTTTCATTAGAAATCGGTAAATTATTCTCCTTCATAAGGGAGGAATGAGATTCTTTAACTTAGTATATTCATCCTTGAGCTGTTTTGTTTTCACACTTAGGTTATTCTACCTAAATAAGCTTATCTCTTTCGGTTGTGGTTTCTTTGAGTTTATCTTTCAAAGAGCAAATAGATTGTTCTTGCTCATTCAATGCTTTTGACAAACACCAAGTTGTCATGCGAGGATATAGCAACTTTATCCAACAAAGCTCGCTTCTCTGGGACAAAGTTCCATTTTCATCCGATAAGGTTTCCAATTCCAAATTAGATTTAGTCAAAGAATATGACATATGCGACAATTATTTACTTAATAATTCTTGTTTACGGACTAAGTAGGCGTTTTCTTGGGTAAGATTATTTATCACGGTCAGCGGAATACGTATGGAGGTTATCTAATCGGTTATATTGCTCCATCCAAGCATCTCTTTCTGTTCGAGTTTCTTCGCGATAGATTCCACTTGATATATCTCCATTTTACGTTTCCGATTCAAAACTTTAAAGGCGAACAAAGTCTTCAAAAAAAATAAATAAATAAATAAATAAATGGGGAGGAAAGAATACCTTTCAGTTCTTCATTCTTCTTTGCGAAGATTAGCGCGATCCGAGTGAAGTATTATGAAGGCTATTCTTCAAGGTCTTAATTTCTTGTTCCAGGGATGCTCGCGACATGGTATCGGAACCAAAATACTTACTCAAAGATTCATAAACACTAGACCTGACGGGATCAGTGGAGATTTTCTTAACATCATTCATGGTAGTTGATAAAACTTTAAAATCTATATCCATCCTTCTAAATTTTCTTTAGTAAGAGAGATAGATCGAGGAAGCGGAAATGATGGAAGAAGAAACAAAAATTTGAGTCATCCTTAGTCATAAGAATGCCAATTGGAGGAGCTTGATCAACAAGGGAAGATGAGGTAGAGGCATTAAGAGTAAAAGTGGAGAGGGGAACATTCTGAAGAATTTCATTAACGGAAAATTCAGGGACTAATTTGTCAGGCGAGTTCATCGCAGGAGAAGGTGATTTGTCATGAGAAGAAGGAATTGGGTCATCTTGCGAAGATGTCATAGGAGAAGTAGTAAACTTAAACCCGGGAAAAGTAATGGCGGGTGCGACGTTTAAAGTGGCGAGGTTTCTAGGGAGATAAATTAATATCTTTGTCGTCCTGCGAATAACAAGTTAAGTAAGAAACAGAGGCAACAATATTGTTATTAAAAGGGTAAATGTTTCTTAATACCTTGTCATTCGCAGTCTTTCTCTTGGAAGCAAAGGATTTCGGCTGCGAACTCTTGGGAATATTAGGGTTTGTAATCTACCATTTGGTGCTAGACTTTTCCTTGCTAAAACAAAAGGGGAAAAGTATCGAACAAAACTATTTCATAAGAAAAGATCAATCAACGAAATGATTAAATTTAACAAAGTTTGCAAACCTTGATGCCATGGAAACGATGGCGGAAGAATTACAAAATGGAAAGACGATGAAGAAGATGGTGAAGAAAAAGCGAAGAAAATTGCTGAGGCCAAGAAAGAAGATGAAATAAAAGGAAAGAAGGATTTTCATGGGAAATTCTCCCTTAAATAGACAGGAAAGAGTAACCGGATAGCATTAAAAACTATCGGTAAAAAGGGAATTTTAGACACGTGTAAGCGGTCATCCCTAAATGCACTGAACCTTGCCGACAAAAAAATTTGGAAAGAAATAGACGATCGCGATATTTCAAAGTGTAATATCGCAAACCCAAATATGACTTTTATGAGCATTAAAAGAATGATGTAGCATATGATATCGGATAATTCATGAGGAAAGTATGAGCAACTGCGAAATTATAGAGTGAACTGCGAGAAGTAAGAGCTCATAGATGAGGCAAAGAACATGGAACGAAGGTTTCGCATGATGGATTTGCAATACTTCTTACATTTGGAGGACTAAATGTTTCTTATATTTCTTTAAGAATATTCCATATTTCGTATACTACGGATGATAATTTTAAAATCACTTTCCAAAGATTCGGAATCTCGCAAAAAATAGAGGCAAGTACGTACTTTTCAAGTCCAAAGATTCTTTCGCTCGTTCCCTCATCAACAAAAATCAAAGACTATTACAACAACGGATTTTTCTTAAAGATCGCTCTTCAAGCAATATTCAAGAAAAAAGAGGCAAGATGTAGGATCGAATATCGCGACATCGGTACCTGCGAGATCAATAAGCAGCGATGTGCGAGGTATCGCGAGGAAGTGATTTAAATGACGCATTAGATGACGAAAGCGGAACGTGAGAAAAGTATGAAGACTTGGCGAGATTTAGGAGTGTCGCAAGGAAAAATGTTTATAACACTCGCGACATTTCATGCGAGTTATTCCCTGAAAATAAAGGACGACTTATTTGTCATCCACCGTATTACCCTATATAAAGGGTTGAATTAGTCTCATTTGTAGAGAGTTCTTTTTGAATTGTTAAGCAAGTCATGAGGAGAGAGAAAATCTAGAGTGATTGTAATTTCTTTAGATCTGATATATCTATCCTTGTAAACATTTCGAGAAGATTATCAATGAAAGTATATAATTAATCACCTTCAAATGTGTTAATTGAGCAAATTCTAGTGAGGGGTGTAGTGTGATTTCACTGCAACTACAAGTCTCAATTAGAACAAACCCCATTCATCTGCAATGCCCATTCTTACCGTGGACTCAACCCCATTATATCACCAAAGATACAACTTCATTTTCGTAGCTTCCGGTGGCGAGTGCAGAACCGATACACTCATTATCTTCTAACTCGGCCATCGAGGCGGTGATCGCGATGAGCTCTAACATACATCTATTCTGCGGACAACATGAATTCTTGGAAAGAAACACCATTTCATTCACTGCAAAACCCATTTCAAATCCTAGTCAGAACCACCGTCTCGGGCCATCTTCATGGTTGTGACCGCAAAACCCATTAACCATACCCTAAATTTGTAGTACGGATCATCACTTGAAACCACAATAGCGAACAACGACAAATCTAAACCTCAATTCATCGTTCAATTATATCAAACATCAAACCCATTAAAATTTCCTCGTCTGGGATCTCCTGAATTTGACCTCAACAATTTCTCTTCAATCAAACCCTAACTTAAATTCTTTCTCCAATTCGGTGAACTCTTCTTTTGTATCTCTCAAAATCGACTCAAATCAATAGAAGCGAGACACCATTTTATCTTATCCGGGACACAACAATTATCTTCACTCTCACCACTCGGACTATAACTTGCCTAAGGTGGATAGGGTGCAATGAGAAGCACTATCCGTAACTTTGAAGACTTGAACATGAGATTGGTTTCTTCTTTTCTCGAGCTAGGGCTAGGTTATACTTTAGGGGAGGATTATAACACCCACTTGTCGGGATAAGGGCCACCAACTGAAATGGAAACCCCTTTGTGATTTCAATTCCAGTGTCAGTCCTGCGAGACTGACAGTTCAGTTAACAAATTCCGCAACTCACGCTTTTTAAGCTTGCAATTTCTTCATACGGAGTCGGAATGACCTCATTATTTTGCCACTGGCTTCGTCTTTTCGTTCTCCTCAACTTGAGGAGAAGAAATCCAGAGTTTGAACGAGTTCCACTTCCTTTTGCTCCAATGACTCCAAATCACATGTAAAACTCAAAACAAACGTAATAATACATTATTCGCAAGAAAACATAACAAAGAAAGCATAAACTATCGATATAGTCAAGGTGTTTTAGACACCTATCAATAGTTCGTCTGGCTAGTTTCGTCTAACCTTTTGTGAACAAGTCATTGTACACAGTTCGGTTATGGTTCATCCCAACCAGAGTGTATATTTTTTTTGTGTTAATCTCAAATTAAAGATTCATCTAACACTGGATATTGATTGCTTGATTCCAAAACTACCTTAGCTTAAATCTAAAGCAACCTATGATTTTGAAAGTCTATATAAGGATAACTGGCAGCACAGGATTTTGAATCCCCGACACTTTTCTTGTGTGTCGACCTCTCCTTTAAACCTATTTAGTTTTAGCGACTAAAAAGACTTCGCTCACGGATATGTGAAGCCAGGTCCGACTATCTTTATCTTGATAGTACGTGTATCCTGATCTTGCTACTGATTGTTGAGTCTAACTCCGATCAGGCAAGATAGATAAAAATAAAAAAGTTTCTTCATCTCAGACTTTGTGATTCCACAAGTATATTCCTCCATAACGATTCTTTGTTGAAATCGGAGTAGGTTTTACTTGAGAGGTGGATAATAGTCTAGGATGCTCTTCGGGAGTCGCAAGTACCGGATTTTGAGGTTTGCTAGACTTTGTCTATGGAAAATGATTTCCTATGTTACCTTGATCTTTGATCAAAACGGAAATCACATATAGGCTTATCTGGGGGACAGATTGGTTTAAAGTCTTCAATTGAGTTAAAGAAACTCTTAGGATGTAAATGAGGTCAACTAAGGGAATCGATTACGCAGAGTCCTGCTGGGATTCAAGAGGAGTAAGGAGCGCGACTATAACTCAATTGCTGTGACTGTAGATTCGGTCTCAACTACATTCCATTCCAAAGTTCTGATAGTAGGCTAGAGTCTGTAGCGGCTTAATACAGTTTGGTGTTCAAATCTGTACTAGGTCCCGGGGTTTTTCAGCATTTGCGGTTTCCTCGTTAATAAAATTTCTGGTGTTTTGTAGTGATCTACACTACAATAGGAATTTCAGAGATAACTTTACAGGATCTACTCTGTAAAAGTTAGAGAAAACCTCAGAGAGGCAGAAGAGATAACTCTAATTTCATCAATTTTCATTAGTTTCTCATTAGGTTTACGACCAAAAAAAGGAAAGGGAAAGGAAAACTCACACGTGCCTAGCACACGAAAATTATTAAAGGCACCAGTATAAGGGTAGCCCGTAAACAATTATCAAGACAAATACTAAGGGATGTGACAAATTCCCACCGGCATTGCAGTAATCCTTGTCCTCAAGGATGAATTTTGAAAGGCATACTTGATGAATGCAAGTATCCTCCCAAGTAACATCACCTTCTGCCATATGAGACCATTGAATTTGAACTTGTGGAATGTGTTGGCGACCTTTGAGAAGAATCCTGGATTGTAAGGCCTGAACTGGTTTTAATTTGAATAAGCCTGCTTTATCCACTGTAGGAAGTGATGTCTGTGGAATAAGTCATGTCCCAAGCTTCTTTTTTAATTGTGACACATGAAAGACATTGTGAATACGCGATGAGGTTGGCAGTTGGAGACGATAAGCAACATCACCCACTTTCTCCAATACCTGGTATGGACCAAAGAACTTGGCTGCAAGTTTAAGATTTCGACGAAGTTGGACAGAAGTATGTCGATAAGGTTGCAGGCGCAAGTACACCCAATCACCCACTGCAAAAGGCCTTTCGACTCGTTTCTTATCTGCCTGTTGTTTAATGCGGTGCTGG
Organism: Papaver armeniacum; assembly: GCA_023531295.1. Classification (NCBI taxonomy): domain Eukaryota; kingdom Viridiplantae; phylum Streptophyta; class Magnoliopsida; order Ranunculales; family Papaveraceae; genus Papaver; species Papaver armeniacum. The sequence goes on along the minus strand of JAJJWW010005631.1, from coordinate 10,870 downwards.
GCAGCAAGGAGATTCTGTCTCAATACATACGTCATAATTCCTCGATGGTGTATAGTCCTCTACCACTTCATGATTGACTGCACCAGCATGATGAAGTCCAAATTGTGGTGGAGAGTAGCCGTAGAGAGCTTGGAATGGTTTAAGTTTGAGGCTAGTGTGGTAGGTGGTATTAAACCACCATTCTGCAAGGGATAACCAAGAAACCCACTTCCCAGGCCTATAACTGCACATACAACGCAGATAAGACTCCAGACACGCATTCACACGTTAAAATCCGACCGTCCGTCTGAGAGGATGATACGCCGTGCTCAGATGGAGTGAAGTACCCACAACCTTGAATAAGGCTTTCCAAAAGCCACTCAAAAAGATTGCGTCTCGATCTGACACAATGGTTGCAGGGAGACCGTGGAGCTTGAGAATAGTGTCAATGAATATTTTGGCCACAGACTGTGCAGTATAAGGGTGACTAAGAGCTACAAAGTGAGAATACTTCATAAAGCGATCAACAATGACTAATATTACCTCCCTGCCTTCTGATTTGGGTAGCCCAAGTTATAAAGTCCATACTCACATGCTTCCAAGCCCGATCAGCAATGTAAGGGTTGGAGTAATCCTGCCCGACAGATGGTGGTCGATTTTGTGTTGTTGGCAGATGTCGCATTGCTGGATGAAGTGAATCAGCTCCTTATTGAGACCTGGCCATTGGAAATAAGACTTGGCACGCTGGTAACTGGCTTGCATCCCAGAATGGCCACCAATGGCAGATGAATGAACAGCTGTGAGAATGCTATGTCTAGCGAAGACCAGTTTGCCAACATATATTACTGCCTGCAACTTGAGAATTCTATTAGTGTACGTATAACCATCAAGCGTTACGGGGAGAAATAAGGAGCCGAGGGATCCAAGATGAGGCAATTGGATTATCTTCATAGTCGGCTATTACTTCTGCAAGCCATTTTGGTTCAGCTGCTGATAGTGATGAACATGTAACACGAGATAAAGCGTCAACTACACGGTTCTCGGATCCTTTCTTATAATAAAGGGTATAATCATAACCCAGCAACTTAGTGAGCCATTTCTTCTGAAGAATGGTGTGCAATTGTTGCTCCATAAAGTACTTCAAACTTTGATAGTCCGTAAAAATCTTGAAATGGTTCCCGAGTAAGTAAGATCTCCATTTGTTGACTGCAAGCACAATGCCTAACAAATCCTTCTCATATGTAGAGAGAGCTCTGTACTGAATGCCCATGCCTTTGTTAAAGAAGGCAATAGGTCGACTCTCCTGCATTAAGACCGCGCCCACACCACAATCACTAGCATCCGATTCTACCTCAAAGGGCTTAGTGAAGTCAGGCAAAACAAGAATAGGAGTAGTAGTGACCATCTTTTTGAGTTTCTCAAAAGCAGCTTCAACAGCATCATTCCAAGAAAAACACCCTTTCTTGAGTAATTGAGTTAGTGGTTGACAGATCAATCCATAGTTGCGAACAAACTTGCGATAATAGCCAGTTAGTCCGAGGAAACCACTGTTGATGGTGGATTTTCGTTTAAGGTTAAATTTTTAAAAAACCAGAAAATCATGCGCTGACATCTTGTAAAAGATAAAGCTGTTTATAAGTGACGGATACTCTCACTTAATTCACCGGGAATGGAGCATGTAGCAACAATCCCTTCTGTGAATTTCACATCGACCTTTGTATTTCCTGTACTCATTATCGAGTGTGGCATGACGACCGAGTGTTACTCTTACAGTAACACGAACCTCAAGCACTATAATGAATCATTATCGATGTGGCATGACGACCGAGTGTTACTCTTACGGAGTAACACGAACCTCCAAGCACTATAATGAAACCATGTACGAAATACCCGTGAACAGTGATTCTCGGTGTGTTATACTAGCTCGAGCCCTCTCGGTGTGTTATACTAGCCCGATTGAGCCCCTCTCGGTGTGTTATACTAGCCCGATTGAGCATCCGGACTTGACTGTATCAGATCTCGGATATGATCCGGATCGCATCATCCAACTCCACAAGCATGATTGGATGACCACAGATCAATTCCATCACCCCTGCGGGTATGGAATACCCACGGCCTTAGCTTGCCGATATGATCGATCGCAGTCATCCAACTCCACAAGCATGATTGGATGACCACGATCAATTCCATCACCCCCAAGCAGGTATGGAATACACACAACCGAATTCCATGGTCGACCATTGGCTTTGCTTGCCAAGAAACCGTCCATACCAAGCATTATGGGCGGAAACCCTAAATTAGGGTTTGCGGCATATTACATGTGCCGCAAAACGGTCTCAACCATCCATCTTCGCAGGTATAGATGGAGGGTGTAGATGTAGACTCAAAGGGCCTGGAGCATGTCGACACAATCACCGTGTGACCGCCTACACACTTGACCAATCGGTCAAAGCCAACCATGGTTGGTTACAACAAATTAAATCCGCCCAAAGAGCATGGTCGCGCGGCTTTGAAAGCCAAAATTAGGGTTTCAAGTCATCACGCGCGTCCATCTTCTCCCAGATACGAATGGAGGGTCACAGATTGGATTAACCAGGCCGGTCATACCAAAGATGACCACCGTGGGCCCATCTACCTCCTCTTGCGGTCGGCCAAGGCATACCATGCCCGGCTAATCCAAAACGCCCGACCAAACTCACGCGGTTACATCTCCCAAATCCTAAACCGATCTCGACCGCTCAACTTCACCGGATGATTTGAGTGGCTTAGATCACATTTTCATGGGATAATCGGTATAGGTGTGAACACTAGCCTACCACCTACACGGTATGATCGACCAAGACCGACCAAGATGGGTCGTCTTGGAACGCACGCCCAAACTTGGGATGTCATGCGGTTTCCAACTCCTTTGCGGCAAGGGATTTACTCCGAGAACCGATCTCAACCACTCCTCTTTGACGGTCAAATTGAGTGGCCTAGATTGCATCTTCATGAGACGGTGAGACATGGACGTGTACACCATCATGCCGTCAACACGCATGTATGGTCGGTCCTACAAAATCCTTCCATGCTTGGTTTCGACCAAGTCAAGAGTAATGCTTGCGCACCTCTTTAAAAACCCTAATTTCATCAACGGGCCGAGATGAGTGTCTCAAACATCATCTCATCCGTCCGACTTCACCAGCTTGGTTATACAACCCTCGTCGGGAGTTATTTGGTTAGTGAGGGTCATTACCCATCACTTTACCACACCGTAACGCAAATACTGCGCATAAAATACACACACGATACTTCACAAGTATCGACTTTACCGAATAACGATTGTTATTCAATTCAGCATTACATGCTATCTTTCGTGGATCCACGATCCACATTCCGAACATCAATCATGCTCTTAGTGGATCCCACGTTGAAGATCACGTCCGGTTTATCAATCATGTCACAAAGTGGCTAGGATACATCTTTGGGGTATTGGTCTGGCGGTATCTCAGACGTCCGCGGCGTGCACACGCGACCATCCTGGAAACGTGTTAGGAAGTCGAGGAGACGGATTGAGATGGAACTCAGGAAAAGTGGGCAAGAGCAGTCGGTGGGTAGCATTCTGAAACACACAGCTCCCAGCTACTCCGTCATGCTTACCTCCACTTCCCTGAGAAAGCGTGAATGAGGCGCCGATGACTTGTATAAATGGGTTCTGGCCTTGTTTTCCAGCAACGAAGCGGAATAGCAGAACCACCAAGTTCGAACTGACCGTGAAACCAAGTGTTAATACAAACACGTGTTCCAAACAACTGTCAGCACCTTACTTGCATCTGACCGTGGGCATCTGCTCATACTTTATGTTACAAGTCAGCTTAAGCAAGCCAGCACCTTCCTGATCTCAGCACACGCCTTCCCTGCTTCCCTCCTAAAGATCAACCCCATCTCATTGCTTCACTTTGTGACCCGAAACAAATGCAGGCGGCCATTTCTTAGTTTTAGGTGGGACTTGCAGGATTCAATCTCTCGAATCTACAAGCACTACTTGCCGGTCGTTTGTTGAAGGTTTAGATTCATTCCTCATCCACCCCAAATTGCAAATTCTGCGGGGAGTAGTTTTCACCCATCAACAATTGGCGACCACGGTAGGAGACAATCTCTCGGTTGTAAAATCAATTTCTTCAATACCCAATCTTGTTTAGCTGGGTCCAAGGATGGTTGGTCTTAGGACTTCCTCGTAGTAAATCATTCCAGTTCTCAATGAGGATGCCTCTCTTCCCAGGCGCATCACGTGGCGCAGGAGAATCCCAGCTATGGCGAGTTGGCTGGATACTTGAGACTCGGGCGGGGAGACATGGGTGATCAAAGAAACGTCGCGGCATACTTGACCTCCTCATCAGAATGACATCCCGGAAATGAGCGTCACGGGAGGCCTTTTTGCTGGGGACTAGTTCCCTCGAGATCCAACGGGCCCCTCGGGCAGAGGCCCGGTGAGATCGAGGAAGGCACATGTCTCTAGTGGAAGACTTGTGTGAACTCTTTACCTCTCAAAAGATCAGCGGGCGGACACGTTTGCTGCAGTCAATAAAATAGCTGCAGGCGCACACCTCCTTCTCGTCCGGGAGTCTCAAGCTGCATCGGAAATATCTATAAACAGTATTACATTCCTGAGAAGATGACGATGGAGAGGAAGGTGCTTGGGCCTCCCATTGACACGCACATCAAGGGTTGAGTTAGGAGGCCTCGTCGAAACACGAGGCATCTTCGAGCGTAATTACTCAGAGACTGCCGAGGCGAGCGAGTGGGTATGCGGGTGTCGCTGACCGAGCACGTTGGCCGGACTTGAAGGAATCAAACCAGCACATCACGGAGTCGTCAGTTTGAATTTGTCGGTAGGACACATTCGATCCCACGGCAAAGTTTGAAGTCGCATGAAAAGGCCAGGATTACCACGTCTGGGGAGGCCAAACGAAGCTACCCGCGACAAGTCGTTCCTTCGGCGTATCACGTGCACGAAAGGCGGAAATTGCTAAATGAGGAGGTAAATCGTCTTCATATCATTGTCTCATCTGCTTGTGTGAGTGGGTACATTCGGAGTCAAAGATACTCACTTGAGGGAAAGTCAGAGCAAATCATATGCACTCCAGCTGCCGTAGGCTTGATCAAGGAAGATAAACTTCCCATCGTTGAGGCCAAACACCACGACACACTCTCGTGAGAGCGTCCATCTCCAGCCGGTGAAACTTGTCCCATCCTCCACGCCAAAAGGACGCTCTTCCCGAGGCAAGCCGTGTGATCGGAAAGGAAGACAATATACCGGCGCCGCGGTATCAATTAGCGGGAGAGACATCGGTCTCAGCGATTGAATGCTGCGGGGACTGACGGAATACAAAAAGAAGAAGGAGGTATTGGACGCCCCTTGTATTACTAAGAGACCAGGACCAATTCCCAGTGGCATTTCGAGATTGTTAACATCGGGATGATGAATCTCACTTTGATGGTCTCTATCTGATTCGACTCTATCCCACGGAGCGAGCGTGCGAGCGCTATTCTACGACTACTCAAGGAATACCCAAGATGTGTTAGCACGGACATACGAAGGAAATGCATTCTGGGTAAGTGATGCACCGTGCCCACACGTCATGCACGGATCCAAGCAATGGCAATCAGAGGCAATTCCAGGACATAAGGTAGAGAACAAATCAGAATAGAGATTCAGAGGCTGCTGTTCGCGGCTTACGTCGGACCCATTCATCGTCCAGCTTTGGTTGCGGCGATGGTCGGTAAAGAAAAGCGGGCTGATTCGATCTTGCGTGCATTTGAGAAGACTTGAACAAGTCTTCCCTTTGAGGCGACTTTCCCTGCCTAACATCTGACATGTTAGTAGAAACACTAAGACACGGCATGTTTTCCTTTATGGATAGCTCACAATGGCTACAATCAAATAAGGATGTATGAGCATGATGCAAAAGTAAGGCAGAAACTAGAACCCCTCTTGGCAAATTTTCTACTATATTATTGCCATTCCGGTTTTAAAGAATGCGGTACGCCCAACATACCATAGCTATGTGGCAATCTTCCACGACATGATCGTAAGCAAGTAGAAAGTATATGGATGATATTGTAATTAAGTCAGGCTGATCTGATCTGCACCAGCGTTTTCTGACAAGTATTTGAGAGGTGTCGGGAATACAGGACAAAGATGAATCCTTTAAATAACTTCAGTGTCTCTCTGGTAGAATTCACGGGATTCCAAGTGAGCGGAAGATAAAGTGGACTGATCCAGGCCTAAAATTCTTTCTCACATTAAGCCTCACGAGAATGTGAAAAAGGCTCCGAGTTTCATGGGCAAGGTAAACTACGTTACGGCCCGTTTCGCCACACTGGTTTTAGCTGAAGCTTACGCCTCATTCCCCTTGCTGAAGAGAGCCGGCTTTGTTTAGGCCCATGACAGCGAGAAGCTTTTGGAAAGTCAATGAATACAAATCATCTCCAACCGTCATGAAATCTGCTGAGAAACCATTGGTCACTCTACATGTCGGTGTGGCGAAGTAGGGGCTTTACTCGCTCGGGAAGGCAGCTAGAGAATCAGACGTCCCATATCACTATTTCAGCCCAGGAATATTGAGAATCTTTGAACTCGGGTATCGGCCCGGAAAAAAGCGTGTTAGCTTTAATCCATTCCATTCATATTCGACATTACTGCTATCAACGGTGTCACCAGTATCTAAATCGATCTGCAAAGTTCTTGCTTTCCAAAGCCGGTCACAGCGGGGAGGGCGGAAAATGGCTTCTCGAATGTAGACAAGACATGGCAGTGCGCATCTTTAGAGCTATCAAGGGTGCGATTCTGAGACTTCTGCATTTAGGAGAAGTGCTGCGGGACTACATGAAGAACTCCTGAGAGAATTCCCGAACATCTCTATTACGGAAGAAGAAGTGTGGCTTTGTGTTTTGGCTCATGCAGCGATGTCTGCGGAGGCGGGCGTGGTATTAGTCTCCAGCAGGAAGTATTTTCGCATTCTTTGATTAGACTTGAATGCCAACAACTCTGAATACTTCAAGCTTTCCTCACTTAGGGCTTTCCAATAGCTAAACAGCGAGTCACACGCTGGAGATGAGAGTGACTCCAAGTTGCGTGAATCGATGAGCGAATTATCCTTTGTTGAAAGAAGTAACTGCGGCCCGTCACCAGGTCGAGCTCTGAGTTGCCTAAACTGCTTTTTTGCAGTGCAGCCATAACCCATGTTGATCGCGTATAACTAAACTTATGCGATTGCCTAGCAACATTGGCTTCCAAATTTGAGGATTCGAGGCGGAAGAAACTTTGGCAGTAAAGAGGAGAACCATGATCGACATGGCTATCACAATACAAAGAAGACACCAGGCAAGCGGTGTGAACTCCAGAGTCATTGAGAGCTGGCCAATCACTCTGCAAGAAATTAAGTCCATTACTGTAAAACTTCTTCATGCTTCATGGTATCTTTGTATTATCGGAATCCAGAGACGAATACTGTAGGAGATGTGCAGGAGGTGTGAAGCACAAATCTCTGGTGGATCGATGTTCACAATGAAATTTGTGGACAATCATCAGTGTGTAACTGGTGACTTCACTTGCTTACCCAGTTAATCGAGAGATGGAGGCTCAATCCCAGACCTGCTTCAAAGTCTGCTCAATTGCCGAGACACCACCACACCGATTGGAGATTTTAATGTGAGCCGCGGCCGGAAGTGCAGAGAGAGGCCATTAGCTATCTCGTGATAGGATAATTCTGCCAGGTCAAGAGCCTATTAGATGAAGCCGAGAGGCCAAGCGGTTCATATTCCACCGAAGGGATCTTATCATAGGGCCGGAGTGATATGCTCACGGTGCCTGGGTGGAGGAAATCAGTCCATCTTTAAAGCGAGACACCACGAGGAAGAACATCGAAGAGAAGCCCATTCTATCGGAAATACCACGAGAAATACTATTGGCCGACCATGGAGGATGATGCAGCCGTTTTCGTTCAAATTTATCGCACATACGGTCATGGGAATCTGTCCGCGTATAGCCCTGCACGTTACATAGCGGCCCATGGCCATTACTATGCTGGGGAGTGGACATTGCTCGGGAAGATTAATCCCACCGTCGCCGAAGCATCAAGTGCATCATAGCCGCAGGTACTTGCCATTTGGTGAAGGCGACCTCTGAACTACGGGAGCAACATTGTTTGGACAAGAACACATCATTTTGTCGTTTGGCGTGCCCAAGCATATCATCACGAGATAATGCCTCCCTTCGCTTAAGCAGCTTAAGTAGGAGTTACTTAGAAATTCGGCATTAAACAGGTCTTCTCCACCGTCTACTATCCTCCCGAGGAACGGGCAAGGTAGGAAGTACTGGGCATGATCAGGATCATGGTGAGCAGTACGTCATTCAGGAGACAACTTGATCGATTACCAATGGCACTATGGGCATACGCGTCGTCACCCGAAGCTCCATTGGGGCCTCACGTCTCACTCGTCTACGGAGGCGGATGCAATTCTCCCCGGCCGAGAGATCGAGTCCATGGCCCGGATTACTGGCGCGGCAGGATCCCCTTCAGAGCGAGGCCGAAATCTTTGACTCCTACGTGCGATTAAACCACTCTGATTTCGAGAATCGCGGAAAAACAACTCGAGTGTCTGAGAATCGAATTTCGGGGCATACAACAAAATTTAACCGTGACGTTCAAGGTGGGAGATTTGGTTTGAAAACGACCAAACACATCCGGCCAGACATGCTCTGCTTTCAAATTCTCTCACCCAGAAATGGAGTCCCTCTGATCGCCCGAGCTTCATGATCAAGGCTACTACAAGATCATTAAGGTAGAGACGGAGGCAAGTTTAGCGATCATGTTGGAGAGAAGTGGCTCAAGGCATAACCCACACTGACCACTACTCTGTATGTCATATTGACATTTATTTTCATTACATGTTTGAATGTAACTCACGTTCGAGATGTATCATTGAAAAACCTGTTTCACCAATCAAAGGCCAATGCGATTTATTAAAGAGATGTTCAAAACTCTTGACATAAAGCGTCATTAACAATAAGGGATTCTGGCTTAGAGAATACCATCTGAAGATTATAATTTGATAGGTGTAGAATACACCTAATTTACTATCTAGATTTGTGCTTTCTTTCTTTATTTTTTCTTGTAATTCATGTATTTTCGCTTGTTTGGGTTTTGGCTACTATGGAGTCACACGGAGAAGAAAAGAAGCACCCAATTTTTGAGCCAAAGGGCAAAAAGGTCATTTACGGGCGATTGACCATAGTCCAGTTAGTTGAGGATGCCAAGTAGAGGCTATTTTATCCAGAAACTATTAATTGTACCTATCAGTTTAGTAATGAATGGAAATTATGTCCATGTGTATTTGATACCACTCCTTTTGCGTGCGAGGATCCATATCATTCCCCATCAGCCTAAATCGAGGAATTATTTCTCAAGTATTATACGAATCCATTATCTGGGGCATTCTTCTTTGTCAGTCAAGAGATTGAGAGAAGAAGTTGAGAAAGTGAAAATCACTGAACCGAGAGAGAGAAATTTATTGCCACTGTGAAATCCGAGAGAGATCGGGCTGGAGAGGCGTTGAACACGAAGGTGAGAGAAGATTGAAACGAGGTTTTTGATTGTAAGAAGGAAACTGAGGCGAGTTAGGTTGTGAAGCTCGGGGAGAAGATGAATCAGGTCGGGTTTATTCAGTACAATTAGTAGAACTAGAGTGATGACAATGTAGATGAAAATTGCTCTCGAAGATTTGGTTATAGTTCAAAACGGTGATGGGGTTTTGTGGTTGATTTAAATTCTGATGTGGATTGAAGATGGTGACAGATTGAACCTGAGAGAAGTTTGGTTGCATTGAGCAGCAGTGCAGCCAGCATTGTAAGTCAGAGTAGAAATTCTGAGATGTTAAATGCGACCAATGCTTGGGAAAATAGGTTGTTATTGAATGGAGTGTTGGGTATGGATGATTTTTTGAGGGCTCTGACAAATTCACAGAAGATGGGTTTGGGGTAAAGCTCGATGTTTAGATGAGCTTACAGTGCGAGGTTGCACGGTGTGAGATAGAGGAGGCAGTGGTGGCTCGGTGATATCTTATTGAATATGGCACGAGACCTTTAGTGGTTAGTGCAAAGTAAAAATGTGAGATTGATAGGTTAGTTGATTGCCATTCATTGTTGATGTTGTTAGGCCTTTGGTGTTGAGCCGAGCAAGTCTTATTGGAATTTATTATTGGTATCTTGATGGGTATGCAATGCGGTACATTGTATGGTTCATGTGGTGAGAGTAGTGAAGATCAAGGCAAAGCTACAGGGAGATCTTGTGATGATCTTGCGGCTTGGGATTGTGAATAAGTTTGAGCTGCGGGTATTTGATGGCTTGATCTCTGCGTGGACTATGTGCGAGGAGCGGGAAATGGGTGGCGAGGATTAGATGTAATGAAAGGTGATAAGGTGCCGAGATATGGCACAAGGATGAAAGATGCATCTTTTTGGGAATGACCAGGAGGCGTCGGTAGAGCTTGTGGAGTCACGAGTGGTGGCTGCTGTTGAGATGGTGGTAATTGTGAAACTCGAATTCTGATGGTGGAAATTGGGCATTGAGTTGAGTTTATGGTGCGGCGGAGCTCGGGTGTGGTGTGAAGTGTGAAATGGTATAGCTGTGGAGTGGTTGCAGCTAGGGAGGTCTTTTGTAGGGTTAGGTTGGAGGCTGAGATGCGGGCGCGGTGCAAACAAGGCTAGGCGAGAGGAGAAGATGCGGCGAGTACAAATGGTGAATGTGGTGTTTGTAAGCCAAGGCGATCATGCCAATAAAATGGCAGGAATGAGCTGTGTTGCTTGAATCAAGATGAGAAGACTCTGAAGCTGGCGGGGCCATCATGG
>JAJJWW010005630.1:0-310336 GCA_023531295.1 Papaver armeniacum | reverse complement strand
CCTAGTTCTCGCTAGGTCTTCACACCTTTCTCGTGTTCTCGCCGCCGTCATCCATTGCGTCACTTATTTTACTCTGCTGCGACACCTTCGCTATGTAACGTTTATGGATTTCGCGGAGGTGTTAGTGTTGCGATATTCTGATCCTACACAATTAATAAAAAGTGTGATTGTTGATCTTAAAGATGGGTTGATTGTTATGAATTCTTGTGAGGGATGTATTGTAGGATTTCCTGCATCTACAATGTGACCATTTGAGTTTTTGTCTTTTTCATGGTTTGAGCAATATTTGAGAAAATATATGCAAAAACCAGGGTTTTTTGCTCAAACGGAGGAGTTTCATGAGATGAGGGAAATAATTATTATGAAAACAAGGGATTGCAAGGTGTGGGACCGGCCATGGCTAGGGCATGACCGGCCGGCTAGGTAGCTCGATCCCGCGACACCTTCCCCTATTTTTATTATTTTTCATGAAACCGTGAAAATATGGAGAAACCGTGAGTTTTGCTCAAACAAGGAAAGTTGTTCGAATGAAGGAGTCTTCATGAGATCATGAAAATAATAAAATATGAAAATAAAGGAAGAGGCGTGGGGACCGGCCACGCCAGCATGACCGGCCGGCCGGTGGACCCGGTCCCTAGGCGCCTCTTTTATATTTTTTTATCATTATTTTCTCTCTCTTATTTTGTGTGGGTTTCCTCGTTTGTCCATATTTTCGAATGCTCGTTCGTGCATCATCGTTGAGTACACTTGCACCATTTTATTAGGGCTTACTCGGTGATAGTCCAGATGCCCGATTGTTGAGTAATTATTACTAATTCATGAAATTCAGTGGAGAATGATTCATGAAACGAAGTAATAAAAATCTATTACTAATCCATGGAATCCAGTCGGGGAATTCAAGTAACGAAGTAATGAGACAAAATGGTTTATCTATTGCTAATCCATGAATCCAGCCAGGGAATTCAGGGAACGGAGTAATTAGATATAATAGATTATTTTCTAGGAATTCAGTGGATGAATGTCACGGTATAATTAATCTATTTGCAGAATCGATATATGAGATAGTTAAAGCATCATACTCGTTCTGAAGGGTGCATAGTCAGGGAACAACGTGCAGCATCGACGTCCTGAAGGCGTTTAGCCCTCTAACAAACAATTATATGTATAGAGTCGCCTGAATCTATACACGGTCTCTCTACATTGTCAGGGAACAACGTGCAACATCGACGTCTTGAAGGCGTTAAGCCCTCTAACAAACAATTATGTCTAGAGACCCGCCTACCATTATTCTAGATGTAGAGGTGGGTCTCTCTATGTAGTCGTGGAACAACGTGCGCGTCGACGCCCCCGAAGAAGTTAAGCCCTCTAACAAATAATTATGTCTAGAGAATCGCCCAATCATTTGATTCTACATAGAGGTCATGATGAAATGCGCAGTATCGAACACTCAACTGGGAGGCCTTTCGAGAAACATATTCATCATGGCTCTGATAGGAATGTTCGCTCGATCGGAGATCGTGAAACGGTTCACGAATCATAAAATATGAATCGTCACATCCGTTCCTAAAGCCGGGTCAGAAACATGCAGTATCATAATTTTACGATTTTGACCTTTGTCGAAAATCCACCATTAACAGAACGATAAGTTTATTTTAAATATTTGTGTCATTATTTGATAGTTACGATTGCGTTGCTTGTTCCGATTTAATATCTTTGTACTTTGCTTTTCGGTTTATGAGATTTACTTTCGAGTTTTATTAACCTTAATGTTTCGCTCATATTGATTATCTCTTATGATTTTGCAACTTTTTGATTTAGCAGATTTCGGATCTAACCTTTTGGGTTGCTTTATCAAATAATCAGAAAATGATATTGATTAAACTCGTGTGTGAAGTCTTTGTTATACTATTATCGATTTGTGTTTCATAAGTTGTATATTTAGTATACAAATGAGCTTCGATTTTATCTTTTTACTTTGGCAGATAATAGCTAAGATCTTGCCGAGCTTTCTCTGGTAAAGGTTATCTTTTTTGTTATTATTTTGTCTTGCAGGGAATAACAAAACAATGGGGGAGAGTTCTATATTAAACAAGTACTTGAGCGTAATATCTTTGTGGGGTGGGTGGTTTGGAAACCTAGGGAATAACTATTTTTGATAATCTCTTTCCTGATACGTAAACTTGATCCGTTCCGATCTTAGTTTGTCATATTGATCATTTTCCTATTAAGAAAACTTGATTTAATTCATATTTCTTGATTTTTCTTAACGAAATAAGGTACAATTGTTTCCTGTTAAGAAAAACTAAGTCAATTCTGATTTTTATTTGTGCTTAACAAAAGAGGTTCAGTTGCTTTAGTCCAATTGATTCTTGATAAGAAAAATTAAATTAATATGATTTTAGTTTAGGCTTATCAAAACAAGGCACTGTTATTCAAGTCTAATCGGTCCCTGATGTTGATGGTGGATTTTCATTTAAGGTTAAAATTGTAAAAAACCAGAAAATTATGCGCTAACATCTTGTAAAAGATAAAGCCATTAATAAGAGTTGGATACTTCATCACTTTACTGATTCACCTAGAATGGAGCATGTGGCAACAATCCCATTCTGTGAATTAAATACACAAAATCCATCCAGGTTGGAGCATGTAGCAACAATCCCATATACCCTGTGAATTTATAGGAATATTAATTAATGCATGAGCAACCTTGTATTTCCTGTACTCATTATCAGTGCGGCATAACGACTGAGTGTTGCTCTCAGCAGAGAAACACGAACCTCCAAGCATTATAATGAAAGCATGTACGAAATACCCGTACAGGCTGCAACTCTCGGTGTGTTATACTAGCCCGATTGAGAACTCTCAGTGTGTTATACTAGCCCGATTGAGCATCCCGGACCGACCGTATCAGTCGGATATGATCTCGTTCATCCAACTTCACCATCATGATTGGATGGCCCAGATCAATTCCATAACCCCCAAGCAGGTATGGAATATTCACTGCCGAACCAACGCGGACCTGGTAGGCTTGGAAATGTGGTTGTTTTTGCCTACTTGTTAAACCGCAAGTGCACGGTGTCTATAATATAGAATCGGGCAAATACGGGTCGATCCTACGAGACTTGTGGTGCTGTATGGTTGATCTAAGCTCACTAAACTGCTTTTCTAGCAAGGTAACACAATTGTTGTTTTGTTGATACGACTAAGTGGAGGTTATGACAGTGGAATAAAGATGAATACAAACAAAGAGAATAAATGGGTACTAGGATTATCAAATCCACTTCTAATTCCTATTATGTGTTCAACTAAGTCGAGTTTCTTGCTCCTGTGATAGATAAGGGAAGTGTGTCAATCCTACCACCTATCTAAAGGTTTTCTTCAAGTGACACTTCAATTATCAGCTAAAGTACTAACCCATAGCACTAGTTGTATAATTAAGCACAACTAGTCAAGGGAATTAGCATCTATTTCTAAGGCCTGAGAGCTCTGCAGACACTCAACACAACAGAAATTAGCCTAACTACAATGGATACATGGCATTCATTGCGAGAGTAAAGCATTGGGTGCTAGAATTGAAAATATCTTGATAAATTAATCACTCAAGAATAACTCAAACAAAGTTGAAATCACATGCCAGGGAATTAGGGTTTCATTGACATCCTAGCAAACTGATTTAGAACATGTTTAAATACAAAACAAACTATAATTAAAACTAAATTGGTGCTCTGGCTAGCCCAGGCATAAGTTCAAACATACACAGTTCACCTATTTATACATGCAAAGAGAAAACAAAACCCTAATTTTCTCAAAACAGAAATTAAAAACAAACCCAATCGCCCATACTCTCTGAATCGCTTTTCGGCTCTGTTCAATCGACTCTGAGAACTCCTTATTTTGATTTTCCCCAAATATTGATGAAACCCTAACCTAATTCCTTCTATCTCTCACTTAGCTTCTAGGGGTAGAATCTATGAGTGAAATAGAAGCAAGTAGGAGGTGATGGCGGAGGCGGCTGCGTTGTTGGTGGCTGGTGCAGCTATGGCATGAGATGGAGAAGAAGATGACTCTGCCATTTTTGGTCGGGAGAAGAGGTGAGGTAAGGGGTTCTCTGAGATGGTCGGGTTAGGAAGAATAAAGAGAAAGTGAAAATGAGAATAGGGTTTTGGTCGATGGGTAAGGGTGATAGTGGTTTTGTTGTGTAGCGGGAGCAGCGAGGAATGATGGGAAGGACAGAGCGAGCGTTGGATGTTGAAGGAGCAAATCTGACGGCTCAGAGGGAACGGGTTCGGATCCGGGTCGTGGCTATCTCAAGCCCATGTCTTGTAAATGGGTTGCTACTTGTTGGGTTGCAACTGATGCGCGCGCGGGCTTTGGCTTTTGCTCCATAGACGCTTGCCTCCAATTTTCTCGCTCTTTTGGCTCCTCCATTTCTCCGAACTTTATTTATTATCTAAAAACACAAAATTAATTAGTACAAATATTTATTCTTGAAAACAAGGAAAACACAGAATCTGGGATAATATCTGATTTCTGAGCACAAAAGATGAGTTAAATGCCAATAAATAGATGTAGAAATATGCAATATTTGGCACTCATCAAATACCCCCAAACCTGAATTTTACTTGTCCTCAAGTGAAACAGAAATTAGGAAATCCTAACTATACCCCTCGTCGCAGTCTCTCGAATGCATTTAGCGTATGCACTAAGCCTTTAAACCCCTAGGTGTCCCTAGTGGACGAGTTGTAGTCTCGTGAGGGTTTACCAGAGGTGTACCCACAAAACCTTCTCCAACTTCAGAGTGTAAAAGAGTCTCAAGCATCCAAGGAGCTATGAGGACATAGAGTTTCTGCATGCTAGTAACAATAAGTTAGAACTACCAAAGAACGCATTCTCATCCTTAAGTGCTGAGCGAGAAGTAACCATACCATATGAAAGAATTCGGATTCGATTGTGATCATAAGCCTCGATTTCTGCCTCACTAATAGGGTTTTATGATAATTGCACTCAAAAAGACCGCTTTTTTAGTCTCTCATGTGTGCAGGCAGGAATAAAGAGAGAAATCCTGCACACGTTGAAGGTAAGAAGGATAACCTTCCGAAATAATTTCTGGAGACTCCACAGAAGTGTGGACAAAAAGAATCTTTTCTCTTCGATGATCTCTAAGAAAGGAAATCAACCATTAGCAAGGATGGGAGTACTCACTTACCTTCTCACCCGATCGGCAATTAATATCACTCTCTCAAAGATTCATAGAAACGTCTTCAATCTTCGGTCTTGCCTTCAACTGCTGATGATGAACTTCTGAACTTCACAAAAACTTGACAAACATTTTTTTTTTTTTTAATAATAATAACTTGGTGGTAACTAGACACATAAACTACAATTTTTTTTTTTTTTTTTTTTTAATCAAATGAAAATAACAATAAAACACAATTTTTCACAAACTTCATTAATTCTCATCCTATTTTCTTTTCTTTTCTTTGTTGCATGTAACCTTGGACTATCTCAACTTTTCTTCAAATATTCTGATGATGCTCCGCTTGCTGACGATGATGTGTTTCTATGAATCTGTTGATTGAGAGGGAGAGAGTGATGCTAACTGCAAATCGGTATTTAGAAGGAGTTTTCATCTTTAGACGTCACCCTCATGATTGACGAAATTAGCACTCAAGAGATCAAAAGTAGTGCTGAAAGTGGTGCGAAGTTGGGTAGCTCACCATTCCTACCCGGAATTGACGTACGGTGACACACACTCTAACAGCTTTTCTAGAAAGTTGCAAAAATTTGAAGGTTGGTGCCTCACTTGATGTAAAATGGGTAGTCTCCACTATGGGTGATCACAATTCTACTACCGAATATCTAAACATCACCTAATTCGCCTTCCGGTATGGTTAAATCCAACTTTAACGCTCTAATCAACTAAGAAACCCGATTGTGTTCTCCAAGACTTCCAATTTCGGTTATTTCGGTCGACTCTCTATGTAAACATAGCTAGAAGCATGCTAGTGACTCTAAAATCTCTACAAGTTGGAGGTTTTTATTTACAAAAGAGCTTTGATTTTTTTTTTTGAAAATAAAAGACTAAAAACTCTATATGCAAATAAAAGACTAAAAATAAAAGACTAAAAACTCTATATGCAAATGTACCCCCAAACCTAAATCAAACATTGTCCTCAATGTTTCAACAGATAATAAACAGTCACATATCATGATAACTATGCTGATAAGAGAAAAGGGAAGAGATTACCTGATGTCGGCGAGAGCAAGGTTAGAGCTTCATTTGTCAAGGCTAGAATCCAACATTCTCAAAGTGGAGATCATATCGGATTAGCACAATATATGCACAAGAAGACTCAACCGATTCAAGAAAAGAAAATTTAACAAGTCCTACTTTGGATTATATACAATAAGAATTCACCATACACCAACAATCTAAAGAGTTGAGGATCAACCCAAAAGACAATATGTACAAACATCAACAGCCTTCCACAGATATAACATGAGAGTGCAGGAAAGATTGCATACGTGAACAAGTTACCCCCAAAACCTAAACTTGTCAACGATGTGTTTTTGAGCACAAAATCTTGCAAATTTAAAGGTACATCATGCACAAGGTCTAACTCAAAATGAGTTTTGCTAAGAACAAAAAGACATACATATTCCAACCGTGGTTCCTTAAAAGTGTTATACTTTGATGCAAAATAGTCCAAGAGGACTTGGGAAGCACAAAGCTCTAGGCCTAAATTAGGCATTTTCAGAAAAGTTGGTTTTGCAATTTTGTTACAAACTACACCTAGGTTTGGTGGAGGAGTTTCAATCTGTGCCTTAGCAGAGAGATTAGGTACATCTAAGTTGTTTTCATGTATAAGATCATTTGCACCATCACACACTTTCCTAAGGTCAGAAAAAGAAGGTAAATCATGTTCACCTGCATAGAACAATTCATCAATCTCCATGTCATCATCATCATCATAATAACACTGCATTTCCCTATTCAAAATTGTATCATTTTTAGTGCACTCATCTACCTCTAGATTAGGTTCATATTTAGTTGCATGAGTAGGACTAGAAACACTATTTTCAAAATTATCAGGAATAACAAACATCCTATCATAAACTTCTTTCCAATCTTTATTTTGTACCTCAATCAGGTTCATTTGAAGAATCATGGTGAGATGTTCAAGTGAAGGAGAGTCTTTACTAGTGGGTATGCATGTTTCATATGAAGGATCATTACATGGTTGTGCACATGGTTCACTAGAGAAGGGATGATCATGCATTTTCCATCCAAGTATATCATTGTTTTGCTCTATGAGCTTTTCCATTAGTGATCGCATACAAGGAGTTGGGGAGTATAGAATTGTTCATCTCCCCACCGTGGTTGATGATACATGTGCTCATAATGATTAGGGTATGAATATTCAAAGTCAGGGCCCTGAGAAGGCTCATAATATTCCCTAAAATCATTATGGTCTGTGGGGAGTTCATACTGTGAGGCAGGCCCGTAAGCAAGTTCTCTGATGGATTTGTTTTCATCCCCAGTTGCAGAACAAAATCCTGACATGATCTAGCAACTCAATTTGAACTCAAAAAGAAGCACACATCAAACATGTATAACCAATGATGTCTCAACACAGGAAAGCTAAGCCCACAGGAGTGCAAAGCCCAGTTGTTGTACGGCCCAGTTATGTGGGTTTCAATTTGTTTTAAGTGGGCTTTTGTTTGGTTTGTGTGGGCTTTGGTTTATGTGGGCTATGGTTTGATGTTTGGTTTAGGTGGGCTTCAGGTGATACAGCACAGGCTAAGGTAAGCCCAGGTGATGCAAAGTGTTGCTGCAAATGTGCAGCCCAAGTTATGCAAATGCACAGCCCAAAGGTTATGGAAACCCAGTGGTTGTGGGCTTCAGATTTGTGCAGAGCCCAAGTTATGTGTAGAGGGGCAGAGCCCAGTTTATGTGCAAAGCCCAGTGGTTGCACAGCTCAGTCTATGCAGGGCCCAGCACAAGTGTGACAGGTTGTGTGGGCTTCAGTTTTGGTTTTAAGTGGGCTTCTTGTTTGGTTTATTGGTTTTTGGTTTATGTGGGCTTTGGTTGTTATGGGTATGCATCCCAGCAGCTCAGCTCAGCTTTGGTTCCATGATCCACACACTCGAGACATCAATCATGTCACAAACTAGGGGATACATACTGGGGTATAGGTCTGGAGGTTTACAGCGTGCAGCGCGCAATGCGCCATCACAAGAGCGTGTCGGAAGTCATGGACGGTTAAGTGATGATGGGAGAAGTGGGCAAGACCGGGTCGTGTGACACTAACACATTACTCCACTACTCTATCACTCCACTTTCTCCACTTCCCACGAGATACGAAGGTTAGGCTAAAAGACTTGTATAAATAGGTTTTCCTCCCTATTTTCCAAAGACAGGAGAAAAACAAGGAACAAGTCCAGGACAACGAGGCAAGTGTTGATACAATCGTATTCAAACACCGGAATCGATAGCTTACACCACCGCCAAGCCGCCCGGCTTTCGATACAAGTCATTCATAGGCAACACCTTCACATTCTCAACACCTTCTTCGCTTCCCTCCCTAATATCAACCCCATCTCCTTCACTTTGTGACCGAAATGTCTGGAACGGCCATTTCTTGGTTTAGGCCGGACTTGCACAGATTGATCTCTCGAATCTACAAGCACTCACCGCGCAGTGCATTTGTTTAAGGTTTAGACTCATTTCTCATCCACACACCCCAAATTACCAAAACCGGCAGAAATAGTTTTCACCCATAAACAATTGGCGACCACAAAGTGGGAGATTAATCTCTCGGTTGTAAAGTCAATTTCTTCAAATCCGATTCAATTTTCATCAATTTCAAAAGGGTAGATCTTAGAATCAATTCAATCAACAATTCATTTCAAGATGGTGGAATTAAGTTCGGATCAACAATCAATTCGATGGAACTAGTGTGGATAACAATCTCGTGTCGAAGTACTGTCGGTGGAGCTACCGTGGTCAATACATCTCGTGGAGCCGTCACTTCTACCATTAGTGCCAGCGTAGCAGAAATATTCCGAAGAACTATAACACCTCCCATCACCGAGCGAGATCCCGGATCTCCTCAAGTGTAACACCTCCGGTAGTCACCGAGCAACAACTTTCACTCCTTCATCAGGACGAGGAGCCGGAGGGACGAGAGGAAGACCATCCCCCATTACCATTGCAGACTTGATGGAGAAGCAGGAAGTTCTTGCTAAGACTCAAACGGATATGGCCGCAACTCAGAAAGAGGTACTCACTTTCCTTAAAACTTTAACCGAACGATTGCCACAAGATTCACAGCAACCCTTGGAGGCGGCAAGAGATGCATTCAATACACCCGGAGCAGGCGCTTCCTCTCGGACCCACATGAATGAAGAAAATCGTGTTGCTCCTGAACGCCCAAGGGAGAGGGACCAGCCTTCCAACTTCATCACACGCGAGGATCTGGAATGACTTCTCCAAAATCGAGGAAAAGGGGACCGAACGGATGTACACCAACATCAGCCACCGTACCCTCAAGATGTACAACGAATTTCTCTTCCAAGAGGTTACACCTCTCCCCAGTTCTCCCTCTACGACGGTACTGGTAATGCTCGTGAACACGTCTCTCGATTCTTGGAATCCTTGGGGGAACATGAATACAATCATGTTCTGCGCCTAAAAGAATTCTCGAAGTCACTTACGGGGAGGGCGTACACCTGGTACAAAAACATCACGCCTAATGATGAGTGCCAAATAGTGCATATTTATACACCTTTTTATTGGCATTTTACTCATCTTTTGCACTTAGAAATCAGATATTATCCCAGATTCTGTGTTTTCTTTGTTTTCAAGAATAAATATTTGTATTAATTAATTTTGTGTTTTTAGGTAATAAATAAAGCTCAGAGAATCTGAGGAGCCAAAAGAGCAAAGAATTGGAGACAAGCATCTATGGAGCGGATAGCCCAAGCCACGCGTGCAACAGTTGCAACCCAACAAGTAGCAACTCATCTACAACATGGGCTTGAGCTAGACCCGACCCGCGACCCGGATCCGAGCCCGTCCACTCCAAGCCGTTGAGATTTCTATCTTCCGCATTCAACGGTCGCTGCCTCCACGCGC
The DNA here is from genome assembly GCA_023531295.1 of Papaver armeniacum. Classification (NCBI taxonomy): domain Eukaryota; kingdom Viridiplantae; phylum Streptophyta; class Magnoliopsida; order Ranunculales; family Papaveraceae; genus Papaver; species Papaver armeniacum. Next base: position 300,198 of record JAJJWW010005630.1, on the reverse strand, counting down.
ATCGAAGTTCGCTGCTCCGTCTGCAACGCCGAGATCACTCCAAATCACCCCGAGCCGTTAAGATCTTCACTCGCCACATCCTACGCTCGCTCCGTCCTTCCCATCAACTCCCGATGCACCCGCTCAACACCACAATACCTATATACCCTACCCTTTAACCAAACCCTACTTCATTTTCTCTTTCTTCCTCTCTTCCCCTCACCCGACAGAGCGAGCTCTGCTCTTCTTCACCTCCTCCCTCTCCCTGACAGAGCCACCTTCGCCACCACACTATCTCCTGTCAACACCACCACCTCACCATCTCCATCATCACCTCTCCTGACATCAGCCAACAACTCCAAGCAGCACTCGCACCACTTCTCTAGGTTTAGTTTTCTCTCACTTAGCTTCTCCAACCCTAGAAGCTAACTTAGGGAAAAACTAAAACTAGGGTTTCACCAACTATGGAAGCATGGAGCGATTGACAAGAGAGAGCGGATTGAGCGACGTGGGTGAGAGATTTTTAATTTAATTTTTATTTTTAGGGTTTGAGGTTTTTGGGAATTTCTTGCATGTATAAATAGAATTCAGGGGTGTGCGAAAAACCTTATGCCTGGATTAGCCAGAGCAGCAATTTAGATTTAATTTTTGTTATTTGTTGTTTTTAATGTTTTAAATTAGTTTGCTAGGGTTTCACTGAAACCCTAATTCACTGTTGTGATTGCAACTTAGTTTGAGTAATCTTGAATGCTTAAATTATAGAGATAACTTCAATTATAGTACCCAATGTTTTTCTCTCACAATGGATGCCTTGTATCCATTGTAGTTAGGTTACAACTGCATTGAGAGTACCTCAGCTTAAACCTTAGACCCAAATGCTAATTCCCTTGACTAGTTGTACTTAATTAGACAACTAGTGCTCTGGGTTAGTACCCTCAGCTGATATTTGAAGTATTACATGGAGAAACTCCTTAGATAGGAGGTGGAATTGACACGCTTTGCCTTTATCTCACGGACAAGAAAGCTCAACTTAGTTGAACTCATAATAGGAATTAGAGGTGAATGTGAAGACCCTAGTACCCTTTCAATCCCCATTGTCACCGTGTTACATCTTATTTCACTATCTTAGTCACTAATGCAAACTCAACGCATCGACAAAACTTACGGATTCTTTACTTCACTTAAATTCAGTTTAGGAAGTATTTTGATCAACATATCAGCACCACAAGTCTCTCGTGGGATCGACTCGTATTTGCCCTGTCTACATTGTAGACACCGTGCACTTGCGGTATAACAAGTAGGCGTAGAAATAAACACTTTATCGAGCCTACCAAGTTTTTGGCGCCGCTGCGGGGACTTGGCGTGTGCCCCTGTTGATCCATTTCTTGTCTTCACTGATTTTCATTTCACCTCTGTATATATTTGCTTTGTAGTATTACTTGTAGCCCTGTATTAGCATAACTTAGTTAAAGTTTTCTATTTTTGCAACTTTACATTCTTGCATCTTGTCTTGCATTGTTAGTATCACTTAGTATAACTTCGATTACATTTTCTTACTATTTCTGCATCTTCATCACTTGTAGCTGTAACTTAGCTGTAACCCTTTATCATTCTTTTTTACACTCTGCATTTTTACTTTGAACTGCATCTCTAATCTGTAGTTTCTAACTTTGCTGTGCTCTGAAGCTTGTTTAGTCCATTGGTCCTTACAACATGTAGCTTAGTAGCTTAGTTAATCCATCTTTCTCTTTTTGCATTTTATAGCTTTCACAATTTATAGTATCATTAACTCCGCATCTTAGTGTTAGTGTAACTCTTCAAGCCCCCATGTCACCCAAATTACTTTCCCCGTGTCGGTGTTGATATTCGTCTCTTTGCTTTAACTTTGTGAAGTTTTGGGAACCGAGAATATTTTCTTTGAGATAGCGGTGTCTGCTTGAAATTCTTCTGTGCAAGCCCAAGGGAGGGAAGACAAGGAGCGATTCACATAGCCAAGCGGCTGCAACCGCTGCCCTGTCACAATTGCGCCTGAGCTGCGAATTGGAGGTTAGCCAAACTTGTTACTAAACTATGCACCACTGAAATCTGCACGAGCATCACAATATAACCACCTAGTGCAGTATTTTGTGAGTTTGTGTGCATAATAATGAACAACTAGCTTTGGATTCTCATAAACTTGATGCTGTGATGATTGAGATGCCATGTATGCTCACCAAAAACAAATAACAATTAGATAGATGCCTGCTGAGTTAGTCCTATGTCTTTGATCTGAGTTATTTCATGATGAGCATATGTATAATTTATCACCAATTCTTTGAGCATTGCTTTGCATACCCGACATTGAAATGTTCATGCATTTCTAAAATCTTGCCGAGCATCTTCGTATATGCACCTGTAAGCCATTATTCCCGACAAACTAGTTACACTATTGAGTTGCACGAGGTTTGTAAACTAGCATCCTGTCACCTTTTGCATATCTCGGTGGCACTTGAAAAATCTGTGATAAATGAAAACCGGAGTGTTTGTGTGTGTTCTCGTGCATTGAAAATTGGGTTGAACTAGCCATCTCTTCACTGTGAAGTCTGGGCTTTTAACAGCACTTGAGTTTAACTCCAGCCCCTGTAGCTGTGAGCTTAAGCTGCAACTTGGTTAGCCAAGTTTGCCACTAACCCTAGCTGATATCAACTTAGGCTGTTAACATCAACCAGCCCAGTTGACTTCATCTGCCCTGAGCTCCAGCCCCTGTAGCTGTTGAGCTTGAGTAGCAATCTTGTGACCTTGTCGAGTTGTGAGTCATAACTTGTAAAGTTTGAGATTTGAACTATCTTCTGCCCTGAAATTTTAGTGCATAACTCTGTGAAAATTGAGGTCAGCTGACCTAGTTGATACCAACTGTGCATCTGTGAAACAGCACTTGTGAACTCAGAGCATCATTGAAAGCCTGCAAATCTGTGAAACCCTGTTGACTCTGTCACCCATTTGCTTATTCTTGAACCTACCCGTGCTTTTAAGCTCGCAAATTTGTGTGATCTGTGAGCCAAACTTGAGCATGCTCTGTGAAAATTGGTTAACCAATCTGCCCTGAAATTCCTGTGCTCTATACAATTGTTGTTCTGCGCATAAGCTGCAATGTGCAGTGCTGTGTTATTTTTTGTGAGTTGTGCTATTCTGTGCAGTGCATAAGCTTGTGCTATTCTCATTTGTGCATTTTACCCCTTTGTATAGCGGCAAAAAGCACACCTTTGTGCTAAGCTCGTGAAAAAAATGGTGTGACAATTTACGTGAGTTTGTGTTCTCTCTTTGTATTGCTCTGTGCACATAGCTTTGTGCTAAAGCATAAACCAACCCTTGCTTGAGTTGTGCCATAGTGTTTTTGCACAAATCGAAATCCAATGTGCACCGGGCTGCAAACAAACTAAGCCCACATAAGCTTGTTCTCACTTTGGGCTCTGCAAGCAAACTAAGCCCACATCACCGACCTCCTTTGGGCTGCATACCCACACCCACAGAAGCCCACTTAAACCAAACCAGCCCATAAAACCAAACAAGCTCCTTTTAAACCAAAACTGAGGCCTGCTATGCAACAACTGGGCTCAACCTAGGCTTTGCACAATCACTGGGCTGTGCAGTTACATAACCCGGGCCTTATAAAAACTAAACTGAACCCTACAAAACCAAACCAGCCCAACAAAACAAACCCAATAAACCAAACTGAGCCCACTACAACTGGGCTTTGCATAACCTTTGGGATGTGCATTTGCGTCACTTGGGCTTAGCGTCCCTGTTTTGGAGACTTCATTGGTCATTCATGCTTTATGTGTGCTAGGCTATTTGAGTTGCTAGACCATGTCAGGATTTTGGTCTGCATCTGGGGATGGAAACAAATCCATTAGAGAGCTTGCTTAGGGCATGCTTCACAATATGAACTCCCCACATACCATAATGATTTTAGGGAATATTATGAGCCTTCTCGGGGGCCCCGACTTCACATACCCGAATCATTATGAGCACATGTATCATTCACCACAAGTTGAAAATGAACAATTTTCTCATACCCAGATCATCACTTCTCGATCAATTAGAAGCTCAAGTATCTGCTTTAGAAAGGCAATTACATGAGCAATCTGTCAATCTAATCCCCCTAGGCAATCTGGAAATGTATGTTTGTACCTTGTGGTAGCTTAGACCACCCCCGCTGAGAAGCTGCTACATCTTACATGATTTTAGGCAAATCTAGGAAAACCAAGATAACCATGCACACATGCATCATCCATCACAGTGGGAAGTTGAACAATGTTATACTCCCCCAACTCCTTGTATGCAATCACTAATGGAAGAGCTCATAGAGCAAAACAATGATATACTTGGATGGAAAACATTGCACGAGCATCCCTTCTCTAGTGAACCCTCGTGCACAACCATGCAATGATCATTCATATGAGGCATGCATACCCACTAGTGAAGACTCTCCTTCCATTGAACAGTGTTACATGTTCTTAAAGATCAACTCCGATTCATTTATAAAATGAAGAATGGAAGGAATCTCATGATAAGATGTTTGTTGTCCCTAATAAAGAAAATTTTGAAAATAGTGTTTCTCTTCCTACTCATGCAACTGACACTGAATATGAACCTAATCTAGAGGAAAATGAGTACGCTAGGAATACTACAAATTTGAATAGGGAAATGTATTTTTGCTATGATGATGATGATGATGAATATGATATGTTAGAAGAGCATGTGTATACTCTAAAATGTAGTAGAATCTTTGGGTTCGGAGACGTTAACCGTCTCTTCCTTGAACCCTATGAATGATGCTTCTTCTAATATTCACACATGTGATGCTGATTTGGGGTCTGAAAATGAGCATGCTACACAACCTGTTTATGACCTAGTGTTTATGGGTGAAAACTACTCCTGCAGAATTTGGTAATTTGGGGTGTGGATGAGGAATGAATTTAAACCTTTAAACAAATACACTGCGCGGTGAGTGCTTGTAGATTCGAGAGATCAATCTGTGCAAATCCGGCCTAAACCAAGAAATGGCCGTTCCAGACTTGTTTCGGTCACAAAGTGAAGGAGATGGGGTTGATCTTAGGGAGGGAAGCGAAGAAGGTGTTGAGATTGTGAAGGTGTTGGCTTGCTTATGACTTGTAATGAAAGGTGAGCAGGCTTGCGGTTGATGCAAGCGAGGCTCACTGGGTGTTTGAATACGTTTTTGTATTAACACTTGGTTTTCTGTCTCGTCAGAACTTGTGTTGTTTCGTTGTCTGTTTGAAATGGGGCGGAGAACCTATTTATACAAGTCATTGAGCCTTATTCACGTCTCTCGTGGGAAGTGGAGGAAGTGGAGTGATGGAGTAGTGGAGTTGTGCGTTGGTGATACACGACCAGTCTTGCCCACTTCTCCGTTCATCTCTAACCGTCCATGACTTCCCCGACACGTTCTTGTGATGGCGCGTTGCACGCCGCACGTGTAAACCGCCGAGACCAATACCCCGTATGTATCCCCCGGTTTGTGACATGATTGATGTCTGGAATGTGTGGATCGTGGATCCATGAAAGATAACATGTAATGCTTTGAATTGAATAATCTGTGTTATTCAGTGAAGTCGATACTTGTGAAGTATCGTGTGTATTTTATGCAGTCTTGCATTATAGTGTGACAAAGTGATGGGTAATGACGCCTCACTAACCAAATAACTCCTGACCAGGGTTGTATAACAAAGCTGGTGAAGTTGGACGGATGAGATGATCTTTGAGACACTCATCTGCGACTGTTGATGAAATTAGGGTTTTTGAAGAGGTGCGCAAGCATCACTCTTCAGCTTGGTGAAACCAAGCATGGGAAGGGCTTTGGAGAGGACCGACCGGGCATGTGTGTAGACAGCATGCCGGTGTTGTAGTAGCGGGATTTCCCACACTACACCCCTTACTCGATTTTGCTTAATTAATCCATTGAAAGATGTAAGATCAAGAATATTTATTGATTGAATTCATGAAATGTTTACATAGGAAAATATAATTACACTTAGAAATTAAAGCATGCTTAAATTTTCTCTCTCCTAATGACTTGCCCAAAGAATTCCAAAGAGATCTCTCTCTTTTTACGGACTCATTTAGCCCTTTATATAGGGTAATACATAGTGGATGACAGCTAAGCTACCCTTTATTTTCGGGAATGTCTCGCGAAGTGTCGCAGATGCACAAACATTCACTCTCGCGACACTTCTTAACCCTCGCCCCGAGTCTCACGTCTTCTTTATGTTTTGCACTGTCGTTATTCATTGCGTCGTTTATTTTAACTCTGCGACTCCTTCGCGATGCTATCGTTTATTAATCTCGCGAACCTTGTTTGTTACGATATTACGACCCTACATCTTGCCTCTTTTTCCTTGAATATTGCTTGACAAGCGATCTTTAAGGAAAAATCTATTGTGGTAGCGATCTTTGATTTTTGTTGATGAAGGAACGAGCAAAAGAATACTTTTCTTGAAAAGTACGTACTTGCCTCTATTCTTTTGCAAAGTTCCGAAGCTTCTTTGAGATATATACGAAGTATCGTCTCCTATCTCTCCTCATATTTCTCCCGCGAGGGGAAGAGTATCATGAGATTTTTACAATATTGTTTCCGCGACTGCTTATCTTTATCTGTTTCAGTTTTGTACTTTTACACGGATTTTGATTATTAATGTCTTTTCTTGACACGTCTCTTTCAACCGCTTATTCTTGACCATTCATGTCTCTTCGCATTAATGACCTCGTTTTTCTCGAGGATCTTTTTCCCGTATATATAGTTTTCTTTTCCCCTCCTTTTCATCCTTTAGTTTCTCTCTCGCAACTTTTCTTTGACTCTCTCCTTCCGCAATTTGCGCTCCGCTCTTACAAATCTTTTCTTCGTCCTTTCTAGCGCTGATCCTAACCTTTAACCTCCCATCCATTCCCATACTGATAATGGCTTCCATTAGTCGTGCATACAAAGCTTCTTTTGATGAAGTTCAAATGTGAAGTTGCTCGAGAAGGGTTTCACTCTATCAACCATTCCTGATCAAGAATCTTCATCTATTCTTTCTGCAAAGCTGTTTTCTGATCATCAATGTGATGATCAAAAGATTATAGTCTCGCTAGGTCAGCTTCTCGCGGGACTTCCCATTCCCTTGTACAATCCTGAGATGCCTTTATTTTATGAAATCTTGGCCCATGAAAAATTCTCTCGGGGTGTTTATCAATTATGTGGCGATTGCATTCGCCTAATGCTTGAGTTCGCGAACCGTGGTGCTTTGCAAAGGATCTTTATACCCTAATTCTGTTAAAAACCCCGAATTCGCAGACTTGGAAATAGATCTTTGAAAATACACCGTAGAACTTTTTTTGAAAATTATTCAGTGATAAAGATGAGGAATGTGAAATCTCGTGGGCATTCGCCAAAAAGAAGGATAATGTCCCGAGGATAAATTACTCATGCAAGATATTGACTGGCACCCGGCAATAATACTTCTCCTCGCCACTCCAAGGATGAGAAGTGGTGGGTTGTACCCTTGATTTTAAACGGCCCTTACATCGCGGGCTCGCATATTCTTCTCATGAATCTCGCAGATATCATCCTTGGGAATTCAAATGGCCTGATAAGGCAAAAGAGGTATGTTTTCCACTTCAAATCTTGCCCTCGCAAATTTCTTTTTATATTTGCTGATTTTGTGGAATTTTTCAGATCGCCAGATTGAGAAGAAGTTACAAGGATGACCCGTTGGAGAGTACTCTGACGATACTTCGATCGCTTTAGTGAAGTAAGAAACATTTCCTTTGTTATTTTGTTAAACAATATTGTTGCCTCTGTTTCTTATCTTTAACCGTATGCGAAGATTGCCTCTGTTTCTTATCTTTAACCGTATGCGAAGGTTGAAGTTGAAGAAGCTGCAGCCGCGAAGATTAAAAGTAAGGGTAAAAACCGCTTACTCGCAAAGGTAGATCTTCTCGCTCCCTTAACTAAGAAACGAAAGACTCGATCTTCTTCTCGCCTTAGCTCAAGCTCCGAATCTTATGACGAGGATAATCGTGATTCGAATCCCTCTCCTACTAAAGAGATTCCATTGGCCAGTTCTTCTATGGATCGGTTATCTAGCATCTTTTGGACTCTTTCCAAGGAATGGGAGATGCTCCCCTAGCTTCCCTTTGCGGGGTTCTCGCAAATGTGTGTAATCTTTGCTTTACTAGAGGGCAATAATTCTTTCAATGGAGCCTCTAGAATTGTGTCTCCTGACTTCTTGAACGCACTTGGGTATTTGGTATGCATGTAGTCATATTTCCATATTCATTTTAAATTTTTAAATATATATGCATTAACGATTTTTCTATCTTCTTTCATAGGTTGGAAGAACTTCTTTTGTAGTTGCCTCAGATCTCGAGAGAAGACGCAATAATCTTGAAAAGAGAAATTTACAATTGAACAAAAAGACCCAAGAACTGGAAGCTGAAGTCGCGTCATCTCGCGAGAGGGTTCAACAATTAGAAGCCGATCTGGACTCCCAAAAGGATAGAGTATCTACTCTTCAGAACTCGAATCAACAACTTTACGGTATAGTAATTTTCAATTCTCAAATCCTTGTCATGTTATCTTCTATCTTTCTTTGTCCACTATTATTCTCGCAGACGTATATAATCTCTCCGAAGAGTCCATTCTTCTCCATTCATTTCCCGAGCCTATGAATGATGATGTCCTTCTTACTTACCTCAATCTATCTCTAAGTAGTTCCTCAAATAAAACTAACCTCCTTTCATTAAAGGATCTTCAATCCAAGCATCATCTCTTAGAAATCGAACACAGATCTAGTTTAAATTTAACTAATCGCTTTAAACGAATGTACCTTGATTCTGAGAAGAAAATCAAGACTTTAAGGAAGAAAATTAGTGATCTCATAGATGAGAACGATCGCATTACTAACGAGGTGCACCTGAGCGTTAGCAGAATTCCACAAATCTCTTCTTGGTGTGCAAGTTGAACGAGATGAACTCCTTCATCAAAATACCATACTTAAGCAAAATGAGAAGAGCAAGTTCGTTCTCTTCTTGTTATTAATAGTGATGATGAATTCGCCTGGGCTGCGAAAGTTTTAGATAATGCCAGAATAACCTAGGTGTTGATGTTAGTCTTCACGAGAGCATACTTCCTTGATTAAGGATATGATATCTCGATAGAGAAGGTTATCTATTATACTTATCGCTTCTTACTTTTGTAATATTGCTTGTAAATTATTAACTTGTTGTTGCTTATTTGCGAGAATCCGAGAAGAGGCTTGATTAGAATTAGAGAACTTGAATCGAAAAGAACAACTCGCGAATTTTCCAAATGAGAATTGAAGAACTCGAAATCGAAAAGAACGGCTCGCAAAGAATCTCTCCCTTCGCGAGAATAAATATTTCAAGTTGAAGAAACAATTTCTAACGACAAAATGGAGAACTTTAACAATGATCTTTGTTCGTTTTTAAGAATGGAGCCATGGAGTATGTTTGTAAGGACCACAAAATCCTCTGCATTCATATCCTTGGCTTCTTGAAAAGGTTCCCGAGAATCACCTGTCTCGGACGTTTCGATAGTGAGGTTTGCGAAGAAGAAAATTCTGGCGATGAAAATAATCAGACTGAAGAATCAGATGAAGGAGAAGAATCACCAAAGAGATAATTCTTTTTGTTTTCTTTCGCTGCTTGTAATATCTGTACATTTCGATCTTCACTCCCCTTTTTTAGTAGTTCTTCCTTGTAATATAATTGGCCAACATTATTGACGTATAACTCTTTCATCAGAAGATGAATAACAATATTTCATCTTTTCCATTCCCATACTTGCCTCTGTTATTTATCTTCAGATGGAAGATTTTAGTTGTCATCATGTATTTTGTTGGATAATTATTTTATTGTTATTGAAATATATCGTTGCGACGAGGTCGCGAGATTTCCTTATTATCTCGCCTTATCATTTCGGTAGTCTTTATTTTATCTCTTCTTGTTGCGACAAGGTCGCAAGCCGCCTTTACACTTTCATGCAATGGCCCATTGACCTTGCCTTATCATTTTTGTGTGGTCTTCCAAGTCAGACCTCCCTAATTAGAGGTCCTCCCCTGCCACCTTTCATCGCGACAAAATCGCAGGACGTCTTTACACTTGCATGTAAAGACCCATTGATCTTGCCTTATCATTTTCCAAGTATTTTTGCCTCTGCAGGATGTTTTAGTTGCGACAATATGACAGGCCTAGATATCCTTGCGAACATAAAGCCCCTATGATATTGCCGCCTTGCGACGAAATCGCAGACGTCCGTACACTTTCGTGTAAAGACCCATTGATCTCGCCTTACCGTCGCGTTAGTATTATTGCCTCTGCAGGATAATTGCACAAATATGACAAGCCTAAATTCTCTTGCGAAAACATAGCCTCATGACATTTGCGTCTGTTTTGACACTCCCCCTAATGGAGAGCGTCGCCTTATCATCTCCCGAGGTTGCCCCTTCAAGGAGGCGAAACATCGGCCATACAAGACTAGCTCCTCCCATCCGGTCTTAACAACAACTGTTGTTTTCGCAGCCTCTTATCCCTTATACCTATAGGGTTTATGGTTACGAGGCTGCACCCTAAGTGGAGTTTTCTTCTGCGAGTGCAACATATGCCAAGACTTGCCAAGAATGGCCAGGTAGGTTCATCCATCCCGGCACTCGGCTCAACCGTGTACCTCGGCGCCTTGAGCATACACTCGACTCCTAGAAGAGACCCTCGGTCGCCCAACCAGGGTATAACCTACATATATAGTTGGGAATCCAAGGTACCTCCTCCGGATAGGCTTTCATGGGCCCCAAATTTCCATGACTCAAGCTTCAGGAGCGGTGTAACCTTCCCCCTGAGCCATGTCGAGAGATACCCCTTATATGACGCACTTTAGGTCTTACATTTGCCTCTTACGAAATGTTATTCGCGAACTAGGGTGTACGCCATAAAGGTTCGTCCCATTCACTCACTCAATCATTTTTGTCAATTCATTCAATCATTCATTTTTGATTATCTCTTCTCATTATCTTTGCGAAATTATCGCATGTCTTCATTCTTTCATTCATTTATTTATTTATATCATTTATTTCATTCATTCTCATAATATCATATCATTTGCGATTTGCTGTTGTTGTTGTCTCTTGAGAAGTATATGATTTGCTTGCGAAGCTATCATCCTTGAAATGTATGAACGTCGCATAAAATATAAATATCTCGCAGCAAAAAGAATTGTGGGAAATGAGATTTGAACCCTTGACCTGCCTCTTGCATATTCTCGCACCATACCAACTATTCTAACCTCATTTGCGAAATCAACTTGCGAGATAATCATCAACTTTCTTCTTTGCGAGATAAGCAATGTCTGTTGGAAATTTTGCATAACAAAAATAAATGTGCGAGCAAGAATTGATCCTGCGACCTTCTCCTGCGTTCATGCCTCCCGACCAACCGTGCTAGCCAAGCCTCATGAAATGTTTCTGCGAAATAATCACTTACTTTCTTCTTGCGAGATACATTATTAAAAAATCCATGTGAAAAATACACGTTCGTTGAGACTTGAACTCGCGACCATGAACTCATTAACTTTGCGAGGTGACCAATCTGTCTTTGCCTCTTGCTTGCGAGATAATGAAACAACCTTGCGAGATTATACATTTTTTTTTTTTCTTTTCTTTTTGCAAAGCCAAAAATTCTTTTCGAGGAGGGAGGTTCAACTCGCGACCTCTGGTTTATTCTCTTCGCCAGTGACCAATTGTGCTAGCTGCTGTTTGTGAAAGAAACACACAATACTATAACTTTATTCACTTCTTCGCTCTCGGAAGTTCAAAAATTGGCGAGATTTGATCTTGCGACATCAAGCTTCTTCGCTCCAACTCAAACCATCTGTGCGAGCTTCCTTTTGTGATAAAAATCACAGCTTTTTGTTCTTATCCTTTTCTTCGTTCTTCCTTAATTTCCGTCAACAATTTTCCTCTTTTCTTTTTCTCCCGAATATGAAATCTTCCATTAAAAATTAGCTTTCTTCCTTGAATTTCATCACATCAACCTATTCTTTTCTCTTCCTCTTTTCATGTCCTTGAATTGTTGACGGTGTTTTCTCCCCTGAAAGTGTGATTTCTTCCATAAAACTTCCATTTTTGAACCCAAATTTTATAGATCTAAATAAAAAGTATGAACAATAACTACTTTTCATGGAAATTTCTCTTAAAGTTTATAGATCCAATTGAATTCACCACCAACAAGAGCTGTTTTTCTAAACTTTCTTGAACCAACAAGATTAGGTCCCTGTTTCTAGCGCATATGTAGTAGCGGGATTTCCCACACTACACCCCTTACTCGATTTTGCTTAATTAATCCATTGAAAGATGTAAGATCAAGAATATTTATTGATTGAATTCATGAAATGTTTACACAGGAAAATAGAATTACACTTAGAAATTAAAGCATGCTTAAATTTTCTCTCTCCTAATGACTTTTCCCACAATTCCAAAGAGATCTCTCTTTTACAGACTCATTTAGCCCTTTATATAGGGTAATACATAGTGGATGACAGCTAAGTTACCCTTTATTTTCGGGAATGTCTCGCGAAGTGTCGCAGATGCACAAACATTCACTCTCGCGACACTTCTTAACCCTCGCCGGTCTAACGCCTTCTTTATGTTTTGCCTGTCGTTATTCATTGCGTCGTTTATTTTAACTCCTGCGACTCCTTCGCGATGCTGTCGTTTATTAATCTCGCGAACCTTGTTTGTTGCGATATTACGACCCTACAGGTGTGCACGTCCATACCTAAATTTTCCCAAAAGGAGCGATCTAGGCCACTCAAATTGACCGGCAAAGTTGAGTGGTTGAGATCGGTTTGCGGCAGAAATCCATTGCCACAAAGGAGTTGGAAACCGCATGACATCCCTGGTTTGGGCGCGCGTTCCAAGACGACCCATCTTGGTCGGTCTTGGTCGATCATACCAGCGTGTAGGTGGTAGGCTGGTGTTCACACCTATACCGACTATCCTATGAAAACGTGATCTAAGCCATTCAAATCATCCGGTGAAGTTGAGAGGTCGAGATCAATTTGCAATTTGGGAAGTGTAACCACGCATGTTTGGGCGGGCGTTTTGGATTAGCCGGCATGGTATGCCTTGGCGATCACATGAGGAGGTAGATGGGCGCACGGTGGTCATGCTGGTATGACCGGCCCTTGCTTAATCTAATCTGTGACCCTCCATTCGTGCTTAGGAGAAGATGGACGCGCGTGATGATTCGAAACCTAATTTTGGATTTCAAAAGCCGTGCGCCACTCCTTGTTTGGGTGATGATTTCGTCACGGCCAAACATTGTTGGTCTTGACCGATTGGTCAAGTGTGTGGCTGGTCTCACGGTGATCGTGTTGACATGCTCTGGGCCCTTTAAGTCTACATCTACACCCTCCATCTATACCGCGAAGATGGATGGTTGAGACTGTTTTGCGACACATGTAATATGCCGCAAACCCTTATTTAGGTTTTCCGTCCATAATGCTTGGTATGAACGTCTTTTGGCAAGCAAAGGCCAATGGCCGACCATGCGGTCGGGCCGTGGGTATTCCATACCGCTTGGGGATGATGGAATTGATCTCAGGGTCATCCAATCATGCTTATGGAGTTGGATGACTGCGATCGGATCATATCCGAACCGATACTGTCAGTCAGGATGCTCAATCGGGCTAGTATAACACACCGAGAGGGGCTCAATCGGGCTAGTATAACACACCGAGAGGGCTCGGGCTAGTATAACACACCGAGAATCGGCTGTACGGGTATTTCGTACATGGTTTCATTATATTGCTTGGAGGTTCGTGTTATTCTCAGTAAGAGTAACACTCGATCCATCATGTCACACTTTGATAATGAGTACTGGAAATACAAGGCTAATATGAAATTCACGGGAAGGATTGTTGCCACATGCTCCAACCTGGAGGAATTTCATGTATTCACGAGAATGGGATTGTTGCTACATGCTCCATTCTTGGTGAATTAAGTGAGGAGTATCCAACACTTATAAATGGCTTTATCTTTTACAAGATGTCAGCGCATGATTTTTTCTTTTTTACAAATTTAACCTTAAACGAAAATCCACCATCAACACCTAGGAATAGCTGAATTGTCTGTTGACACAGATGATTCAATGCATGTGCCTAATTCCATGCCTAGGTTACATCATGACATTTCTCCTGGTTATTTTGTGCATGAGAGTGATGACGATTATGACATGGAGATTGATGAGTAGTTCATGCGGTGAACATGATTTACCCTCTTCCTCGACTTTAGGAAAGTATGTGATGGTGCAAATGATTTTATACATGAAAACAACTTAGATGTACCTAGCCTCTCTCCTAAGTCACAAATTGAAACTCCTCCACCAAACCTAGGTGTAGTTTGTAACAAAATTGCAAAACCAACTTTTCTAAGAATGCCTAATCTAGGCCTAGAACTTTGTGCCTCCCAAGTCCTCTTGGACTATTTTGCATCAAAGTATAACACTTTTAAAGAGCCACGGTTGGAATATGTATGTCTCATGTTTCTTAGCAAAACTCATTTTGAGTTAGACCTTTTGCATGATGTACCTTTAAAATTGCAAGATTTTGTGCTTTCAAACACACTGTTCACAAGTTTAGGTTTGGGGAAACTCATTCTCATATGCGATCTTACTTGCACTCTCATTTTATATTTGTGTAAGACTCATTGATGTTTGTACATATTTTCTATTGGGTTGACCCTCAACTCTTTAGACTATTGGTATATGGTGAATTTTTGTATATAATCCAGTAGGACTTGTTAAAATTTTCTTTTCTTGAATCGGTTGAGTTTTCTTGTACATATATTGTGCTAATCAATATGATCTCCGCCGAGAATGTTGGATTCTAGCTTTGACTAATGAAGCTCTAACCTTGCTCCCGCCGACATACCGGTAATCTCTTCCCTTTTCTCTATTCAGCATAGTTCTCTTGGTATGTGACTGTTTAAAATTTTATCATCTGTTGACACATTGAGGACAATGTTTGATTTAGGTTTGGGGGTGCATTTGCATTTAGAGTTTTTAGTCTTTCTTTTATTAAAAAAAAAAAAAAAAAAAATGTCAAGTTTTTGTAAAGTTCAGAAGTTCGTCATCAACAGTTGAAGACCGAAGATTGAAGACGTTTCTATGGTTTCTTATGAGAGAGTGATATTAATTGCCGATCGGGTGTGAAGGTAAGTGAGTACTCCCACCCTTGCTAATGGTTGATTTCCTTTCTTAGAGATCATCGAAAAAGATTCTTTTTGTCCACACTCTTGTGAGTCTCCAGAATTATTTCGGAAGGTTATCCTTCTTACCTACAACGTGTGCGGGATTTCTCTCTTTATTCCCGCATGCACACATGAGAGACTAAAAAAAGCGGTCTTTTTGAGTGCAATTATCATAAAACCCTAATGGTGAGGCGGAAGTCGAGGCTTATGATCACAATCAATCCGAATTCTTTCATATGGTATATATGGTTACTTCTCGCTCAGCACTTAAGGATGAGAGTGCGTTCTTTAGTAGTTCTAACTTCATGTTACTAGCATGCGAAACTCTATGTCCTCATAGCTTCTTGGAGGCTTGAGACTCTTTTACACTCTGAAGTTGGAGAAGGTTTTGTGGGTACACCTCTTGTAAACCCTCACGAGACTACAACTCGTCCACTAGGGACACCTAGGGGTTTAAAGGCTTAGTGCATACGCTAAATGCATTCGAGAGACCTGCGACACGGGTATAGTTAGGATTTCTTCATTTCTGTTTCACTTGAGGACAAGTAAAATTCAAGTTTGGGGGTATTTGATGAGTGCCAAATAGTGCATATTTATACACCTTTTTATTGGCATTTTACTCATCTTTTGCGCTTAGAAATCGATATTATCCCATATTCTCGTGTTTTCTTTGTTTTCAAGAATAAATATTTGTATTAATTAATTTTGTGTTTTTAGGTAATAAATAAAGCTCGGAGAATCGAGGAGCCAAAAGAGCGAAGAACCGGAGACAAGCGTCTATGGAGCAGATAGCCCAAGCCCAGCGCGTGCAACAGTTGCAACCCAACAAGTAGCAACTCATCTACAACATGGGCTTGAGCTAGACCCGACCCGCGACCCGGATCCGAGCCCGTCCACTCCAAGCCGTTGAGATTTCTATCTTCCGCATCCAACGGTCGCTGCCTCCACGCGCATCGAAGTTCGCCGCTCCGTGCAATGCCGGATCACCCCAAATCACCCCGAGCCGTTAAGATCTTCACTCGCCACATCCTACGCCTCGCTCCGTCCTTCCCATCAACTCTGATGCACCCGCTCAACACCACAATACCTATATACCCTACCCTTTAACCAAACCCTACTTCATTTTCTCTTTCTTCCTCTCTTCCCCTCACCCGACAGAGCAGAGCTCTGCTCTTCTTCACCTCCTCCCTCTCCCTGACAGAGCCACCTTCGCCACCACCCTATCTCCTGTCAACACCACCACCTCACCATCTCCATCATCACCTCTCCTGACATCAGCCAACAACTCCAGCAGCCGCACCACTTCTCTAGGTTTAGTTTTCTCTCACTTAGCTTCTCCAACCCTAGAAGCTAACTTAGAGAAAACTAAAACTAGGGTTTCACCAACTATGGAAGCATGGAGCGATTGACAGAAGAGAGAGCGGATTGAGCGACGCGTGGGTGAGAGATTTTTAATTTAATTTTTATTTTTAGGGTTTGAGGTTTTTGGGAATTTCTTGCATGTATAAATAGAATTGAGGGGTGTGCGAAAAACCTTATGCTGGATTAGCCAGAGCAGCAATTTAGATTTAATTTTTGTTATTTGTTGTTTTTAATGTTTTAAATTAGTTTGCTAGGGTTTCACCAAACCCTAATTCACTGTTGTGATTGCAACTTAGTTTGAGTAATCTTGAATGCTTAAATTATAGAGATAACTTCAATTATAGTACCCAATGTTTTTCTCTCACAATGGATGCCTTGTATCCATTGTAGTTAGGTTACAACTGTATTGAGAGTACCTCGGCAAACCTTAGACCCAAATGCTAATTCCCTTGACTAGTTGTACTTAATTAGACAACTAGTGCTCGGGTTAGTACCCTCACTGATATTTGAAGTATTACATGGAGAAACTCCTTAGATAGGAGGTGGAATTGACACGCGCCTTTATCTCACAGGACAAGAAAGCTCAACTTAGTTGAACTCATAATAGGAATTAGAGGTGAATGTGAAGACCCTAGTACCCTTTCAATCCCCATTGTCACTGTGTTACATCTTATTTCACTATCTTAGTCACTAATGCAAACTCAACGATCGACAAAACTTACGGTTCTGTTACTTCACTTAAATTCAGTTTTAGGAAGTATTTTGATCAACATATCAAGACCACAAGTCTCTGTGGATCGATCGATTTGCCCTGTCTACATTGTAGACACCGTGCACTTCTATGTATAACAAGTAGGCGTAGAAATAAACACTTTATCGAGCCTACCACCTAACAGCATATCCAATTGGAGCGAGATGGTCAGTGCTTTCTACAGAAAGTATTTCTTCATGTCTGAACAGATCACCTTTTCAGATCTTGGAATAATTCTTCAGCGGAAAAATGAGCATCCCAACGACTTCGTTAAAAGGTTTAGAAACCAAGCGCTAGATTGCCACGACCCGAATGTCACCGAACGATAATTGGTGGAGTTGTGCATCAATGGGATGATACCCATATACCGTGCTCTATTAGAGAATCTGGGCTTTCAAACGTTCTCTCGAACTACATGAAGCCGCCAAACGTTCAAAGAATAATCGCACCAAAGATTGCTAGAAAGAACCATAGTTGTTCAAGTGAAGATTCACGTGAAAGTCGAGAAACAGCATCTCACGAACAAGAAATACAACACCGGCCCATTCCGTGAGTGTAGTGGGCGGAGGAGAAAAAGGAAAGCTTCGGCGACGGAACAACAAACCAAGCGGGCATCCCAGGCACATAAAACTTCGTCTCGAAAAGGAGCGGACAAAACTCCTGCACGAGAAATCGAAGATACGGGTTTTCCTTTCCCCATGAATGAAGTGATAGAACTCTTGGAAGCATGGATCCAAGATGATGCCGTCAAGCTGCCTTCTATCAGACGCCCTCTAACTGAGAAAGACATGGCGGATCCCAAATATTGTTGCTACCATAGATTCGTCCATCACCCAACCAAAGATTGTAACAGGTTGAAACAAATATTCAGGGAAAAGATAGATACAGGAGAACTCCCGACTTGGAAACGAAGGAGTTCATAGAGACCCTCTTCCTATCGGGAACCGCATGATTTCTCGGGGATTACATTACTGCAAGACTGTATAATATACGATGGAGCACTTGTGTGAAATCTTGTATTTCTCCAACGGACAGCGTCAAGATATATTTACGACCCTCAACCGCATTGTGTCGTGCGGCGTTTGTATCCGTATAGCCCAGAACCCTGTCTTTCCCCGAAGGACGCGAGCAAGGGAAACTGGGACTCCTAACTTGTCACTCGTTTGAGAGACGTTGAGTTCGATAAGCGCGTTGATTGATACGGCTTTCGAATTTAACATCATTAATGTCAAGACCTTGAGAGCAGCAAAGATTTTAAAGCAGGAAGCCACTCGTCACCCAACTGTGGTTAAAGATTCAGAAGGAGAACTCAGGCATGCATATGGATATATCGATCTTGAAGTCAAATTGGGTGATGCCTCGACACAAGCAAAGTTCTACATAGTCAAAGATCATCCCAACTACGACATGATTCTAGGACGCTCTTGGATACATGACAACAAAGTAACACTAGAAGTCTGTCCTCTACCGGTTTCGATACCTGAAAGAATCTCCAACACGCCTTCTGGACCTCCTGGTGACTGTCTGCTACCGCACCAACAACTTGCCAACGTGACACAACTTCCTGAGAAAGCCTCACAACATACATTGAAAGGTTCCGATCTCAAGTAAGTCTCATCACGCAACCTTCTTCACAACCTACAGCCCCTCATTCTGACAAGTCCTGGGGACTGGCTCTAGCCAAAAAACCGACTTTGGCTAAGAGATGCGAATGGGAGGCCGCCCCCTTCAAACAGTTCATCAGGAGTATAGAAGCTGTCTCGATCAAAGACGATAAAACCAAGACCCCGATGTCTACACGCCCAAACCCGTTTGGAATTGGGGACCTAGTAACGAAGACAACTGCATTCAAGGTCGGAAGCATTATGGTGAGAATGGATACCTCACCCGATTCAGCCACTAGGAAGGAGGATGAACCATACCTAGTAGCAGATGTCATCCTAGGCGGCTACCGCAAACTCATCAACGCCCGACAAGCTAGAAGGCGTAACAATTCACTCGAGATGGCTCAAACCCTATCGTACTTAAGATGTCATGCTATCACTTTCCAAAGATCCCGTAAGCTTTAAGACGCTGTGCTACTTCCTCCTGCGTGTTTCCCTTTACAATTTCACATCATATTTGTAATTCCTCTAGAGAATGATTGCAATACTTGCATTCATAATTAGGGTTTCAATTTTCGATTGTCAAATTAATTGAAGTGTTATTTCTACCTGAGAACCTCTTTACCCCTAAAGACACAAAGCCCATCCTAATCAACCCACTAGAGCAGGTCAAGAAAGAAACCCTAAACAAAAACATCCTGAAAAGAGTTGAAAGAAAAGATATGCGCGGAAGAGAAGAAGCTTTGAACCACTCACCCCAGCAAGGCCAGGAAGATCTTGCATCAGGAACACAGGTCCGTAGGTATTCCATTATGGTATTATTTCTTTTATCACAAAGAATTACATGTGAAGGCGCACCCTTGCGCCTGAGAAGGTTCAGTTGCGGTCTTGACAAAGGGTTAAAAAAAAAAACCTTTTATTCAAACAATCAAATAGAAGAAAACCTTGAACTCGGCTTCCACTGAGTACAAGGAAGATGTTCAAATGTACGGAATATACTTGGAAAGCGGAAAAAAGAAGAAAGAGGTTTTAGTCGCCAAGAGGGTGGACATCGCTCGCACCACTCATTAGGATGCAGCCGGCGCCATCACCTGTGATGCTCCTCCCTTCGGATCTACCTCAACTTATGCATCGTACACCTCCACATCAACGCACTCCATCCCAACATCATCGGTGGGAGCATCAAAGGACACAAAGAACATTAGGAGTTGTGTCGATCACTTTCAAATGATCAAGTTAAATCTCGTGTCGAATCAAGAATTATCACGCCGTCTGGATTGGGTAATCGCACTTATCTTCATCCGAGAGGTCGTTTATGCTCAACCCTCCGCCTCTTCAATGCGCCGCATATCTCTCTCCCCTTGCGCTTACTAGTGCTTGCAACGTTTCCTCGCGCCTCCACCGCTCCTCCATGTCAATCGCAGTGAAAGTGCATGAATCGTCCCTGCAATCGCAGGTGCAAAATAGACATCCCCCACGTATAACGCGACCGACTTCGCGAAGTGGAAGATCGATCTTATCCATTACTTCTTCGTGCGCATGGGTTTCAGGCTTGTCAACTTCGAAGCTTCTTTCTGGAGAAGTGACAGAATGATCGTCCACCGCTTCCATGATAAACTGCAAAGGAGAAGAAGTTACGAGCACACACAAAAAAAAAAAAAATCAATCGATCACCAATCAAGATCGGATAAGTGTGGAACAAGACACGAGATATAGAATAAACGACTACGTGAGATGATTCTTTATAATCTCGCAAGTCGAGAATCCCAAGAGAAAAGAAGTCTTCACTTGCCACCTATAAAGGCTACTAATTCGGGATAACAATCAATGATGCTTATCGGATACATCCGAGGAAAGTCATGCTAGACGAAAGGGAGTACACCGACCCAAGGAAGGGGCCGAGCTCTGTCCGGATATGTACAAAGGGAACCAGAGCGACTCACAAGATCAAGTCCTGCTTCCTTCACACCCTTAATCGGGACTAACGGTTCCAGGCAACGCACGACGATGTCGACCTATCCGGTAAATATGTATTCACTTTAGCTTGGTCATTTCAGTACACAAATTTGTCACCATCTAATGCCGACCCCACAATAGTGTAACCATTATGTGCTAGGCAGGGGACTTAATGTTGATGGTGGATTTTCATTTAAGGTTAAAATTGTAAAAACCCCGGAAAATTATGCGCTAACATCTTGTAAAAGATAAAGCCATTAATAAGTGTTGAATACTTCATCACTTTACTTGATTCACCTAGAATGGAGCATGTGGCAACAATCCCATTCTCAGGAATTAAATACACAAAATTTATCCAGTTGGAGCATGTAGCAACAATCCCATATACCATGTGTATTTATAGCATTATTAAATAATGCATGAGCAGCCTTGTATTTCCCATACTCATTATCAGTACGGCATGACGACTGAGTGTTGCTCTCAGCAGAGCAACACGAACCTCCAAGCATTATAATGAAAGCATGTACGAAATACCCGTGCATGTTTTGCAACTCTCGGCGTGTTATACTAGCCCGATTGAGAACTCTCGGTATGTTATACTAGCCCGATTGAGCATCCCTGACCGATCGTATCAATCTGGATATGATCTCGTTCATCCAACTTCACCAAAGCATGATTGGATGGCCCGTATCAATTCCATAACCCCCAGCGTGTATGGAATATTCACTGCCGAACCAACACGGACCCCGCATGGTCGGCCTCGGAATGGCCTAGCTTGCCAAAACGTCCAAACCGGAGCGGTGTGGGCGGAAAACCTAAATTAGGGTTTGCAAGACATTACATGTGTCGCAAAAAAACAGTCTCAACCATCCATCTTCGCAGGCATAGATGGAGGGTGTATATGTAGATTCAAAGGGCCCAGAGCATGTCAACACAATCACCATGGGCCCGCCTACATACCTGACCAATCGGTCAGACCAACCATGGTTGGTCATCCCAATTCGTGCGCCCAAACGGAGAGCATGGTTACACGGTCGTGAAAGCCAAAATTAGGGGTTTCGAGCATCACGAGCGTCCATCTTCTCCTGCACGAATGGAGGGTCCCAGTTAGATTAAGCGGTCCGGTCATACCAAAGCATGACCACCGTGGGCCCGTCTCTCCCCTCACTGGATCGGCCAAGGCATATAATGCAGGCTATCCCAAAACGCGTCCAAACCAAATGGTCACACTTCCCCAATCGCAAACGATCTCGACCACTCAACTTCACCGGACGATTTGAGTGGCTTAGATCACGTTTTCATGGGACGATCAGTATAGGCGTGAACACCAGCCTACCACCTACACTCCCGGACCAATCGGCCAAGACCGACCATGAATTGGTTGTCTTGGAATGCGCGCTCAAGATGGCATGATGTGCGCTCTTGCGGCACTAGTTTTACTGTCTGGGTTGATCTCGACCACTCAACTTCACCGGACGAATTGAGTGGCCCAGATCATACTTTCGTGAGATAATGGGGTATAGGCTCCTACACCATCATGCCATCTACACGCATGTACGATCGGCCTGGCCAAAATCGTATCCCAAGCTTGGATTCGACCAGGCTGAAGAGTGATGCTTGTGCACCTCCTCTAAAACCCTAATTTCATCAACAGTCGCGGATGAGTGTCTCAAAGATCATCTCGTCCGTCCAACTTCACCGGCTTGGTTATACAACCTGGTCGGGAGTTAATTGGTCGATAAGGCGTCTTGGTGATCACCACCCGTCACTTTACCACACCATGATGCGCACTGCATAAAAATACACACGATACTTCACAAGTATAGACCTCTGAATAACGGCGGTTATTCAATTTAAGATTACATGCTACTTTACTGTGGGTTCCACGATCCACACACTCGAGACATCAATCATGTCACAAACTGGGGGATACATCTTTGGGTATTGGTGCAGCGGTTTGAACGTGCGGCGCAATGCGCCATCACAAGAGCGTGTCGAGGAAGTCATGGACGGTTAAGTGATGATGGGAGAAGTGGGCAAGACCTGTCGTGTGACACTAACACATTACTCCACTACTCTATCACTCCACTTTCTCCACTTCCCACGAGATACGAAGGTTAGGCTAAAAGACTTGTATAAATAGGTTTTCCTCCCTATTTTCTAAAGACAAGATAAAAAACAAGGAACAAGTCCAGACAACAGAGGCAAGTGTTGATACAATCGTATTCAAACACCGGAACTGATAGCTTACACCCTGCAAGTCAGTTCAGCTTTCTGATACAAGTCATTCATAGCCAACACCTTCACATTCTCAACACCTTCTTCGCTTCCCTCCCTAAGATCAACCCCATCTCCTTCACCTTGTGACCGAAACAAGTCTGGAACGGCCATTTCTTAGTTTAGGACGGACTTGCACGATTGATCTCTCGAATATACAAGCACTCACCGCGCAGTGTATTTGTTTAAGGTTTATACTCATTTCTCATCCACACACCCCAAATTACAAAACCGGCGAGAAATAGTTTTCACCCATAAACACGATAAAAAAAAAATGGCTTGGTTATCTAACCTAGCTTAGACTAATCAAAATTAGGTATAATTATATTTGTATAATTAATTGGTTACGATAAGTAACTAAGTTAATTACAGTCTTAGTGCTAGAGCATTGCTCGGTTAAATGCACAAGTGTTGCTATATCAAGCTTGTTGTCAAAACTATATCTTGATTTCTAGTATATAATTAGTTAAGTCTCGGTCTAGGATACGGGTAGTTGAGAAACGAACCAGTCATCATTTCGTTCTACCGTTTGAAGGCGAACATCAACCGAAGATTTTGGAGAACTTCATCAACAAAAGGTAAGTTAAGACTGAACCACCTATTTCTCAAGTTATATTAACCTTTCTATCCTTGAGACGATTGTCACATAACTAATTAGACTAGCTTTCATAGAGAAGAATTTCGAGTTGAGAACTAATTATTTAGTTTACAATTTTTTTGAAATATAATGACTAAGCTTAATGAACATTTGTTCATACTTGATCAAATTCGGTGGAGAATATTTTATTGTTCGGAACCATTTCTTGATTCAAGTTTATCATTTAAAAATAGTCTGGAACAGGGATATGTATCATTGATGTTATTCAGGAATGTCTCGAATTGATTTAGAGAAATATAGAACTACTATATTCGAAATATAAGACAAGTGTTATCGGTCTTACAAACTAGGAAAAGCACATATGTCTAAGCCATATTACATGTACTCGTATGCAGTAGCGGAGTAGCTATATATCAACTTTCATATTTGTGTCATACGCATATTCATATGTACGAGATCATGGGAAAATCGTTTGTTTCATGATCTGGATATGTATGTATTTTTGTATACAAACCATTGTGGAACTATAGTAAGGAATCGTGTTAAAGTATTCAAACCGGTAGGCAAACCAATCTGAGTTCCATATTTTAGAACTGTTTAGTACCCAAACCGATGCAAACGGAAAAGGTTACAATGAACTCCGGAACCATTAAAGATCTTAAGTTTGCGAACAGTACGTGAACTGAAAAGTTCATCAACCCGAAACTTAGTGGTGCACCTAAGTTTGCAAACCTGGTATGTAAATGAAAATTTTTGACAACTCCGGAACTTGGTTTGCTTATAAGTTGGCAAACCGGTCTGCGTACCTTGACTCATCAATTCACGAACTACTCAAGTATTTGTACTTTGTGCATTTACCAACTATGTCGATTATGATTCAATCACGATTAAATTATTTCTACGAGATAATTTCATTTGATCAATTCTATAATTAACACTAGACTTATCTCGATCACATGATTTTGACTCAAGATCAATGTCTTTGTGTTCATAGAAATGAGTGTTAAGCTTTAAGTTCAAACCTAGGCTAGTTTATTTAACCATGTTGGACATAGTCTTATACACGGTTCGGTTACGGTTTATCTAACCTAAGTGTATACCTTTTTTATGTGAATAAGATTCAAAGCTTTCATCTAACGGTGAATATTGTTTGCTTGGTTTCCCAAAGCTATGTTAGCTTAAACCTAAAGCAACCTAGGCTTTAAGTCTATATAAGGGGAACTCTTTGGCTTATTTGGGATCATTGAATCCCGACACTACTTTTGGCGTGTCCTAGTTGTATCTAAGAGTCGTCCTCTCCGAAAACCTTTTAGGGTTTAGTGGCTATCAAAGAGTTCAGGATTGGTGAAGCCATAACTAGTTATCTTTTATCTTGATAACTTGAGTATCTGATCTTGTTCGATTTTTGATTTATCACTTAAACAAGATAGATAGAAATCACAAAGTTCTCTTCATCCCAATCTTTGTGATTCCACAAGTTTTATACTTGTGAGGTGAATAATAATCTAGGCTGCACTTGGGTTGCATAAGTCAGTTTTGAGGATAGCCAGACTTTTGTCAAGTTGTTATCGATTTTCATCACCTGGATATTACGTTTGATATTATCATCCGTTTCGATCGTAAATCGAAATCAATTATATAGGCTTAATCGGTGGAAGACCCAGGAATTGGTTTAAAGTCTTCAATTGAGTTGAACAACTCTTAGTTGGTGTGAGATCATCCTAAGGGAATCGATTTATGCGGAGTCTGTTTTGGATTCAAGAGGAGTAAGGAGCCACGACTACTGCAGATCAATGATCCCGAGTTCGGATCAAGTACATTCCAGGCCAGAAGTTAATTGGTAGTAGGCTAGTGTCTCTAGCGACTTAATACAGTTTGGTGTTCAATCTGGACAAGGTCTCGGGGTTTTTATGCATTTACGGTTTCCATGTTAACAAAATTTCCGGTGTTTGTGTTATTTCTTTTTCCGCATTATATTGTTTATCTTTATAATTGAAATATCACAGGTTGTGCACTGATCAATCCACGTGATAGGTCAGACCTTGTTTGTTGGATAAGACTTGATTGATCCTTGGATATTGGTCTTTGGTACCATCCAAGAACTCTTTGAGATTAGGTTCACGGATTCAATTATAGCGTTCTAATCACAAGAGAGATTGATATATAACTCTAGACACTTTCCTTGATTGAGTTTTGACTCTCGGAGTTGTGTTGAGTTTGTCCATATAGATTGCCTACAAAAAAGTCGGTGATGTATTTTGGTACCCCCAGTGTTATTAATTGGTATTAGAGCAGGCAAGCACATTAAGACCTAATAAGTATGTGTTTGAAAATCTCATAGAATCTGTATTCACGTGCAGACATGTCTTCAACCGGTTTTGATTACTCCAAGTGCTTAGGATTTACCTCAAAGGATAACTCCTTAGATGATTCTTGAGAATCCAAAGGAAAACATACCATGTTATCGATCTCGATGATATGCTTCCCTTAGTTACTAATGGGTTAATATCGGAATACGAGTTGGAACTTACCGAAGTCTAGAAACGGTTGTCGAGTTCATTGATCTCCACCCCTCTAGGGTGGATATCTTGAAAAAAAATGTACCTCCGATATTTAGATGAGCTTGATAAATCCATTGAAAGGGAGTGTGAACTCTCTGATTATCTTGACAATTTCTCTAAGTGAAAAAGCGGGGGTCTAACAACCACACCCAATAATTCGTTTGGCAATCTGAATAGACAAACTCCAATATACTTTCAAGAGAATCAACTAGACAGGTTAGACTCAATCTAGAGAAAAGTATATCCAAGAGTTTTGTATCTTTATATCTCAATTAAATCTGCAATCAACAAATAGAAATTTGCGATCCACGATTGAATATAAGATAAATAAGTTGAGCAGTACCAAAGACCAATGTTCAGCGATCAATCAATCTCAATCAACAACCAAAGGTTGGATTTCTCAAATTGATCGATTCAACGCACAACCTGTGATATTTCAATTATATAAAAATATAATGCGGAAAATAAATAACACGAATACGGAAGTTTTGTTAACGAGGAAACCGCAAATGCGAGAAAAACCTCGGGACCTAGTCCAAATTTGAACATCATACCGTATTAAGCCGTCTGAGACACTAGCCTACTACCAATGAACTTTGATGCACGGGTGTAGTTGATCTCACACTGATTCAAGGTGCAGGTTATTGCTCCTTACGTCTGATCTCGGCAGGATACTCGCACTTGATTCTCTTAGGCGATCTCACCACAAGTAAGAGTTGCTACGACCCAAAGTCGAAGACTTGATAAACAAATGTGTCTCACATAGAAAAAGTCTATAGGAATAGATAAATCATGTCTCCCACCAAAAATAGCTACGAGTTTTGTTCCATCTTTTGATAAATCAAGGTGAAAAAGGAGCCAATTGATAAACGGACTTATATTCGAAGAACAAAGCTCTGTATTATCAATCACCTCACAAAAATCTTAATCGTATGTGTTGATGGTGGATTTTCACTTAAGGCTAAAATTGTAAAGGGCTAAAATTATGGGCTAACATCTTACAAAAGATAAAGCCATTAATAAGTGACGAATACTTCTTCCACTTTACTAATTCACCTAGAATATAGCATGTGGCAAAATCCCGATGATTCCTGAATTAAATACACAAAATTCATCCAGGTTGGAGCATGTAGCAATAATCCCATATACCTTGTGAATTTGACATTATAATTAATGCATATCCGGCCCTTGTATTTCTGTATTCATTAGGTGCGGCATGGCGGTCTTGTGGCCGAGTGTTGTTCTCGTGAGTGCAACACGAATCTCCAAGCATTAATAATGAAGCATGTACGAAATACCCATCAATTCAACTCTCGGTGTGTTATCTAGCCCGATTGAGCATATTTGAACTCCGGACCGACCATATCGGTCTCGAAACGATCACGACCATCAACTTCACCAGCATGATTGGATGGCTTAGATTAAATCCATGACCCCAAACGAGGTATTGGAATATACACCACCCAGGCAACGCGGGCCCCCGCATGGTCGGCCTCCCCAAGGTGGCATAACTTTCCAAGCCGTCCCAAGCCAAAGCGAGTATAGACGGAAAACCCTAAATTAGGGTTTGCGGCACATTACATGTATCAACAGTCTCAACCATCCATCTTGGACATAGATGGAGGGTGTAGATGTAGCTTCAAAGGGGCGAGCATGTCAACACAAAACACCGTGGGCCTTTACATACTGACGATCGGTCGGGACCAACTATGGTTGGTTGTCTTGATTAAATGCGCCCAAACTAGGTATGACACGCTGCCCGGCAAAACTTAATTAGGGTTGTGTCGCGATCACGAGCGTCCATCTTCACCTACACGAATGAAGGGGTCAAGGAATAGACTAAGCGGAGTCGGTAGTATCAACGATCACCGTGGGCCCACCTATCTCCACACCCGATCGTCCAAGACCAAACTTGGCTGCACATCTTGATTCCAACCCAAACTAGGCGTGGTCACACTTCCAAGACCTGGCCGGTCTCGACCGCTCAAGTTTACTAAGGACAAATTGAGTGGCTTAGATCACGTTTCTATGGGACGATGAAGTACGGAGTATATACACCATCCCCACCCATGCCTTGGGACAGGACAGATCGGCCAAGACCAAAAGCTTGATCGTCTTGGAACGCGCCCAAAATTGGCATGATGCGCGGCTTTGCGGCACCATTTGTTGCAAATCGATCTCAACCGGTCCTCTTTGCTTGGTCAAATTGAGTGGCCTAGATCGCACCTTCATGGGACAAGGATGTATGGACGTGTACACCGACATGCGTACCGCATGCCTGTCGGTCCTTTGAAACACTCCCATGCTTGGATTCGACCAAGGCGAAGAGTAATGCTTGCGCACACCTCCTCTAAAACCTAATTTCATCAACGGTCGCGAGATGAGTGTCTCAAAGATCATCTCGTCCGTCCAACTTCAAGCTTGGTTATATAACCTGGCCGGAGTTAATTGTCGGTGTGAGGCGTCATGGTGATCACCACCGTCACTTTACCACATCATGATGTAGTACACATAGAATACACACAATCCTTCAGTGTATCGACTTCCTAAATAACTTGGTTATTTAATCTAGCATTACATGATACTTTACGTGGGTCCCACGATCCACACACTCGAGACATCAATCATGTCACAAACTGGGGGATACATCTTTGGGGTATTGGTCTGGCGGTTTACAACGTGCGGCGTGCAGCGCGCCATCACAGAACGTGTCGAAGTCATGGACGGTTAGAGATACATGAGAAGTGGGCAAGGCTGGTCGTGTAACACCAACACACAACTCCACTACTCCATCACTCCCTTCTCCACTTCCCACGAGACGTGAATAAGGCTCAAATGACTTGTATAAATAGGTTTGTAGGATCGAATATCGCGACATTAATACTTCGCGAGATTAATAAATAATGATATCGCGAGGGAGACACAGAGAAGTAAAATAAATGACGCAATGAATGACGATAGCCAGAACTTGAGAAGAATGTGAAGACTCAGTGAGATTTAGGAGTGTCGCGAGAATTGGTATATGTACACTTGCGATATTTCGCAAGACATTCCAAAAATAAGGGACAACTTTTAAGCTTAGTCATCCACCATGTACTACCCTATATAAAGGGTTGAGTCGAGTAAGTGTGGAGGAGAGTTCTTTTTGAATTGTTAAGCAAGTCATTAGGAGAGAGAAAATTAAGAGTTATTGTAATTTCTTTTGCTCTGTTCTACCTTCCTCTCGTAAACATTTCAAGAAAATAATCAATAAAATCTATAGTTATTCATCTTCAAATGGATTAATTGAGTAAATTATAGTGAGGGGTGTAGTGTGGGATTTCCTGCAACTACATATGCGCTAGAAACAGGGATCGAGTAGAGATCAACCTTGTGAATTGAAAGAATCGGTCTAACAAGAAAGAAATTTCGTATAATTTTCAACAATTTACTAAAATTGAGAAATGGCTAGAAGAAGGAATGCATCGTAACAACCAACAATTGTAAGGAGAAGCGGGAGATTAGGCGGAGAAAGGAGAAATGAAGTAGGTGAACCATCAAGAATAAACGCAAGAAATAGAGAAGAGGGCCAAATTCAACCACCAATTCAACCACCAATTCAACCAAAGACCGAATAGAGTAATAGATTATGATAGGGTGAGTGTGCATACATGGAGATCGATTCTATGGAAGAAAGAGAAGAAGTGCAACAATTGATAAATAATGGACAAGAGGAGAGAAATCAAGAAGAGATGGGAGAAACATTCATAGAGAAATGAAGAAATCAAGCATTAGAAACGTTGAGGCAAACAATACATGAAGAAATGCGATTAGAGGAAGCGGAAGAACGCGCAAATTTAACAAGGCAAAACCATGAGTTAAGAATGGAAAATATGAGGTTGCGAGAATAGGAGATCGAGAAGTAATACCGGATCAAGATCGGGATCGGTTAGAGATGATATGAGGAGAATATTACCTATAGAAAATGTTAATGAAGAAAATCTAGAAAGATAGCCAAATCTCGATGAAGGATGCTTTGAAAGAAGGAAATAGTGTGTATTCCACGTCCTGAGATTTTACACGTCCAAAATAACTAAATCAAGGAAATAGGCAGCAGAATGGTTCAATTGATGAAGAAAATCGGGGAAGAAGGAAGAAGAATATTGCATAGGAGAGAAACACAGAGGAAACAAAAGGAGATTGAATATGACATCGAAAAGCATTATATTGAACAAGCGCGTCTAGCTTGCGAAAGGGAAAGATTAAGAGTAGAAATGGAAGAACGGAATTGGAGGAAGTAATTCGGCGGAACAATCATGATAATCGAGAAAGAAGGCGCGAGCAAAATCGCAACAATGGAAATATCAATGAAGAATATGAAAGAATACAAAGGAGAGCCGATATACAACCAAGAAGAGAAAATGATAGATACAATGGTGTGCGAATTCGTGAACGAGATGAAGGAGAAATTCGAGAGAGAAGAGAAGAAAATGAACAAGAAAATGCTTTGAACAAGAAAATCAAGATAGACATGAACACGAGAAGAGAGAGGCAGATCTAAAAAGACCAATAAATTCAACCCCGATGTAAATGAACAAATCTTAAGAGAGTTGGCGAGAGATGAGAGGAATGTTGAACAATAGAAGAGGAGGAGGAAGAAGACAATTGGATGAGGCCATCGAAGAAGGCTGCGAAAACCCCTTTACACTAGAGGTGCGATTAGGAGGAATACCCCCAAAGTGCAATTTACCCGCATTTAACCAAAGATTTTTGATGGAACAACTTGGCAATACAACACATCAAAGCGTATGTGAGATGTATGTCAGAATGGGAAAATCATGATGCCATATTATGCAAATATTTTGCATCAAGTTTAACAGAGAAGCGCTTTGAAATGGTTTGAGGGTTTACCAAGAAACACAATCACGTCATTCAATCATTTACAAGCTATATTCTTAGGGGCATATATAAGTAATAACTCCTCGCACCAGTGTATTGAAGATGTGTTGAAAAACAAAGAGTTGGCTAAAGTTTGAAACATTTAACCTGAGATGGAAGACAATGTGCGAGCGAAATGGTCATGGGGTGGATGAAAGATATCTCATTCTATCGTTCATAAATGCTATGTTCGCAACCAATTTGTTATATATTCAAATTTTTAGAGTCAAGAATACAATCACGATGACCGAGTTGCTAGAACTTCAAGAGGAGTATATTGCTTTAGAGGAAAGGCAAAATGAGATGGAATCATAACCAATTGCGAATACAAGTTCAAATGCTGCGAATGCAAGTTTATTACCTAAACTGATAAACACGGTGGCGAGCACTTCGCAAGGTCAACAAGAAAGGATAATAGATGATGGACAAAAGATAGTAGCCATGGGAAGCCGTGATCAAGAAGAATTTGAGAGAGAAAGGAACTACTACAAACCGTGGCGGCAATAACAAAATTCAAAGACTTGATCATCCGCAAGAAACTTATGGAAGTCAAAGGCATAATTATCATGGAGGGCAGCGACGCCACGAGAGTAGTATGGGAAGAAATCAAAATGCCACCATTAAATACTAGTGTTGAAAAATATGGGAAGCTATACTCTTGATGGAAAACATACTTGCACCATGGAATATGGGGAGTGAGCCACCACCAAGTGATAGAAGTCACAGGTTCTGTTCTTACCACCGCTTTCATGGACACCTAACAAATGACTCAGAAATATAAAAAGAATCATCCTCGAGAATGATTGATCAAGGAAAGCTGAATCATTTTCTAAAATGTGAAGAGAAGGTTCAACCATTACCACCACCGCGTAAATGCACAGAACAAATTCAAGAAAGGGGAAAGAAACATTCGTAATAGAAGTTGGATCGAAAGCTAAAAATTTGTTTTGCAACTCCATTATACACTCATACCGAACAATTGAAGATTTTCATGATAATGTTCTCAGGGGTTTTATGAGGGATGCCGATAATAAAGAAGGGATGAACATTGCGAAGACATCGCAGCTTAAAAGAATGGCAAATGCAGATTATTTCTTTCACCGCAAAGAGATTCCTGAAGGTAGAGAAACGCATGATAGCCCATTGGTTGTAAAATTGAAATTAATCCAAAACCTATAGATGGCGAAGACGACGAAGCAGAATTGCCGGGCGATCAATAGAATCTTAATTGATACGGGAGCTCAAATAACATTCTTTTCTACCATACTTATAAGACTATGGGTAGGAAGGATGAAGAATTGATACCTTCTGACGTATAAGATATATGGTTTCAATGGCACATCGAATAAGCCTAAAGGAGAAGTTCATATGAGAATACCCTTGCAAGGATTATCAACGGAAATTTTATTCTGTAGTCGATGTGGAGTCCCCTTATAATGCATTGATCGGAAAGGCCATGGTTGCACGAGATTCAGGGCGTAGCGCCGACTTATCATCGACAGATAAAGTTTCCTCATCCTAGCGGTGTCGGAATTATAAAGGGAGATTGACTAAGGACAAAAATGCTATAAGATTGACGAGGAGAGTTGCGAGAGAGAGCCGCAAAAAGAAAGGGTTGGAAGCAACATACAAAAAGATGAACAAAGAAGAGAAAGGTTGATGGTGGATACCATAGATGTAAGAGGAGAAGATACATTACGAAGCAAGTGCATGGAAAACAATTGAAAATTATGATGGAAAGGAATCGTTAAAAGGTTTGAATGATGCAGAAAGGCAGAGCAAAGCAGGAGCAAAAAGTGTAAGAAATGAATAATCATCAAAAAAGCAATGACAAAAGCATATTAAGGGTAAAAGGAAGAAAAAATAATTGAAGAAGAAATACGCGAGAATCTCGCCATCAAGAATGTATGACAATTTGATTGAAGAATTGAAAAACAAAAATGAATAAAACAATGAAAGAGCTTGTGCGATAGCTTCGCAAACAAAATGAATGATTGAATGAATTAACAAAAATGAAAGAGTGAGTGAATGGGACGAACCTTTATGGCGTACACCCTAGTTCGCGAATGATATTTCCAAGAGGCAAATGTAAGACCTAAAGGCGTCATATAAGGGGGTATCTCTTGACATGGCTCGGGGAAAGGTTACACTGCTCCCGAACTGAGTCATGGAGATTTGGGGCCCATGAAAGCCTATCCGGGAGAGATACCTTGGATTTCCAACTAACTATATATATAAGGTTATACCCTCGGTTGGACGCCCGAGGGCCTCTTCCAAGGAGTCAGTGTATGCTCAAGGCGCCGGGGTACACGGTTGAGCCAAGAGTGCCTGGGGCATTTGAAGTGTCTCGCTATTCTTGGCAAGTCTTGGTATATGCTGCACTCGGCCCGAAGAAAACTCCACTTAGGTGCAGTCTCGTAACCATAAACCATATAGGTATAAGGGATAAGAGGTCACAAAACAACTGGTTGTTGTTAAGACCTAGATGGGAGGAGCTAGTCTTGTATGGCCGATGTACGCCTCCTTGAAGGGGCAACCAGGAGAAGATAAGGGCGCACCCTCCATTAGGGAGCCGATAAGTGTCAAAAGACGCAAATGTCATGAGGCTTTATTTTCGCATGGAAATTTAGGCTTGTCATATTTGTGCGATGATCCCGTAGAGGCAATAATACTAACGCAAGGATAAGACGAGATCAATGGGTTTTTGCATGAAAATGTAAAGACGCCTCCGATTTCGCTGCCAAGACGGCAATGTCATGGGATTTTACATTCGCAAGAGTATTTAAGCCTGTCATATTGTCGCAAATAAAATATCTGCGCAGAGGCAAAAATACTTAAGAAATGATAAGACAAGGTCAATGGGTCATTACATGAAAATGTAAAGACGTCCTCGCGATTTTGTCGCAACGAGGGGTGGCGAAATAAGACCTTTAATTAGGAAGGCAAAATAAGACCACACAAAAATGATAAGGCAAGATCAATAGATTTATTCATTCGTGAAGACGCCTCCTGCGATCTTGTCGCAATGATGAACTTCAACATAAATAAAGATATAGCCATACAAAAATTGAGGAAGCAAATAAGCTTGCGAAAACGATTATATTTCTTCATAAAGTTGCCAACAATAAGGGAAAAATTCGATATTTCATTACTCGTAGATAATTGATCAAATCTCTCATTTGAAAATAAATAATGAAGAAGTATGGGAATGATTAGATAAAATCTTGTTATTCATTTCCACATGACAGATTTATGTATTCATAATGTTGGTCAGTTGTATTACAAAGAAGAATTGCTCGATTAATATGCGCAAGTAAAGAAAACAAAGATTGAATTCATACTTAGTAATCCAAGAAATTTAAAATGAGGGGTTGTAGAAATGGAAGATTAAAAGGGTATATATACAGATATTGCAAGAAGCGAAAGAAAAAAAAGAAGTTATTTCTTTGAGGATTCTTCTTCTTCGTCAGATTCTTCAATTCCATCATTCATTTCGCCGTGATTCTTCTTCTTCGCTAGCTTCACTATCGAGACATCCGAGAAAGGCATATCTTCAGAATATCATCAAGAAGATAAGGATATGAACTAAGAGGAATGCGGTGGTCATTGCAAACTGTTTTAATAGTTTGATTGCGAAACGAACAACATCGTTATTAAAATTCGCTAATGTGGCTTGCAGCTTGTTTCTTCAACTTGGAATACTTGATGTCGCTTAAAAGAGAGGTCCTTTTCATGAAATGTTCTTTTTCGTGATTCAAGTTCTTCAATCCTTGTCCGAAATCTCTTCTGGAAACAAGTGACAATAAGTTAATAGCAATACTACGTAAAAAATGAGTAATAAAGTAAAAAGGAATAATAAACAACCTTCTCCGTCGATATCATATCTTTTTAACTAAGGCAAAGATGCTCTACATGAAGGCTAACATCAACACCTAAGTTATTCCCCGCATTATCTAGAACCTTCGCAGCCCAAGCGAATTCATCATCATTATTTATAACAAGAAGCGAACGAATTTGATCTTCTCGCTCATTAAGTATGGCATTCGGACGAAGAGATTCATCTCATTCAATTTGTACTTCGAGAAGAGATTTTGAAATTTTGCTAATGCCTGTGCACCTTTATTAGCAATGCGGTCTTTGTCATCTATAAGGCCACTAATTTTCTTCCTTAAAGTTTTGGTTTTCTTATGGGAATCAAGATACATTTGTTTAAATCGGTTGGCTAAACCTAAACTAGATCTATGCTCAATCTCTAAGAGACGATATTTGGCTTGAAGTTCATTTTAATGGAAAGGAATCAACTTTGTTTGACGAACTACTTAAAGATTCGTTGAGATGAGTGAGAAGAACATCATTATCCATAGGCTCTGGAAATGAATGGAGAAGAATGGCTTCTTCGAAAAGATTATATATGTCTCCATAAAATAATAAATCGTGCAAGGAAAAGAAGATGACAAAATAAAGACGACTTGAAGAGTAAAAATTTTGTACCATAAAGTTGTTGATTTGCACTTTGAAGAGTATATTTTATCCTTCCGAGAAGTGACTCAACTTCCAACTCATTGAATTTTTCATCTTTCTTGCGAGACGCCGCAACTTCATTTCTAGTTCTTGGATCTTCTCTTTGAGTTGGAGATTTTTCTTTCAAGGTTGTCGCGTCTTTTCTCGAGATCCGAGAGGCAACAACAAAGGAAGCTCTCCTGACTATAAAGGAAAGTAAAGAAATTGTTAAGATAAAGCTTATAATCAAGTTACTGAGAGAAGCAAAGGAATATGAACATACCAAAGCATTGAGAGCATTTAAGAAACCTGAAGTCAATGTTCGGGAAACTCCGCGAAAAGAATCATTATCCACTAGCAAGGGGCATCGCAAATTTTAGCGAGAGTTTCGCAAGTAGCGATAAATGATCATCTCCCAATCCTTGCATAGAATCGGAGAAGACACTAGACAATTGCGCCATACAGCAGTAAGTAATCGAGTGATTCTCCTTCATAGAGGAAGTACCAACCTCATTTTCACCCTCATCCGAGCTCTCATTTGGTTTGAGAACTAGAACGAGAAGAGGGATGGGTTTTCCGTTTTTAAAGATGGAGCGTAAGATTTATCCTTGCGAAGAGTGATTTTATTCTTGCCCTTAACCTTCGCAACTCTCGAATGTCTATTTCTTTAACAACCTTCACACACGAATGAAGATAAGAAACAGAGGCAACAATATTGTTAAAAATAACAAAAAGAAAATTATTTCTTACTTCAACCGTGATCGATCGGAGTATCGCCAGAGTACTCGCCTTTGGACGTCTTTCATAACTCCTTTTCAATTTGGTAATATGAAGATTTTGCAAATCTAGTAAATATAAAAGGAAAGAAATATCGCAAAAGCAAATCAAATAGAAGTATACCTCTTTTGCCTTTTCTGGCCACTTAAATTCCCAAGGATGATAGTCCATGAGATTCGCAGGGAGTACATGTGAACTCGCGATATAGGGTCCATTCAAATAAAGGAACAACCCACCACTTCTCATCTTTGGAGTGCCGAGGAACATTATTTTTGCCCGAATGCCAGTCGATATCTTGCATGAGCACTTATCAAGATCAATGTTATCTTTTCTCTTCAATCGAGCACCCCAAATGAGATTTATCATTTCTCATATTTATTATCGCATAATTCGCAAAGAAGTTTTCTACGGATACTTCTCAAATGACTATTTGTAAATTTGCGAATCTAGGATCTTTGACATCATCGATATAAAGATCTTTAGCGCTACGGTTGGCGAATTCTGCATTAGAAGGATGCGCTCGTCGTAATTGATAAATAAATCATGAGAATTTCTCATGAGCAAGAATTTCATAGAATAAAGGTATCTCGGGATTGTAGAGAGGAATGGGAAGGCCTGCGAGGATTTGACCTAGCGAGACTATGATCTTCCGATCATTACATTGATGATCGAAAACAACTTTTTGCAAGAAAGTATAGATGAAGACTCTTGATCGGGAATGGTCGATAAGATGAAACCCTTCTCTTTGAAAATTCTTTTGAGTTTCCTAAAAAGGGGTTTATATGTACGACCAAGTGAAGCCATTATTAGAGTATGGGAATGAATAGAGAATTGAAGATTGAGAGAAAGAAAAAGGGAAGGTTTACAGAGCAGAAAGCGCAAATCATGAGGAAGAAAGTTGAAGGAAAGTTGCGGAGGAAAATAAAAGAGAAGAAGAGAAGGGTAAGAAAACTATATATAGAGAGGAGAATCCTCAGAAAAACAAATGCATTTAATGCGAGATGGGACGTGAATGGTCAAGAATAAACGGTTGAAAGAGACGTGTCAAGAAAAGATGGAAGAAGAAACACCTCGTAATAAATTTCGTACATGAATAAAACAGAGATAAAAATGAACAATCGTGAGATAAAGATGAGCAATTGCGGCATTTTAAAATATTAATTCTCATGACATTTTCTCCTTCGCAAAAAGACATGAGAAGAGGCAAGATGTAGGATCGAAATATCGCGACATTAATACTTCGCGAGATTAATAAATAATGATATCATGAGGGAGACATAGAGAAGTAAAATAAATGACGCAATGAATGACGACAAATGCAGAACATGAGAAGAATGTGAAGACTCAAATGAGATTTAGGAGTGTCGCGAGAATTGGTATATGTACACTTGCGATATTTAAAGCAAGACATTCCTTGAAAATAAAGGACAAACTTAGTCATCATCCATCTGTGTACTACCCTATATAAAGGGTTGAGTCAGTCTGTTGTGGAGGAGAGTTCTTTTTGAATTATTAAGCAAGTCATTAGGACAGAAAATTAAGAGTGATTGTAATTTCTTTTGCTCTGTTCTACCTTCCTCTGTAAACATTTCAAGAAAATAATCAATAAAATCTATAGTTATTCATCTTCAAATGGATTAATTGAGTAAATTCTAGTGAGGGGTGTAGTGTGGGATTTCCTGCAACCACAAGGTTCTCCTCCCTATTTCCAACAACAAGAACAAGTCCAGACAACAGAGGCAAGTGTTGATACCATCGTATTCAAACACCGGAATCGATAGCTTACATCCACCTGCAGCTTCCCGACTTTCCGATACAAGTCATACATAGCCAACACCTTCACAATCTCAACACCTTCTTCGCTTCCCTCCCTAAGATAAACCCCATCTCCTTCACTTTGTGACCAAAACAAATCTGGAACGGCCATTTCTTGGTTTAGGCCGGATTTGCAGATTGATTTCTCGAATCTACAAGCACTCCGTGTAGTGCATTTGTTTAAGGTTTAGACTCATTTCTCATCCACACACCCCAAATTACCAAAACCGCAAAAAAATAGTTTTCACCCATAAACAATTGGCGACCACAATGGGAGGTTAATCTCTGGGTTGTAAAGTCAATTTCTTCGAAATCCGATTCAATTTCATCAATTTCAAAAAAGGGTAGATCTTAGAACCAATTCAAATCAACAATTCATTTCAAGACGGTAGAACTCGATTCTGGATCAAGAATCAATCCCGATGGAGCTAGTACGAGTAACACTCCCAAAGTGTCGATGTACCTCCAAAGGAGCTACCGTGGTCAATACATCTCTCGCCGTCACTTCTATCCCCAACGCTAGCGGAGCAGAGACATTCCCGAGAGGGTGTAACGCCTCCCATCACTGGAAAGCGTAGGAGCAGCTCGCGAATCCCGGATCTCCTCAAGTGTAACGCCTCCAAAGGGTTACCGAAAGCAACAACTTTCACTCCTTCATCAGGACAAGGAGCCGGAGGGACGAGAGGAGGACCACCGCCCATTACCATTGCAGACTTGATGGAGAAGCAGGAGATTCTTGCTAAGACTCAAACGGATATTGATAGACACATTTTTGTGTCTGAATTGTCCTCATTGTCTCTATTGTTGGAACTCGATTTTTGTACTAATATTGTGTTTTTATGTATTTTTAGGTATTTTTTGGAAATAAATATTTTTTGGAAAAATGTTTTCTCGAAAAGTTTACGCGGAACACCCGGAGGACATTTGATATTCGGACTCTCGTTTTTGGATAAGGGGTAACCCATTTGCTAAGGGGCACCCCCAAGAAGGCACCTTCTTTCGCACCCCAGAAACGAGGATAGGGGGACTTCATCTTCTCCATTTCAAAATTCGAAATTGGCGGAAAGCTTGGTTTCACGGGCAGAATTAGGGTTGCGAATTTGGAGCTCTTCCCGTGAGACTAAAGGGGCTGGAATCGATTGGGTATCTTCCTTTGGGCTAACAGGGGTTGGGTATAGGTGGGTTTCAATCCAAATTGGTCAGAATGTCCGCGAGGAGGAAATCATGGCAGCACACGCCGGAGAGAAAACACGGATTTCGCGAGTGCAGAGGAGTTTGCACGCGTTCGGGAAGACTCTAAAACTAATTGGAGTTTGAAGAAGTTAAATATGGCAACTTGGAAGCATCGTAACGCGTGTAAAGATCAAAAAAATCTCAAACTGGCCGTGAAGAATAATACAAAATAATGGAGAATTTTATGTAGTTATGGCGTGAGATTTTGCCTCTGTTGGGATATAAATAGTTGATGAGATATCATAGAAGAGCTACGGAGAGTCTGGGAGGATTTGGTACGCTACAAGAGCCGGAAAATCAAGTTTCGAGAAAGGAGTTCTCAAGCCGCTCATACGGAAGAACGTGAAGAATGACTCTCAAGGACTGTCGTTTTCAACAAAGAAAAAGACTACCGAAACGTGGGTCGCAGCGTGGTAACATGTACCGTGACATATCTATCGTAATTCTGTAACGGTGTTTGCAACACCTATAATCATGCTGCAAACCCGATTTTCATCATTTCTCCTTTTGTGCATCATTTGTAAACCTCTTTTGAGCAATAAAAATGGATTTTGAGCGTGTTTCCAACATGATGAGCTAGAACCCATCAACGGGATGACGGAGGAAGAAGACGAACTTCATACATGGGTAATTTTAATTAATTCTTTTATGACTTTTGCAATCGATTAAAAATTGAATTATGATTTGATAAAATTAGTTATTATTTTATTAGATGGGTCATGCTTGCTTAAATGTTTGATGTCCCATGCTTACGATTTATAACTAATATTTTGAAAATCAACTTTGGCAAAAATAAGAGTCCATGTTTTTATTTGTTGAGCTATAATTGTTAAAAGAATTAATATTTGAACCTTTTGTTATGAGTTTGGCTAACTCAATCCATAACTCTCTCTCCGTCTTGTGACATAAATTGTATATATTCCGCATTTTTATTATTTCTTATTAATTCTTAAAAATCAATCTCATCAAGTCCGAGTGAACGACAACCTTACTACCACTTTCTACAACATTATTGAGTCACATCAGATATGGCCGCAACTCATAAAGAGGTACTCACTTTCCTTAAAACTTTAACCGAACGATTGCCGTAACTCACTTCTTCTGCAACCCTTGGAGCCCACAAGGGATGCCTCCAATACACGGAGCAGGCATTTCCACTCGGACACACATGAGTGAAGAAGCTCGTGTTGCTCCGAACGCCCAAGAGAGAGGGACCAACCATCCAACTTCATCACACGTGAGGACTGGAACGACTTTTCCAAAATCGAGGCAAAGGAAATCGATGGATGCACACCAACATCAGCCGCCATACCCTCAAGATATGCAACGAATCCATCTTCCAAGAGGATACACCTCTCCTCGATTCTCCCTCTACGATGGTCTTGTGGTAACGCTCGTGAACACGTTTATCGATTTTGGAATCCTTGGGGAGCATGAGTACAATCATGTTCTCCGCCCGAAAGAATTCTCGAAATCACTTACGAGGAGGGCGTACACACAGGTATAACAACATCGCACCTCACAAAGATATCCAATTGGGGAGATGGTGGGTGCTTTCTACGAGAGTATTTCTTCGTATCAAGAAGATCACCTTTTTCGGATCTAAGGAGAGTCTCTCAAATGGAACAACGAGCATCCGAACGACTTTCGTTAAGAGGTTTGAAACTCAAGCACTAGATTGTCATGATCCGAACATCACCAACGCCGAGTTGGTGGAGCTATGCATCAACGGGATGATACCCATATACCGCGCGTTTACTAGAGAGAATGGGATTTCGGACTTTCTCGAACTCCATGAAGGCGCAAACGTTCGGCCAACAGCCCCGGCATTGCTAGAAAGAACCGAGGGTTGTTCGAAACGAAGATCCACGTGAGAGTCGAGGAATCATGCGTCTCACAAACAAACAATACAACACTGGTCCTTACGTGAGCGTGGTGGCGAAGGAGGAAAAATGAAAGATTCGACAATGAACAACAACCCACGTGCGGCTCAAGACACATGAATTCTTCTCAAAAGGAGCGGGCAAGACTCCCGCACAAGACACCGAAGATACGGGTTTCCCGTTCCCCATGAATAAAGTAGTGGAACTCTTGGAGCGTGGATTCAAGACGCGCCATCAAGCCAGCTCCTATCGGACGTCCACCAACTGAGAAAGATATGGTGGATCCTAAGTCTTTTTTACCATAGGTTCGTTCACCATCCAACCAAAGATCGGTAAAAATGAAACAAATCTTCGAGAGAAAGATAGAGACAGGGAGAACTCCCAGCTTGGAAACGCGGGGTTCGTAGAGACCCTCTTCTGTCAGAACTTGCATGATTGGGGATTCCGTTCGCAATATTGTACAATCTATGATGGAACATTTATGCGAGATCTTGTACTTCTCCAAAGCACGCATCGGGACATTTGCAGCCCTCAACCGTGTTGTCCTAGGCAAACGCTTGTATCTGGAAGAGGAAGCGGTCTCGAAACCTCAGTCCTTGCTGGAAGATGCATGCAAGGGAAATTGGGGATTCTTAACCGTTGCTCGTTTGAAGGATATCGATTTCG
This sequence comes from Papaver armeniacum, assembly GCA_023531295.1. Classification (NCBI taxonomy): domain Eukaryota; kingdom Viridiplantae; phylum Streptophyta; class Magnoliopsida; order Ranunculales; family Papaveraceae; genus Papaver; species Papaver armeniacum. The sequence goes on along the minus strand of JAJJWW010005630.1, from coordinate 258,020 downwards.
ATAACACATTGATCGATACGGCCTCCATGAATTCAACATCATCACTCTCATACCTTAAAAGCGGCAAAGATTTCAAAAAGGAGGCTACTCGCAACCCAATTGTGATTAAGACTCGGAGAAGGAGAATTGCAGATGCATATGGATACATCGATCTTGAAGTAAAATTGGTGATGCCTCGACACAAGCAAAGTTCCACATAGTCGGGAGAGAGCATCCGAATTACGACATGATCCTGGGACGCTCTTGGGTATACGACAACAAGACAACACCGGGTTTGCCCTCTACTAGGTTACGAAACCCGAAAGGATCTCTAACAAGCCGTCTGGACCTGAAGGTTGTCCGTTGCTGCACTGCGGCTTGCCAATGTGACACAACTTCCTGGAGAGATCCCATCGCATACATTAAGAGGTTAGAGCTCAAGTAAGTCTCATCAAGCAACCCTCTTGCAACCGATCACCCCTCACTGAGATAAGTCCCTGGGACTCGGCTCCAACCAACAAACCAACCCCGGCTAAGAGATGTGAATGGGAAGCCTACCCTTCAAACGTTTTATCAAGAGCGATAGGCCGTCTTGGTCAAAGACGATAAGTCCAAGGTCCGGTATCTCGCACGCCCAAACCCATCTGGAATTGAGATCCAGACGAAGACGACTGCATTCAAGGTTGGGAGCATGACGGTGAAAATAACCACTCCACCGACTCACCCACCGAAATAAAGATGAACCGTTCTCGGTAGCGTATGTTATCCTAGGCTCTACCGCAAGCTCATCAACGCTCGATAAACTAGAAGGCATAACAATTCACTCACAATGGCTCAAACCCTATCGAGAGTTAAGACGTTGTGCTACCACTTTCCAAATCCTCCACAATTTAAAGCGATGTGTTATTTCCTCCAAATAAGTTTTCCTTTTACAATTTCATGTCATATTTGTAATTCCTCCGGAAAATGATTGCAATACTTGCATTCATAGTTAGGGTTTCAATTTTCAATTTTCAATTTAATTGAAGCGTTATTTCCATCTGAGAACCTCTCTACCCCTAAAAACACAAAATCCTGAGTCGGCCTAAATCAACCCACTAGAGCAAGGAAGGAAACCCTAAGCAAACATCTCATGGGAAGAAGGAAATAGAATGTGTGCACAAAAGGAAAATGATTTGAGCCATCGTCCCCAGCAAGACCAAGGAGATCTCACGTCAGGAGCACATACATATGCAATCTTAACGAGGGGTTATGACATAAACCTTTATTCAATGGTAAGCAAACAGAAGAAAGATCTTGAACTCAACCACTTTTGTGAGTACAGAAAGAGGTTCACGGGAATACACTTGAAAAGAGAAAAAGAAGCAAAGAGGTTTAGCCGTCAAGAAGAATAACCGCGCCCACCACCACTGGGTCCCGCTTCAACGCCATCACCACGCTACCGCTTCTCCTTGAGCCTCGGCTTCCGCTTCAGATGTTTTCGCAACAACATTCTCCGTCCTAACATCATCGGCAGTGAGAACTGACTTCTAAGTCTTCCTCAAAGCCCACAGCAACATTAGGGTTTGCGCTAATTGCCTTGAACACTCGGGTCCGTGCAGTAGCCGGAATCCAAGGATTATTACACCGTCCTGGATTGGATAATCACGCCTATCTTCATCCGGAGGCCGTTTATGCTCACTCTCCGCCTCTTTAACACACTGTTGCAAATCTTTACGCCCTGCGCTTACGGCGCTCGTGGCGCTTCCTCATGCCTCCACCATTCTTCCATGTCGATCGCAGCTGAAAGGGCACATATGTGTCCCCCATACGATCTGTGGTGCTGAATGGACATCTCCGTATAGTGATAAGCATGTAAATGCTACATTTTATACCCATATTTATATTAGCTAGGATACAATATTTTAGTTACTAATACTATTTTAGTGCTTTTGTAGAAAGTACAAGTGAATTGATCATCCAATGAATAAACAACAAAATGTGAGACTTAATGGTGTTTGCGACAAAAATGGCAAAATGTGGTTGGCACAGTACTTCCATATATCAACAACCATGATGGTGAAATGTGGTTGGCCTCGGTATTTCCATGTATCAAAGAACCACAATGATCAAATATGTTGGCACAGTATTTTTATATATCAAATGTACTTATTATCTTGGCCTTGGTATTTCTATATATCAAGAACACTTATTACGCTGGCTGACGGTATTTTTTATATATCATCAACCTTATTACTTGGCTTTGATATTTCTATATATCGGCCAGGGTTGGCTGGTATTTCCATATATCGGAACCACAATGATGAAATGGGTTGGCACAGTATTTCCATATATCAAAGAACCATGATGGTGAAAATGACAAAATGTAGCTGGCTGGTATCTCCACATATATCAAAGACATAGAATTGTTTCATAAAGAGGCAAAAAAAGACAAAGGAATTGAAATCAAAGTGGGGTTGGCACATGGAAACGAAAATGGGAACTATTTTATCTTTCTTACTTTTTATTACAAATATATTCCACCGAGAAAGATAATTTATTTGTCATGTGAAGAATTAATTGAGAAATATTTACACGTGACTATTTTGGAAATAAAATAACTCTTTCTTCATTTGGGAGATTTTGGAAATAAGGGGAGTTTATTATTTCATTGGAAGAACGAGGTGGCAATACTATTTGGGGAAAGATACAATGACGACATCAACTTGCATGCAAGATATTTCATTGAATAATTTATTTTCATACTTTGATTAATGAAATAAAATAAAAGGAAGGTGTATAAGAAGGGGTAACTATTTGAGAGGGGGGAGCCCTGGCCATAGTGCCGCAAGGAGAGAAGGATTTTGAAGTTTTGTTTTGATTCTTCATTTTCATTAGCTAGAGTTTAATTTTAATATGTTTATGGCTTTTGAGAAAGCCATGTCTAGCTAGAGCCATGTTAGGGTTTAGGTAGAAACCAATTTTATTGTGTAAACTCTACATTGATATGCTTAATAATGATTTGATTGATTAATAGTTCTTCTTCATATAGCTTGGTATTTAATCGTTTATGTAATTTTCTTGATTATTTATGCTTTTGAATTGATATTTCGTGCTTCGGTTAAATCCTTAGACGTGGTATGCAAGGATTGATAGGTAATGCTTTAGAATCACTACCCATGAAGCGAAGGAAACTATAGCGGAGAAACAATATTTGATAATGCATGGAATATATTTTTAAAGATTAGTAGAGTTTGCATAGTTAATTGGTGGAAACCAAAGACCCTAGCAACCCATTCTCATTTTGTTTATTGTTAGAATTATTTTTATCTCGTTTTGCTTCAAATTTCTGAAAATCGTTCAAACATCATCTCGTTGGTTACTTAATTTTTGATATTAGTTGGTAGAGTATTTCACACTTCTCGTGGGAACGACCCGCATTTGCTATCGATACTATAATTGACCCGTGCGCTTGCGTATATAACTAGGTTTTATTTAATCGTTAATTTGGTCATATAAAATCTACATTATATAGCACGACCAACTTCACGAAGTGGGAGATCAATTTTAGCCATTACCTCCTCGTGCGCATTAGTCTCAGGTTTGTCAACTTCAAAACTCTCTTCTGGAGAAGTTAAAGAATAATCATCGCCCGCTGCTTCCATGATAGGCTGCAAAGAAAAACAAGTTATGGGCACACAAAAAAAATGTGTATCATCATCGGTCAAATCGGAAGATCGGATGAGTACGGAGCAATACACCGAGATACAAAAGGAACGACTATGTGATGAGAAGAATCCTTAGAATATTTCTTTATAATCTAACAAGTCAATAGAATCCCAGAAAAAAATGAGTCTCAACTTGCCACCTATAAAGGCTACCGATTCAAGATAGCGATCAATGATGCTTATCGGATATATCTGAGGAAAGCAGTCGTGTAATGAAGGGGAGTGTGCCTAGTCCAAGCAATGGGCCAAGCTCATCCGGATAATACGGAGGAAACCCAAAGCGACTCGCCGAGATCAAGTCATGCTTCCTCCACCATCCTAATCGGGACCGACCGATTAAGGACAACACTGACGATCCGACCTATGCGGTAAATGTATATTCACCTTAGCTTGGTCATTTACGTATACAAACTTGTCACCATCTTATGCCTACCCCACAATAGTGTAACCATTATGCGCTAGGCAGGGGACTTAATGTAGATGGTGGATTTTCACTAAGGCTAAAATTGTAAAGGGCCAAAATTATGGGCTAACATCTTGCAAAAGATAAAGCCATTAATAAGTGACGAATACTTCTTTACTTTACTAATTCACCTAGAATAGAGCATGTGGCAACAATCCCGATGCAGTGAATTAAATACAAAAATTCATCCAGGTTGGAGCATGTAGCAACAATCCCATATACCACAATGAATTCTGACATTATTAATTAATACATATCCGGCCTTGTATTTCATGTATTCATTACCTATATGCGGCATGACGGTAAGTGTTGTTCTCGTGACAACACGAATCTCCAAGCATTAATAATGAAGCATGTGAAATACCCATATAGGCTACAACTCTCGGTGTGTTATACTAGCCCGATTGAACATATTTGAACCTGGACTGACCATATCAGTCTCAGAAACGATCACGACCATCCAACTTCACCAGCATGATTGGATGGCTTAGATTAAATCCATGACCCAAAGCAGGTATTAGAATATACACCACCGACCCAACGTGGGCCCCGTATGGTCGGCCTCCCCAAGGGGTGGCATAGCTTGCCAAACCGTCCAAGCCAAAGCAGTATAGACGGAAAACCCTAAATTAGGGTTTGCGGCACATTACATGTATCGCAAAACAGTCTCAACCATCCATCTTGGCAGGCATAGATGGAGGGTGTGATGTAGATTCAAAGGGGCGAGCATGTCAACACAAACACCGTGGGCCCCTATATACTGACTGATCGGTCAGGACCAACTATGGTTGGTTGTCTTGATTCGTGCGCCCCAAACTGGGTATGACACGCGGCCGACAAAACTTAATTAGGGTTGTGTCGCGATCACGAGCGTCCATATTCTCTGCACGAATGAAGGGTCCGGAATAGACTAAGCAGTGCAGTAAGTATCAACACGATCACCGTGGGCCCACCTATCTCCACACCCGATCGCCAAGACCAAACTTGGCCGCACATCTTGATTTGCGCGCCCAAACTAGGCGTGGTCACACTTCCTAGCCACAAACCGATCTCGACCGCTCAAGTTTCTTGGACAAATTGAGTGGCCTAGATCACGTTTCTATGGGATGATGAAGTACGGGTATATACACCATCCCACCGTATGCACGCCCAGGATTGATCGGCCAAGACCAGGCCAAGCTTGGTCGTCTTGAAATGCGCGCCTAAAATTGGCATGATGCGCGGCTTTTGCGGCACCAGTTTTACTGTTGCAAATTGATCTCAACCGCTCCTCTTTTCCTGGTCAAATTGAGTGGCATAGATCGCACCTTCATGGGACGAGGAGGTATGGACGTGTACACCCGACATGCCGTCTACACGCATGCCGGTCGGTCCTTTCCAAAACACCTCCCATGCTTGGATTCGACCAAGGCGAAGAGTAATGCTTGCGCACCTCTTCAAAAACCTAATTCCATCAACGGTCGCGAGATGAGTGTCTCAAAGATCATCTCGTCCGTCCAACTTCACCGGCTTGGTTATATAACCACAGGTCGAGGAGTTAATTGGTCAGTGAGGCGTCATGGTGATCACCACCCGTCACTTTACCACATCATGATGTAGTACCTGCATAGAATACACACGATCCTTCACAAGTATCGACTTCCTAAATAACTTAGTTATTTAATCTAGCATTACATGCTACTTTATGTGGGTCCCACGATCCACACACTCGAGACATCAATCATGTCACAAATCGGGGATACATCTTTGGGGTATTGGTGCTGGCGGTTTACGGCGTGCGGCGTGCAATGCGCCATCACAAGAACGTGTCGGGGAAGTCATGGACGGTTAGAGATGACGGGGAGAAGTGGGCAAGGCGGGTCGTGTAACACCAACACACAACTCCACTACTCCATCACTCCACTTCCTCCACTTCCCACGAGAGACGTGAATAAGGCTCAAATGACTTGTATAAATAGGTTCTCCTCCATATTTCCAACAACAAGAACAAGTCCAGGATAACGAGAGGCAAGTGTTGATACCATCGTATTCAAACAAGAACGGATAGCTTACATCCCGCAAGACAGTTCATCTTTCGATACAAGTCATACATAGCCAACACCTTCACAATCTCAACACCTTATTCGCTTCCCTCCCTAAGATCAACCCCATCTCCTTCGCTTTGTGGCGAAACAAGTGCGAACGGCCATTTCTTGCTTTAGGTAGGATTTGCCTGATTGATTTCTCGAATCTACAAGCACTCCGTGTAGTGCATTTGTTTAAGGTTTAGAATCATTTCTCATCCACACACCCCAAATTACCAAAACCGGGAGAAATAGTTTTCACCCATAAACAGTATGGTAGCGAAATAAGATGTTGTAGAATCACAAACGATGAGGCAAGATGTTTGTGATTACTTTTTATCTTACCTATCGGAGAATAAATGTCGAGCCAATCTTAAAGAAAATTATACTCAAACACGATAGAAGATGCAAGATCGAGATCACGCAACTACGGAGAAAATAGTTGGGTCTTGCTTCACAATCCCAATGAAGTCTTCAAGTCGTTAACCTACAAGGTTTCATGAAAAACCTAAGGTTAAAGGAGAACCGACTCTAGCTTATGCAACTAGTATCACACGGGAGGTGTGGGGATTAGGTTTCCCAGGATGCTTTGAGTTCTCCTTTATATGGTTTTCAAATCGGGGTTTGCAATCTAAGTTACCTTGGTAACAAAGCATTCAATATTCACCGTTAGATGAAAACTGATTAGATTCAAGCTAATATCTCTCAACCGTTAGATAGAACTTAGCTTGTTATACACAAATGAAATGTACCTTCATTTAGGTTTATGCAAGTACCTAAACGTGTACACCATGTTGGCTCAACCGTAGTTAACAGGGTTAGCTATATGAACACTCTCATATCAACCTTATTCATCTTAACCATAACTAGCTCAAATGACTCAAATGAAACTAGTTAAAGAGTTGTTCAATTGCTATATTCTCATAGAAGTATACCGAGAACACAATTGAAGCAAAATCGGTTTGATTCACTCGAATCAATTTATGAACATTATAGCCACGGTTTGCAAAAGAATGCATTCCTTAATATATATATATGTATGTATTAGTTCATGTCACAACCGATTTTATAACTTTAACCACTCAAGTATGCAAACGTGTACGCATACTTAAGTAGCCAGACCAAGATTGGTTTTGCCCGTATGCGAGCAGTACGCACACCTCCAATCCCAAAGCATAATTTTCCGGACTGAACCTTACGCAAGTATGCGTACGAGTGCAGCGTACTTAGGTACTCGGAATTCACAAACCGACAGTGCGCATACGGGTATGCACACTATGGTTCCGGACATGGATTACACATATGCAAAGTGCATAACATGTACATAATCCAATATGGTTAATTGTTATAAACTCTTATTTCAATCATTGAAACTTTCTTAGAGGATGACAATAAATTGTTTTTCACACACTATTAGCATCAAAGCAATTTTCAAGTTATTGAAATAATCATAACGAAACATTCCAAGTCTACACCAAATGATTGTATCACACAAACCATGTAAGATGTTACTCGGAGATTTTCACATGATCATCTTTTGAATTTCGTCAAGAATATAAGATGAACTTGGTGAAATGAAAGCTTGCCAACACATATTCCAAGAAATATGTAAGCGAGTTAAACTCATTTCGAAATCTCAAATGTGTATAATAGAAAACTATATCGTAACACGACTTATGTCTCAATATAGGAGATAGAGTAGAAATAGACTTTCCAAGTGATAGATGAGTTTTAGTCTCCACATACCTTTTGTTGATGAAGTTCCACAAGCTCGCCATAGTAGTTCTTCATCTTCAATTGATGAGCAGCCGTGAAGTATAATGCTGAACTACACAATCTATCCTAGTCAGAGACATCTATAAGTAGACTAGAAATCAAGACTTATAGTTTTGATCACTAACATTGACAAACAAGCTTGAGGTAGCAATGCTTGTGAGTTCGACCGAAGCAGTGCTCTAACACTAAGGATGTGCGGAAATTTGAACAAGAAATTACTATTCGAAATAAAAAGATTAGTATGCTTGAAGATATCCTTAGAGAAAGTTCAACTAGAGAAGAATGTTTACTCAAGTCTCACAAATTAGAAACAAACAGTCTTCGCGTAGAAAAAGAGAAACTAGTCGCAGATCTTCTATTGTCTTAGAAACAATGTTATGCTTTGAAAGAAGAATACTCTGTTTTAAAAAGTAAAGTTAACTCATTGCACAGTGTTACGGCTCTGTGGCATTACCGTGCATTGGGAAACTTACTTCGAGAAGATGTCCGGGAAAAAATGTCTACGTTTTTGCCAACATATGATGAAGAAACCGTTTGTAAAGACAATGCAACAAAGGTTTCTATTATGCGAATCTGTTCACACTGTGAAAGAAGAATCACATTGCTCTGAATTGTTATTTTAGAAAGAAACAGATTTCAAATCTTCAAAAATTGCTTGACTTTGCAACCAAAGAAGTAAAAAATTTAACTGCAATGGATCCTGTCTCTGCAGAAGACCAAAAAAATTATGGAAAAAGTAGTCTATGTGGTTCCTCACAAAAATTACATAAGCATAATTAATTTCGTAATAAAGTGTCTAACAACACTTAAAATATCAGCCTTTACACTGATAGTGAAAGTACTTCTGGGAGATGTAAGTTCAGAAAATGGAATCCGCGTGATTCCGACTCTCTGAAGCGAATATCAAGAGGTCCTCGACTTGCTCCACCAGGAAGACCTTCTTCGGAAAAAAAACGTTTAAAGAAATAGGAATCTTCAAACTTCCCTACACAAGAAGTAGATCAAAACCTCATAAAAAAGGTAATAGAAGAAAGGAAAGACAGCACAGAAAACATCACAAGAAATTAAATCTTGATGTATCATCCACTGATAATCGTGGTGAGATTTTATCTCACTCCGTTGATTAATCTCAATGGATATGTCCTTGAAACTAACTTGAGAGTTACAAGGACTATACATATATCAAGGATTTCCTTTGATATCGAGATTTCTCAAGCCTATTTCTTGTGTGACAGACTCTATTTGCATCTCTTCAGAAAAGGATTAAGTATTTTACAACCTTGATCACTTATTATAATTCTTTCCTAAGCAATCCCTCTAAGTTCTCTAATTTGTTGTGTATTTGCTACACTAAGGTTGTTGAGCTGAGAAACTGTTATTTTGAGAAGAGAAGATTTTTTTTGTTTGTTGTCAACCCAACAATCTACTTTAGTCTTGAACCGTTCGGTGAACCTGTTTCAAGTCTGTGAACCGGTTCACGAATCCTTTCATTGAGATTAGGGTTTCCATTTAAAAGGAGGCAAAGAACTCCTCATAAACCCTAGGTTGAAAGAATAATTAGTTGAGTTCCTGGCTTTCGTCCTTGCAAAAGTATGGAAAGTTCAAAAAGACCTCATGAAACCATTGATCTTGATGAAGATGATCAAAATGGAGAAAGTTCTTGTCATGAAAGGATGCCGAAAATGGAGAAAGTTCTTGTCCTTTCCATCTTATGGATACTTTCTTAGTGGACTTGGGCTTTAGTCCCCAAGTCCCCATGTTTCATGTTGGGTTTGCCTCCCTTTTGAGGGCACACTAGCCCGGCTAAGGGGTAATATTTTTCATGTATCAACAATGAGCGCTAAGTATTTATTACTATGTGAAATCATCTAAATTAGTTGATATGATGAACGTAGCTAAAGAAAAAAGCTTCCAACACATATTTCGATAAATAGATAAGCGAGTTAAACTCGGATCGAAATATCAAATGTGTATAATGTAAAAGTCTATATAGTTATACGACTTAGTCTCAATAGGAGATAGAATAGAATAGACTTACGAGTGATAGATAAGTTTTAGTTTCCACATACCTTTTGTTGATTAAGTTCCTCCAAGCTCTCCTCAGTAGATCTTCGTCTTCAAGATGAACGTTGCGAAGTCTAAAGCTCAACTACACGTTCTATCCTAATCCGAGACATAACTATAAGTAGACTAGAAATCAAGACTTATAGTTTTGATCACCTAAACTTGAAAAACAAGCTTGAGATAGCAACGCTTGCGAGTTCGACTGAGCAGTGTTCTAACAACTTTTACTTTACTTTCCTCATCATAATTATTGTTTCATCTATAATAAAGTAATTGCACTTGTAAGTTAATTAAAACACTTGAGTTTTGATACATATTCTATATACCTACACCTTGTGGTTACTATTTCCTTAATTGTATCTGTCTATATTAGATCACGCCAGATGTGTGTCATATAGTTTGATATCGAAAAGATTGTGGTGTACTTATTATACTCGTTATTTCAATAACAATAACAAAAACTTAAATACATGCACCGAAAAGAGAAAACATGTTTTAGAACATCATATCAGAATTTCCAAGTTGGAAAGTTGAAGAAAATATATTAAAAAAAACATGGATTAAAACTGGGAAACTATATGTAGGGCGAGTTAATGTTCACTAAAACCAAATACATGCAAAAGACAAAAGACTAACGGTGGAGTAAGTAGATGAAAGGTTCGTGAAATCCAAAATAGAAAAATAAGATTTTTGTTAAAGGGAGAGCAAAAAGCGATCTGAGGAGAGCAAAACTCGTAGTTAACTCGTAAATTAGGTCGATTCTCGTAATGAGTCGAGTTTTATATTTTTACAGACCAAAATACCCATATCTCTTGTCAACAGAGTTAACGCTTTAATTCAATCATCAAAACTTTTGCTCATGGGGATTGATTTTGTTTTAGAACTAATTAGAGAGATACAGTAACGATTGTAGTAGTAAACTTAGAGGGAAGATCATAGTTTGTGGGTTCAGATGAAATATCAATCTGGGACTATATTTTGAAGGTGATTATCAATTTTAGATTAAATAGTGAATATGATTTAATTGTATTTTCGCTTAACAATTCATTACTTCTGCCAGGAATAAGAATCATCATCTCATTTATATACATTTGAAATGTTATGATACCGCTCTATAGCCTTTATTGGACGAAATTGCTTATGCCTCTGCCAAAACTATAACGAGGACCTGATGTCTAATGAGTAATGAATCAAAACTTTAGACCAAATCCTTAATTCCAATCCAGGACATCACATGCATAAATCCTTCATAATTTTTGTCTGTCTGATCCCATCTCTTTGTTTTTTCAATTCTTTTACATTATGAGAAAGTAGAAAATATATTGAATCACAACATCACCGAATCGTAGAACGATTTTTACCTTTTTACATAAGAACCCATTATGTTTTAGTTCATCATCCTTTTATTTTCCTTCCTCACATTATTAATGAAGTTCTCGTATAGGTTGCACCGTTTTCTCATGTCTTCTGCTGAAACCTTCTTCCTCGATAGTTTCTTAATCTTCCTAGGTTAGTTTAGCAAATGTGTTGGTGACGCAAGAATATGTATACAAGGGTATTTCTGTCCGAGCGAACCATATTTATTGGATCGACCCAGTTAGTGAGTCGACTACAATTTTCGCTCTCCTCCGATCATATTTTGCTCTCCCTCTAACAAAAATTAAAAATAAAGCATTTACTAAATACAACCCATATATAAGTAAAATACAACTCTCTTTTCAAAGTAAGAATATATTATATACTTTAGTAAAATATAACTCTCTCTTGTATTCTTAGTTTCTTACTCAGTCTAGTTAAAACCAATTATAATTAACTTTAGTTCTGAACACATTTCTATATTACATCCCTTCAAGCACATAAGACATGACTTGTTATAATCATTCAAAAGGTTTTGATTTGTAATTTCAGTTCGTAAATTAGAATTGTTGTATAGGTTACAAATATTAATGGCGGATTTTGCATTACCCCCTTGAATGATGTGCTAATTTGCATTAACTCCCCTATTAATTTATAATTGGCAAAACCCGGTTCTTTTAACTCAGCCGTCACCGGCCTGTTAAATGCGCACGTGCAGTATATGCATGTCTTATTATAAAATATTAAATTATAAAAACCCAAAATTACCCTCGAGCGCAATTTAAAAACTAGACATGCCTTATAACATACTCGATTTCATCTGAAGGTTAGAATCAGTGAGTAATCGACATTGGAAGATGTGATCTTTGATTTTTACACCGGTCCTAGATTACTATCTCAGGGGGGGGGAAAGTTCTCTTCTTTCTGCAATTAAATAAATGCACCATCATCAGCATCCTTTTGTTATTTTGTTGAATATGAGATTCAATTAAAAAATAACAAAGACAATAATTACAAAGAAAACCCAAAAGGAAAAATGATTTATCTTAATGGTGGGTTCGAAGTGTAATTCCAAAGACAACATCGTTTTCATTACCAAAGATTTTGACAACAAAAATTAGAACTTGTCCTTGATATTTCCAACCACACATAACCTTTAGATGAAGTGATACTTATACATGTTGATAGCTGATGTTATATCACAATACTATGAATATCTCATTCTTTCCCCTAATATCTACTATCAAAAATCTCATCAAATGGTGCTAGTGGGTATCTCGTCATAAATCATCATCAAAAAATAACATCAACTTACCAGATGACTTAAACAAAAAGGGTTATTTCGATTTCCTCTGCAACTTGTCCCTAATTGTTTTTGAAGAAACGATGAAATAAAAAAATTCACCTACACAATCGACTAAAAGTATATGTTTTTTTTGTGTTCTATTTCTCCAATCTCGATATTAATCATTCAAATTTTGTTGTTTTAAACAAAAAAGATTGAGTAAAACTCACAAAAAGCTAGGGTTTTTGCCATGGAAAATACAGAGGAGGTAAAGAGGCAAAAAGATGTTTCCATTAATCAGCATCATCAGGTTACATGGAACAATATCCTAGATATACGTGTAGGAAGTAAACCCTAGATACAATATTGGGCCGCACATATATGGGCTACAAGCCCTACAACACTCTCCCTTGTGCGGTCCAGTAGAACTCCGTTTGTAGTGCTTCACGTATAATGCTTCGAATGTAGGTCTTCAAATTTCGTTCTCTCCTTGATGATGACTTGTGCCGAAATCAATTGCTTCATTACAATTTTGACAAGGAAAAACCCAGTGGGACAAAACCTTGGTACAACTCTTCACATTTTTCCCGTAATTTACATGTAGTTCATCACATGCAATACGATCTTCAAAGATTGCCGAGTCTAAGTTAATTATATCGTTAGAACTTTGTCAGGCTAACCCAAAGGGACAAAACCTGAACTAAATAAAAAGAGTACAATATTAAGTAAACTTAGAACATAGTTGGATGCATATACGTTGCCTCATTAAAACCTTGAAAAGGAAAACCCAGTGGGATAAAACCTTGACGAAGGGAAAAGAGTACAACATGACAGATGCAAGTAAAGGTGATCTGTTGCAGATGATCACTTTGCTCCGTTTAAGTTGGCTAGTTGCTTCACAACTCCTAAAGAAAATCCTCGTGGGAAAGACAATAGCCTTAGCTGGGAAATTATTTCTCGTGTTTGTTGTTGGTGATAGGTGTCTAAAACACCTAATTTTATATCTAGTATTTATTCTTTCTTTGCTATTGTCGTGTAAATTATGTATCTTATATTTGCTTTTGAGTTTATTAGGTATTTTGGAGTCATTGGAGTAAAAGAAGAAGAAATAGGTGAAAAGGGGCCAAAATTGTCATTTCATAGGGAAGTGCTATTGAGAGCCTAGCTAAGGTTAAGGGACAACCAGTTTGGGTGGCCCTTGTCCAAGATTATGAGTGTATTTATCCGTCCACTACTTGTACCATAATTCAATCGAGAGAAGATATTTTCTCTCTTTTATTTTGAATCTGAGCCATGAATGATTGCGAGATGATGGTCATTTGTGCTAACAAGGGTTTGAGGAAATCGATTAAGAAAAGAAGAACGATCAATGGGTGATTCTCAGTGGTGCTGTTGAACTCGAAGACAGAGTCACGGATGAGATGATAGAGTTGGAGGCAGTGATGGTGTCAGAGGTGGAGTTTTAAGACTACTCGAACCAGGGAGAAGAAACGGAGTCTTGCTGCCATCGATTTGTAGTGAGTAAATGAAAGAGATTTGACAGGTTTATTGAGTCCGTGAACTATAATCAGAAGATGGGTTTGCATCAGATTGGAATTTGGTTGATTTATGACAACCTATTGCCTTTGATTTATGATGAATGATGTGATTGAATGTGTGTTTATGAGTTCAATAATTTAAACTGATGGGCCGTGTATGAGAATGAATGCATTATAGGGAAGGAGATATTGAGAGCTTAAGAATCTACAGCAAGCTGAAGACTACATCATCACCAGAACACACAATTAGTGCTTGATAAAATGCCTGAGAAACGGAGACTGGGGTTCATGTTTTACTGGTGGTTGTCTGCTGGTGGACATTAGAACCTGACATAGAGAAGTTGCGGTTGGTATGAGGCTGCAGGGTAGCTGGTGGTGCTATGAAGACATGGAGGTGGTTATGTGCTGCAGCTGATGGCTTGACTGAACTGCGTGGATGCTGTTGAAGCTGCAGTGAGGTACTGGTGGAGTCGTGGCTGCATAGCGAGAATGGCAGGCTGGTGGTTATCTTGCAGGGATGGGTTCTTTGTTGCGATTGTGAAACCGTGTTTGTCAAGACTAATTACGGGTACAATGTTAGAATAATTGGTGGAGGTTGAATTCGGATGCAATAAGGGTTTGGTTGTGAATCGGTCAAGGAAGAGATTAATCTAGAAGTTAATGAAGGTCGTACTAATGTTATGAGCTCGAGTTTGCTGAGAGGTTTTGCTATGCTTTGCGGTGAGAATTTAAATGTGCTTGCGGGTACTGCTCAATCGAGAAGATGAAGAATATCATGGTGTTTGAGTCAAGTTCCGACATGTCAGGGAAGCAAGAGGAGGTGGAGAAACTAATGCCATGGCTCGATTGTTGGTTGTGATAAAAGAAGTTCTCAGTTGGTTGTTGATTTGGCTTGTTGTAGCGGGGAATGACAAGAAGAATAGAAGATGGAGTTAGGCTTGAGATGCCGCAGAAGTGGTCTTTGAATTATGGCGGTTAGAGCATGGGTGCAGTGATTGGATTTGTGTTGCTTATTGTTTTGGCTGTGGTGAGAAGAATGATGATGACTAAAGGAGTTAACTCGAGCTTAAATTGGGCCCCAGGCTTAAGAGGGATGGAGATATGGCAATAGATTATAAGGGTTAAGGATTGTATTGGGAGATGATATAGAAGGTAATGGTGGTGCAGTAGTTGGAGTTGAGTATGTGAATTGTTGTCAGAGACTGTGATGAAGCTAACAAAAGAAGATGGCAGGTGCAGTGTTGTAATGAGCTTCAAATGAAGGCTTTGTTGCTGTGCAATAATGAATGATAGATGTATATTAGGGACTGAAAATGGTGGAATGTGGTGGTTTGAGCCGAATTGTAGTGAAGTGTGGCTTGTGCTGGTGAACTGCAGTATTGCAGGGACTCATGAGCTAAGATGAAATGAGCAAATGGGTCAGGGATGATGTCGTAGTCATGGAGCTGTGTCTGCAGCTGAGTTTTGGAGATTGAACTGGTTGCAGAGCAGTAGTCGCAGCAGCTGGAGTTGAAGTTGTAAGAGTGCAGGCTACGATGTTGAGCTATTAAGCTGGTAATGAAGAATGAAGTCCTGAGAATGGAATGAGAATGCAGAAATAGTGCGAAAAGTGAGCGCAAATATAGAGCCGGTGGTGCTACTTCCGGTTGTCGGATTTCAGAAGTTAAAGTATGAATCATAATGTTTCACTGAATCATGAAGGGGGTTCGAATCGGATGCAAGAGTCGACGGTCGGATATATGAGCTAAGAGTCGCGCTTTTTGGTACGTTTTCGCGAGGACAAGGAATGGGTTGAATGGTTCTTCTTTTGAATGTTTGAACTGAGGAGAAGTAAAGTTGAGCTACTGGGAGTATGCACTTGCTGGCGACAGTGCCGATGACAAAAGCGGCCAGAGAAGGTTTCCCGATGACCGGATTCCGGCGACCGATGACCGGATTCCGGTGATGACGTCAGCAACCCGGCGACCCAATTTTGGACCCATAATTTCCAGAGACTTATTTTCACACATGGGCTTGGTGGACCACTTGGAGATGGGTTTTGGGAAGACCTAAATTTGGAAAGAGTATCCTTTTGGAATGGGAGAAGCATATAAATAGAAAACTCTTTCTCTAAACCTAATATCTCTTTTAATCTCATATCTTTGCCTCTACTTTGTTTTCTAGGGTTTAGAAACATGATAGGTTTTCTCTTCCTTCTTGTGATGAACTCCTTTAACATGAGCTAGAATTTTATTATTGGTTATGGAATAAGTTGGATTTCCAAATATGGGTTTTAATATGATAAATTAGTTTTGTTTCCATATTATCGTTTATGATTCACCATCAATATTGTTACATGATTTGAATGCTTGTTTGATTGAGTCGCGAATCGATTGAGTTTGCTTTCATCTTTATTGCTAGATTAGGGTTATTATACACAAAAGTGATAATTCCTGATTGCAAGTAGCATAAATAGGATTATAGTTTGTAGTGATATATTCTTATGATCTTATATGAACCATAACCTTTGTTAAATTGGATTAGTGCTTTTACACGTTCGATTGCTTTGATTGGCCTGATTTCATAGAACTTAATGCATCTAGGGAATTAAACTTGATTAGTGCTTTTACATGTTAGGTTGTTCTTTTAGATAGAATTCATATTCGCATCTTTTAATGTGTTTGTTGATGACAAGAGGAGATTTGCGGGATATTCTTGCGATCAAGGTATTCTAGGGCCTTTGATAAAAGTTGAGATTAAAATATCAATTCTAGTTATTGTGTTGAAAACATGTTTGTGATTGAAGATGAAATCCGTGACCAATACTTTCTCATCCTTGATTTGATTTGTTTACCTTTATTGTTTGCTTTTATTTTAGTTTATTATATAAAAATCAGAAAACCCCCTGGTGTTATTTACAGGAAACCTTAACAATTTGACAACCTAAGTCCTCTCTGTGGGAACGATCCTTTCTTGCCCTTGCTTCATTATATATTTTGAGTAGTAAGAAAGTGTAATTTATTTTTGACGCCTACGACAGCGATCAGTTGGCTCGTTAACAACCTTGTCGAGTAACAAAACCCTGTGGGAAAAAGTAACCTCGATGAAGGAAAAGAGTTCAACACACCATTAGATGCTCCCCATATGTCGACAATTTTCGTTCGTCTAATGCGGTCGAAGGAGTTTATCACACTTTACTTTGGTGACTTGAATGTTTATAAGACCATGTTGTTGATTAAGGAAGTTACGTTGCTTAATGACTACTATCGCGTTTCATTTCTTTGATTCGGATATTTTCATAATATCAATGCAATCTTTATGTCTTCAATGTTTAACATACTTGATGCCTTTAGTGTTGTCTCGCTAAAAACCTTGTCGAGTAACAAAACCCTTTGGGAAAAATTATTCTCGATCGAAGGAAAATAGTACAACACAACTTCAATTTCAAGTAAAATATGTCGACATCATATCCTTGGATCCTCCCCATGATGTCGGCATCTCCCCATGATTACTTTCAGAGTTGTTCCAGACGGTTTCTTTAGTCATGTATTTTTCGAAACTGAATATTGGTAATGACTTAGAAAATAGTCTACCATATCTCCCCATGATTACTTTCGTTGGAGAAGAGATTATTGTTCCTTCATAATCAACAACTTTTGGATTGCACTTTCATTAGCATTCCTTTTTATGTCTTTGCAGGGATAAAACAAATTTATGTCAATGGTTACTTTTAAGTACATGATTACATTCATTATACCATCCCAATGAAGTTGCGTTAGCGCTGAGTTATATCTAGCTAACATGTTCCTTGAGGATGCAAAATTTGAGCGAGTACATTATTATACTAAGTACAACAATGCGTCTATTGTACTTAGATATGTGAATTTCATCTCCCAACACATCTTCGTCATTTTCCTTTAGACGAAATGGTCACTTACTTACATTTGAACCTCGACTAATCATGGGAGTGCTATCGGGATGTATGTCTTTGTTAAATTGCCTGACAAGTTTAGATGTATGCAAACTGGTGGAATAATATACCACAAGCTCAGTATTCGGTCGAGCTTTTTCCCCATATTTTTCATCTCAAATTTGTATTTAGAGTACCTTGTAGGATCTCTTATTACATTAAAAGCTCCCATCATGTATGTACCATCGACATAGAGATCTATAATTCCAAATCAGGAACTTATTTAATATGCATGGCATAAAACCTTACTTGTTTATCCCTTCCCAATCAAATAGTCACTTAGACGGGTATACCACATCCGCCTGATTGCTTCAATCTATAAGTGAGCGTTCATTCTAACTGTAAACGCACTCTGTGGTTTAGAGTCACTTGATTTGGGTAAAAAAAAAGGCTATCAAGACCTTTTGTAAATATCTTCTATCTATTGATTCCTTTAAAGATACGTAACAACCACATACATATGTTGCATTTCAAGTCCTTTTGAAATTACCAAGCTAAGTAAGTAACGGAACGTTATAACGTTCATTACAAGAGAACAATTCCAGTGCATTGTGAGAAACCTCGCGCCACAAGGTGAGTCTTTATACTTTAAGATTGCTTTCTTCTCATTATGCTTTGTGAAAAATTAATCATGTATGTCCAATAGGCTTTACACTTGGTTGGTTAGCACTACCACGCCAAATACTTGTATATTTGTCAAAGAACCAAGTTCTACCTGGATTGTATAGGCCAAATATGCTCTTCGTTAACATTAAGCAACAAGGAATTTGGTTCGATATCATCTTGCTCTATTTCCTTAAGCAAGTGTATATGAAATTAATCATCAATATGCTCGCATGATCTTTCCATTGACTCGTGCGCATTCTCATAATCCACTTGGAATGTCATTGTTCTCTGGAATCATTAAACTTCGGAGCGTCCTCCAGTTTGATTCATGGACATATTCAGAGACAATCTTATGAGATGATTTCTGATGATATAAATAAGTTGTTCCTTACTCACCTACTTCCTTTCTAGGTGAGGATTGATCGAACCAAGTGGTCTCTCCAACTTCCTTTATGGAGCCACGGCCTCAACCACACTTCCACTGAGTGTATTTGCAATATCTTAGTCTATGGTGTATATCCCGTATTGAGGATTTGTAACTTTGCAGGTAGGTTTGTAGCTGGTATGTGTGATCTCATCACTTTAGCAACATCAGTGTACATTCTGAAAATCGAATATTCTTTATCACTTCACATTTACATTTGTGGAGTACAAGAATCAATATGAGACACAGTGGGAACACACCACGATAATTCATGTCGTTCCCTTAGAAAATACTTTTTCTTATCTCCCCCTAATGACGGGAATACTGTCTCATTAAAGTGATAACCCTCAAATCTAGCGATAAGAGATCTCCTGCCAAAAGTTTTAAAATGCGGATAATTGTTGGGAACTCATTTCCAACATAACTACTTAACAGTTTTGAAGACCCATCATAGTACGATGTGGAGTCGTAATTGCACATATATAGTGCAACCAAAAATGCGTAAGAACACGAATGTCAGGATTAAATCCAGTTAACAACTGGTACGCATAAAAGGTTGACTAATATTGGGTTCTCAAAACTAATTAAGTAAGATGCGTGTAATATTGCATATCCCCAAAGCAATAAAAGATAGGTTGGTACGCATAACCTATTCCTTGGGCACCATCTGTAACCTTTGATGGTAGCCTCTGCGAGACCATTGGGTATAAGATGCTCTATATTGATCTTATTAAATATGCAATATTCATCAAGTCCTTTTGATTTAAATTCTCTAGCATTAATAAGGGTGGTGAGCCTTTGCACTTTATATTGTGTAATATGTGCTAGGAGTTTTTAAACGCAAATTTCTTGGGAACTATAACTTGTCCAAAATGTCAAAACATTCACCAGGGCCATAAGTCACTTTAATGGTCCGCATTCTGCATGAATATTTTTCTAAATTTCACCTTGTTATCTTTGAAATATGGATTGTTTACCATTTGCATCTTAGGATGGTCTCGATCCTGTTTTACTGAAGACTTTGTAAAATGAGTGATATGCTCTCTTACTTAAAAGCATAATGGGAGGGAGGAGGGGGTTGTCCATCTGGTACTTTAGAAAACACTTATTGAGAGATATGTTGTTACTTCGCATTCTGTCAATCTATTTCCCGTTGTCTCGTCCACTCAAACACAACGATGTACGTATGAGTCATTTCAAAACGAAACATCATGTCACAACCAAAGTGCCTTTATGGTTATGTCAAAGTTTGTATGAGTCAATTTCCAATATTTCATCATCAAAGTCAATATGGATTCAATAATCCAAAAAACTATAGTGATTTACATTTCACTAGATTGACTCATTAGTTTCTCTAAAATATATTTCCTTCCAAATATATTAGAGACTATAAAATATGCAATCAATTACATTCTCATCACTGTGAGGTTCCACATGATATCCATTTGCATGGATTTCTTTGGAATTTAACAAGGTGTGATTATCTCTCAGTACATGTAGAGATTTTGTGATGTCTTTGTTTTATCTCGAAAACAATTTTGAGTAGTCTTTATCTCGATGATCCAATCCTCGTAGTCACATTATAAGGAAATAGTTCAACAACTAGTTTAAATTCCTTAAGCTGGTGGGAGGGAAACCGCTATCTGTTAGACATGGAGTCTTGAGATATTAAATAAGTGGTGTGGCCTTATTAGTAAAAAAAGTGAGATTCAACTCAATTACTTTAGAGTGAATGTATCTTACGTTTCATCCAGATATATCTCAAGTTCTTTAGAGAATTTATGTTTCTTGGGAATGGTGTACTTTTCATTCCATAAGCGCAGATATTGGATTTAGTTCAATTAAATATTCAATTGGCCAGGTAAAGTTCTTCTTGTCATTATGACCTTCCTATGGAAATTGGTTGCTACTATGGTACCCGCATGACATTGCTTGTACCAATACAGGTAAGAAGATTCATTCCCAAATCTTTGGTGAGAGCTATAATTACATCTTAGCTTCATCCCATGTTCAATTGATACCTATACTTTGGTGTCATTATGGGCTGGGAAAAAAAACATTTTTTCCTTCTTTTTCTCATGATATATATGTCCCTTTTCACATGTTTATATGAGTCGCTACATCTAACCCACATTACTTCGGGGTTCTTTCCATTTTCAATTTTGCTACATTTAGCTTAATTTGAGAAATTTCTTTATCTCAACGGGACAAAAGAACCTCACTACACATTTCAACCACTTACTTTAGGTTGAATATATTACTAAAGATAGTTCTCTTGTTGTCATACTTCAACATATACTGGTTTGTTAGTATGATGGATGAAGTAGAAAAATGGAAATTTTCTGATTCATATCACTTTTTTTGAGTTCTTCCACAAAATTAGAATACATGTAATTTTATTTTCAACGTATCTTTTGAAAATAATTGTCGAGCAAGTGGATTACATCCCACGGAACATTCAAATTTAGGGAGAAAATATCATGGATGCAATAATGGTTCTCGAGTACTTTAAAACCTCAAATGAATATATTAGAATCGAGTTGGTACAACCAATTGAACAAAAGACATCATTTAACCATTGCCAATATTATATTCAATAGAAAAAAATAGCATTAAGACCAAAATTCTCAATGATCGAGATAAGCAATCATAATTTAAATTGACCGTTTATATGATGTGGACTTATCTTAAGACAAAATAAACAAAACTAGGCATGACAAACAAATAAATAAACCTAGCAAACACTCAACGTAAGAACCCATGTTGATTTTATAGTTACATACCTTTGGGTTTTGGTTCCCCATGTATATAGACAGAACCGGAACAACTTTAGCCATGCACGTCCCAAAATCAGGCAGGACCAGCAACAAGACAGGGCAGAACGGCCAGCACTGATACAGGTTCGGTTGGACCGGACCTGGTTGGAGTGGACCGGACCAGCTAAACCGGTTTGGTTGGAATTGGTTGAGTCGGTTCGGTTGGACCGGAATGGGTTGGCTGAACCGTAACAGGACAACTGCCGGAACAGGACAAAGACCGAAACAGGACAGATGTTGTTTCTCTTTCACGAGAACAGACAAGGTTTCTCTTTCACGAGAACAGACAAGGTTTGTTCGTCTGTTTCTCTTTCACGCGAACAGAGACAAGGTTTCTTCCATCTGGATCCCTGATTAATACATACACAAACGGATTAGATTAAGATTTAGATCAATCAAAGTAATCTCTGATTAATTAATATATACACAGGACCAAAACCAAAATAATAGTATCAAACTAATTTCTGATTACAAGCAATTAATTAAAATAATCCCTAATTCCAAGATACCCAATGTATATGCCAAAATCAAAAACAAGGGAAAAGAAAATAGATCTAACTTATTTGATTAAGAAAAGAAAAAAAAAAAAAGATTCAACTTATCTGATTTGATTCCACCGATTTCATTAGCTTGACGTTAATCCATGTATCTGATTTGATTCCAGCGATTTCATTAGCTTGACGTTAATCCATGTAGGAAAAAAAAATCAATCAATCCGATATAGCTCTGCGGTATAGTATCGTGCATGATAACATTTTGCAGTGGAAAATACAGAGGAGGTAAAGAGGCAAAGAGATGTTTCCATTAATCAGCATCATCAGGTTACATGGAACAATATCCTATATATACGTGTAGGAAGTAAACCCTAGATACAATATTGGGCCGCACATATATGGGCTACAAGCCCTACAACAAGGGCTTGTTCTTGAATAGATTTTAATTTTTCTGACCAACTTTTAACCCGGTTTCGAATCTGAATGTAGAATTGAACTCAGAAAATATCATATTACATACACATCTAAATGTATTAGATAGCAATACATTTATAAATTTCACCAAATTCAGTGTTCTTATTCTGCAACTTCGATTCGGTGTGAAGAAGTGGTGTTTTTCCTATGGTTTATTAAGATCTTTATTAGGGCCATTAGATTTAGAGTAGGAATACCGCTACACGCGTGTTTTTTTAATGCTAAAGGGCATCGATGGGATTTTAAAGGTAATATTTCAATAATAATTTATATTTTATGCACACGTGTATTGCAAACCTCATTTGAAATATTGAGTGCTCTTGTCGATCCCATGTATTTTGACGAAGCAACTCTAATGAGAAAATTTAGGTTATACGCTAGAGTTCTGGTGGAAGTAGATTTGTCGAAGCCATTGGTTAAAATTGTTCTCGTTGAACGGGAACGTTTCACATTTCTAGCATCGATTATGTATCAGAGGATTCTATCATATTACTCGTATTGCAAGGCCATAAGTCATGGTCTGGATGAATGTTAAAGAAGTAAAACTAATGAATAGTAATGATGTCACTGCTAATCGAAAATAAGGAATGAAATGTGACAAATTAGTGGATAAAATCAAAAAACCTATCATGCAGTATGTCCCAAAAGTAACTAATATTGGCATATCAATTGTAGATGGCTCAAGATACAATATTAATACTAATGGTGCACAGCAAATAGGAAACAATGATTCCCCAATCATAGTCAATGGTAATACCACTAACAAGAAGATGGTTCTGGGTGCGCAACATACTCAAGATATCAATATTGTTGCTAGTGGGCATGTTGGCAAAGCCAAATGTTGTTGCAACAGATGTGAGTTACTAAGAAAATTCTTTCTAGTGCGAGTCCATCAGACTTAGCGTCGTTAGAGTAACTTTCAATCGTAGCTGCAAATAGTGTAATTGAGGAAAAAGGAGAGAAAGTGGCAAATGAATCCCCTACTATTGCCAACCCAAGTAGTAGTACTTTATTGATTGGGGTAATGCTTGTCCATTTGTGATAACTATTTCCTAAAACGGAACTCGCCAGGCAGATTTATCTGAGGAAGAAGGTGAGATTTATTCACAAAGAGAAAGAAGATGGCTCTACTCCCAGAAGTTGAACATGGATGTCAATGCAGATACTAATATATTTAATATGCTAGCCATGTATACAGATGATAAGCAATATGATGACTGTACAATATTGTCGTCATAGTCACAACTAGAAAATTTGGTAATTGAAGATAATCATTCTCCTCCATCGGATGGTTTTCAACCTGTTTTGCGCAAGAAGAAACCAAAACAAAGACCTTGCATGAAAGCTCCTGAAAAGAATTTTCGGATGAAACACTTTACAATGAGCTGGTTGTAGTTTCTCACTTTCCAGACTCTTTTATTTTATATCCTCCTCTATTGTTATTTTATTTTTGTCTTTTATGAGTAAATTCTCCTTGGGAATATGTTAGGAAAAAAATACGTGTATTTGTGTAAGTTGACAAGGTGGTGAGGCTGAGTTAACAGAACGGTGGTTTTACCAATTATAAATTAATAGTGAGGCATTTCAAATTAGCATATTATTCGGGAGGGGTAATGCAAAATCCCCCAATATTAAAAGTTAAAATCATGAGTCCGGATAATTTTGGTGTAATATATTAAATCTAGAGGAGCATACATATGATTATTTAATTATCTTAATTTCTATTTATGATTTCCTGTATAAGGTTTATCATTATGGCGTTTTAAACAAACACTTAATAGAGTGCGACTGATTATCAGGAGTTTAGTCAGAAGATGATTGATGTGGGTTTTATTCTTCAATCCTTGTTGACACTCTAATCCAATATCATTTCTAACTGGAACACCATACATAGTTTATACATTCATTTTGTTTTTCAGAAATCACATGATGCTTTTTAGAGCAACAATGATTTGTGACACCCAATATCAAATACGCAATTCAACTAAGGATCCTTTTGGTACGCTTAAAATATGAATGCAGTGTAGTACATATTCCATGTAGTAGCAATGTCGTGCGTTTGAACCACATGTAGTTGAATATTAAGTGTTTGGCATGAAAATGAAATGGATGTAATACTAATATGAAATTCTAACTTTTAAAATCTAAGTACAAAAAAAAAAAAAAAAATTATAAATAAATAAAATGGAAGAACATACATTAAAAACACTAACAAATAATAATTGAAATAAATTGAAAAATAATAATAAAGAAAAACATTTTTTTAAAAAATATTTAATTATTAAAAAATGATTTCTAAAAAGAATAAAATGAAAATAGATCCGATTATGTGAATAAAATAAGTGGTCATATGTAAAATTCAAACTATAAAATCTAAAAAAAATGTAGAAAAGAAGTTTTTTAGATAACCAGAAGATTGGTCCTAAACAATTCAGCGTCATTTTATGTTACCGCCTGGGCATTCCATTATTTACCGAAGGTAGCGCGTGCCCTTTTTGTGACAGAGAAATGGATACTTATGGCGACCACGCTCTACATTGCGCACATAAGGTTGGTCTCAAGTTTCGACATGATCTGGTTTGCGACACTTTTGCAGATATATGTTTTGGAGCTGGAGTGGGTGGGGGGTGGGGACATTCTAGTTTACAACTGGGACAACGGTCGGGATATGTATATGGATGTTACAGGTGTCTCTCCCTTCACCGGTGGTGGAGTCCTCACTTTCCGTCCCAGTCTTGCCATATCAAAGGTGGTTACACGTAAGCGAACCAAATACCTTGACATATATAGGTCTCATGGTTATGGGTTTGATACCTTGGCTTTTTCGACACTCGGCGAACTTAGTGAAGACACCGTTGTTTTCTTTTCTTGAACATGATGGAACACTGTTTACATAGATAAGATGTTAATGCTAAGAAGAACAACTTTTTCTTACATAGATTAGGGATTGTAATTCATAAGGGTGTTGGGGCTCAACTGGTGGCTAGGCTTCCTAACGGCTTCTTGTAGAACCCTTTTATTCGGTTCTAATAATAAAGTAACTACAGTATAACTTCTTTAAAGTAATACTCGATAATATAATATTCTCTTTAAAATAATAAAATTTCCTGGTCCCGACTCGGGCCTTTAGGGCTAAAATAATAAATTCGATAAAATCATAAAATAATACATTTCAAAAGTTTCCCTTAAGCATTAATAGGTCCCAAATAATATATAAAATAATAATGCTACTATAAAAATAAAAAAATAATTTCATACATGTTAAATTTTCTCCAAATATGATACATATTGATTTTATTTTCTTAAAAATTCAAATCAAGTTGTATTTCATCCCTAATAATTCGTTATGCACTCAAAAGATCTGGAGTCACGTTGTTGTATTGCAAGAAGAAGTGTTGAAGTGTGATTGATACTTGGAGTGGTTGTGTTCTTATTGCAATTAGTCAATAATATAATATCTCAACAAAATTAGTCGATATTATACTGTTGATGGTGGATTTTCATTTAAGGGCTGAAATTGTAAAAGCCAAAATTATGCGCTAACATCTTGCAAAAGATAAAGCCATTCATAAGTGATGAATACTTCTTCACTTTACTAATTCACCTAGAATAGAGCATGTGGCAACAATCCCAGTATTCTGTGAATTAAATACACAAAATTCATCCAGGTTGGAGCATGTAGCAACAATCCCATATACCCAGTGAATTTACAAACATTATTAATTAATGCATGACCAGCCTTGTGTTTTCCTGTACTCATTACTGTGCGGCATGACGACTGAGTGTTGTTCTCAGCATAGCAACACGAATCTCCAAGCATTAATAATAAAACATGTACGAAATACCCATACAGGCTACAACTCTCGGTGTGTTATACTAGTCCGATTGAGCATATTTGAACCTGAACTGACCATATCAGTCTCAGAAACGATCACGACCACCCAACTTCACCAGCATGATTGGATGGCTTAGATTAAATCCATGACCCCAAGCAAGTATTGGAATATTCACCACCGACCCAACACGGGCCCCGCATGGTCGGTCTCCCCAAAAGGGTGGCATATCTTGCCAAACCGTCCAAACCAGAGCAGTATGGACGAAAAACCCTAAAATTAGGGTTTGCGGCACATTACATGTATCGCAAAACGGTCTCAACCATCCATCTTCGCAGGCATAGATGGAGGGTGTAGATGTAGATTCAAAGAGCCCAGAACATGTCAACACAAACACCGTAGGCCCGCCTACATACATGACCGATCGGTCAGGACCAACTATAATTGGTCGTTCCGGTTCGCGCCCCCAAACAAGGCATGACCTTGCACGGCGGTGAAACTCCAATTAGGGTTTGAACAATCACGAGCGTCCATCTTCTCCCCGCACGAATGAAGGGTCCAGATTAGACTAAGCAGGTCCGGTGCGCATTAACATGACCACCGTGGGCCCATCTATCTCCACACCCGATCGGCCAAGGCATATCATGCCTCGTTGCCTCGATTCGCACGCCCGAACTAGGCATGGTCGCACCTCCCGATTACAAACTAATCTCGACCACTCAACTTTGCCGGACAAATTGAGTGGCTTAGATCACGTTTCCATGGGATATTGAGGTATGGACGTGTATAACAGCTCGCCGTCTGTATACCAGACTAATCGAACAAGACCGACCAAGCTTGGTCGTCTTGAAACGCGCGCCCGAAGTGGGCATGATGCGCGGCTTTGCGGCACTGTGGTTTCACGTTGCAAATTGATCTCGACCACTCAACTTCGCCGGACAAATTGAGTGGCCCAGATCACACTTTCACGAGACAATGAGATACGGGCGCCTACACCGTCATGTCATCTACACACATGCACGATCGGCCCTGTCAAAATTGTATCCCAAGCTTGGATTCGACCAAGCTGGAGAGCGATGCTTGCGCACCTCTTCAAAAACCCTAATTTCATCAACGGTCGCAGATGAGTGTCTCAAAGGTCATCTCGTCCTTCCAACTTCACCGGCTTGGTTATACAACCCTGGTCAGGAGTTAATTGGTCAGTGAGGCATCATGGTGATCACCACCCGTCACTCTACCTCATCATGATGCAGTACCTGCATAGAATACACACGATACTTCACAAGTATCGACTTCCTAAATAACTTAGTTATTTAATCTAGCATTACCTGCTACTTTCAGTGGGTCCCACGATCCACACACTCGAGACATCAATCATGTCACAAACTGGGGATACATACTGGGGGTATTGGTCGACGGTTTACGGCGTGCGGCGTGCAACGCGCCATCACAAGAACGTGTCGAAGTCATGGACGGTTAGAGATGACAGGAGAAGTGGGCAAGACTGGTCGTGTAACACCAACAC
This sequence comes from Papaver armeniacum, assembly GCA_023531295.1. Classification (NCBI taxonomy): domain Eukaryota; kingdom Viridiplantae; phylum Streptophyta; class Magnoliopsida; order Ranunculales; family Papaveraceae; genus Papaver; species Papaver armeniacum. Next base: position 229,668 of record JAJJWW010005630.1, on the reverse strand, counting down.
ACAACTCCACTACTCCATCACTCCACTTCCTCCACTTCCCACGAGAGACGTGAATAAGGCTCAAATGACTTGTATAAATAGGTTCTCCTCCCTATTTTCAACACAACAGAACAAGTCCAGACAACAGAGGCAAGTGTTGATACCATCGTATTCAAACACCGGAACTGATAGCTTATATCCTGCAAGCCAGTTCAACTTTCTGATACAAGTCATACATAGCCAACACCTTCACAATCTCAACACCTTCTTCGCTTCCCTCCCTAAGATCAACCCCATCTCCTTCACTTTGTGACCGAAACAAGTCTGGAACGGCCATTTCTTAGTTTAGGCCGGATTTGCATAGATTGATTTCTCGAATCTACAAGCACTCCCGTGTAGTGCATTTGTTTAAGGTTTAGACTCATTTCTCATCCACACACCCCAAATTACCAAAAGTGGCAGAAATAGTTTTCACCCATAAACAATTAGCGACCACGGTGGGAGGTTGATATCTCAGTTGCAAAAAATCGAATTCTCAATTTTTCGGTTTTCATCTCGCGATGTATCCTTACACGGAAACCACAGGTGGTTCAGATATCATGGGAAGTGTAGCTAGAATGCTGGAGGATGTCTTGGCAAATCAAGCCGGTATCGCTAGAAGACAAAGTGAAATATTCTGCCTTTTGAATGATATAACAGCACAATTACAAGAAGGGTCGGCAGGCATCTACTCAGACAGTGCAACAAACACTGGATCCTTATTCAGGAGTCACACCTTTACCAGTGGAGATGCAGAAAGAGCACGTAATCACAGGGGACTCAGGAGAAACGAACAACATGGTCCAGCCGACAACGATGACTCGAGGCAACTCCACAGAGGAAAAGACTTGTCCGGGGTACTAGAATGTCTGCCGGATAAAGAAAGGGAGCATGCAGCTTACGGATCCCTGCTAGAAGATTTATATCTCAAGACCCTTGTCGAAACCCGGAAGATTGTTCAATCCGCATCGACCTCTCAACTAAGTGAAGAAATGCTTGAGAAAGGAGAGATCAATCAAGTAACATGTGAGTACAGATGATGGGAGCGTTCAATTCGATCACTCAGCAGTGATATTACGATACCTTCCACACCCCGTCACCAGGGCAAGCGATCCGCGGATATGATGGCACTCACAAGTCTTCCAACTTCATCTCCGAAACGTGCTCCACATCGAAACCATGTAGAGACAACGCCACGCCCACGAACGCAGGAAAAGCTAGACTCGAAGTACCTACACTTTCCGTTCCCAATGGAAAAGATTTTGGAGTTGCTGGAGGCGTGGGTACGAAACAGAGAAGTGGAGCTACCTCCTGTATGGCGTCCACCAACTGATCAAGAAGTAATGGACCCGAGGTATTGTCATTTCCACCGGTTCCTTCACCACCCTACCAGTGAATGCAACGCTTTGAAACGCATTGTTCAGAAGAAGCTTAATTCAGAGGAATAACTTTCCTTATCTGGGAGATTAATGCGGACGATTTCCTTAGAGAGGCTACTTCGGTTTGATACAAGTGAGGCTTCAAAAGCAAGTAAGTTCTATTCAACAATTTTACAAGAAAGATAGTTTTAGAATTCACTGGGGACTTGGTATCCCGCACATGGAGAAAGAGGCTCAATGATCAAACACCATGTTTGTTTCCATTCATACTTCCCTTTTATGCGACATTTGCAATTTCATATGATATGTGCAATCATTCATGACCAAGATGCAAATTCCATTTAAAATAACCTCTTTCAGAAAAGTTATTCACAAAACTATCTCAAAATAAACCAATTCAATTACCTATTAATTCAAAACCGGAAGTCAAATTATGAAAGGAAATCCTCACTATCACTCAAGAAGAAAAACATCTAAAAGAAGAGACAAGTATATGGAACGAATCCTTCAAGGAAAGTCCTTCAGCAGCAACTCGTCCTTCTGGGCAAGAGCGACTTTCATCCTTTGAAGTACAGCCTGCTTCAGCTTCAACTCCTTAGACAACTTTTCAACCTCTTCTTCCCCGGCGAGTAACACAATCTGCAGAATGGACTTCATCTTGTAATTTCTGGAGCTCCTGAATCTCCGAGAACCCTTTGAAGAACCAAGGAGCATTGAAGTCGTACTGCACAAACACATCTCGATGGCACTTCCAGTCTTCAATCATCTCTTCAGAAACTGTTCGACCAGTCGTGACGCTCATCCCATGGATATAAAATAAAGCTTCCTGAACGCGGTTGACTAATGAAAGACGACTTTTGAGCTTCGTAGTGGTAGCAATGTGGTCGTGCTTCTCTCATATCGCCGTGTACAACCTTTCGAACTGAGCTGGCACACTGAATCCTCCAACCAACACATGACCTGGATAAGGGACAATGAAGGGAGGATCGAACAAAGCTCCAGGCTGCACTACCAATACTTCACCAATCACAGGAGCCTTGTCAGTTGCAGTCACCACGACAGCTTTATTGATTGGAACCTGCTCGGAATGTTCTTCAAGGGGAGCCACCTCAACAATAGCGAATGTTGCCTCTCTTACATTCCTCCGGATGTCTACTTCACTCTGGGTGCTAATTTTCATTATGGCCCTGTAGGATCATAATATCGCAACGTACAAGGCTCGCGAGATTAATGAACGACGGCGTCGCGAGGGAGTCGCAGGGAGCTAAAATAAACGACGCAATGAATAACGACAGGCAAAATATAAAGAAGACGTGAGACACTGGCGAGGATTAAGAAGTGTCGCGAGAGTCAATGTTTGTGCATCTGCGACACTTAGCGAGACATTCCAAAAAATAAAGGGAAGCTTAGCTTGTCATCCACTATGTATTACCCTATATAAAGGGCTCAATGAGTCCAGTAAGAGAGAGATCTTTTTGGAATTGTTAGGCAAGTCATTAGGAGAGAGAAAGTTTAAGAGTGTTTTAACTTCTAAGTGTAATTCTATTTTCTGTGTAAACACTTCATGAATTCAATCAATAAATATTCTTGATCTTACATCTTCCAATGGATTAATTAAGCAAAATCGAGTAAGGGTGTAGTGTGGGAAATCCTGCTACTACATATGCGCTAGAAACAGGGGACGAATCATTGGTAAAAGAGAGAAGATCGCAATTAAAGTTGTTTAAATCAAGAAAATGAGAAAGGAATATCTTAAATCGGATGAGACGGACGAAAAAGATATGGCATGCGGCACAGAACACAAGAGCAATGATTAGTGAATTTCATGAAAATATCGGAGGAAAAATACACAAACGGGATTTTGAAGGAAAGAAGATTATGGATAGAGAAAGGACATCACCTTTGAAGGATTGGGAAAAGCGGGAGATAACATTCACGGCGGGGAAATATCAAAAGAAAACTTGGATCACATGTCTCCACCGGTGATTGCAATAAACGCGTATAAGGAAGGAGAGAAATCGGAGACTACGATGAAAACATGGGTGATGAATGGAGTTTTAATCGATACGGTCGGTGAACATCATGTTCTATCACGCTTACAAAAAGATGGGATATAAAGACGAAGATATGATTTTCGCGGCATACAATATTCAAGGGTTTTGGTAAATCCATAACAAAAGTTAAAGGGGAGATAAAAATACGTATTCCATTAGGAGGAATCGAAACACTGGTGACATTGAGTGTGGTGGATATGGAATCACCATACAACATGTTACTAGGAAGACCATGGGTACATGCAATAAAAAGCTGTGGCGTCGGCCTTCATCAATGTATCAAGTTCCCTACACCAACCGGAATCGGCGAGATCGGAGGGGACGGCGCCAAGGAAGAATATATTATCAAAATGAAGTAAAGTGTTAGAGGAACAAATAAACAAGCGAAAGAACATATCAAAATACCGGAAAAGATGGCGAGGGCAACTAAGAAAGAAGAAGAATTCGGAATTTACATGATAAGAGCAAAGGAAGGAAAAGGAATACAGGCGAGATCTCGGGAGAAGAAGATGATCTTGCGAAAGGACCAACCCCTATGGGAGAACCGAAGGCCGATTACGTCGCGGCGGGAATCAACTAAAGAAGTGAATATTGGAACTAAGGAAAAACCCAAGATACTAAAGATGGAACTAGCATGGAAGCGGATGAAGAAAAAGAATCATCGATCATTTGCGAGATTATAAAGACATCTTCGCATGGGATATGGATGAAATGCACAGTATAGATCCGTCGATCGCTTTGTCACAAGTTAGAAATTGATAAAAACGTGAAGCCATTTAAACAAAGAATTAGAAAGATAGCAACGACATATCACCCTCGAGATAGAAGAAGAAGCTGCAAAGATCTTGGATGCGGGAATTATTAGACAAGCAAAATATCTGAATGGATAGCGAATATGGTTATAGTTCCAAAGAAGAACAAGGGAATACGGATTTGCATTGATTTCACCGACTTAAATAAAGCTTGCCCTAAAGACAGTTTTCCCTTTGCCCGGATATTCCACAACTAGTCGAATCGGCAGCCGGGAATGAGAGAGTATCATCTACTGGACGGATACAAAGGTTACAACCGATTCCCCTCGAGGAAGATCGGAGCAGCTTGCTTTCTTCGCTCCAAGAGGATTATATTGCTATACTAAAATGCCGTTTGGTTTACGAAATCTTTGGAGCAACATATCAGAGGATGGTAGAAAAGGTATTCGCGGAATGGATACATAAAACACTAGAGGTATACGTAGATGACATGTTAATAAAAAGTAAAAAGCGAGAAGATCATGTGCGAGACTTGAAAGAAATTTTTGAACAAATGAGGCGTTTCAACATCAAAGTCAATCCCGAGAAAAATGTACCTTTGGAGTAAGCGTCGGGGAAAGTTCTTGGGTTACATTATATCAAAGGAAGGAATACATGTTGATCGGAGAAAGTAAAATTCGCGATATGCGACACTGCGACGATAAAGGATGTTCAAAAGGCTGAATGGGTTACTAGCATCACTAGGAAGGTTCATCTCGCGGTCATCGATAAGTGTAAACACTTTTTCAATGTTACGAAAAAAAGGATCGAAATTTAAGTGGACGGACGAATGTGAAAAGGCTTTGCAAGGGATCAAAGAGCATTTAATGGATATATCCATTATGCGAAAGCGAGAACCGGAGAGGAATTATTAATATATCTCGCGACAACATCGCATGCCTTAAGTGCGGTTTCTTTGCGAATGGACCAGGAGAGTAGAAAAACCAATCTATTATATCAGCAAAACTTTTAATCTTTGCGAAAGAAATTATTCGAAGATTGAAAAACTAATCCTGGCGTTAGTCTATGCGTCGTTTAAGCTTCGCATATATTTTCGAGACACATCTTTGTTAAAGTGGTGACAAATGTACCAATTGAGTCGGTAATGAAAAATTCAAAAAGATCGGGAAGAGTCGAAAGGTGGAATGCTCAAATAAGCCATTACAAAACTCCAAATATGAAATATTATCTTCAACAAAGTCACGGGTTGTCGCGAGACTTTACGCGAAATTTCCTTTGGAGGAAGATGAAGCGGTGGATGAAATGATGGATGTAGAAGAAGAGCATGGAGATCCAAAGATTTGTTAACGAGCCAGATCGGTGGGAAATATTAGTGGATGGATCATCCAATGGAGAAGGTAAAGGAGTGGGAATTGTTGTGATTTCGCCGAAGGCAATAAGTTAGCTTTCGCTTTTAGATTGGAATTTGAGTCTACCAATAATGAAACGGAGTATGAAGCTATAATACATGCTCTAAAATTCGCAATAGAAATGAAACTGGAGAATGTGAGGATTACCGGTGACTCGCAATTAGCAATTTGTCAAATAACATATGCTACAAATGATCCATCTCTACGAAATACGGGAAGCTTGTAGAAGTGTTGTCGGCCTGAGATACCAAAAATAAAATGGAGGCACATATCAAGGAGAGATAATAGACTCTGAGACGCTTTTGCCTTTATATCAAGTATGATGACAGAGACCCAAGCTGAGGAATATCAAAATACGAGACTACTTTGGCGCCATCAATTAATAAAGAGGAGGAACAAGAAGCGAGATATAATGATGGTGGTAGATGAAATGCAAGGTCGCGAGGAAGATTGGAGAGTGGAACTTCACGCGTACTTAATGAAAGGCGAGGTACCAGAAATAGATTGGAAGCACACAAGTTAAAAAGCCGGGCAACAAATTATGAATTACGAGATGGCGTGCTTTATCGACGTTCTTTTGAGGACCCTCGCTTCGATGTCTATCAAGGAAAGAAGGAGAAACCATATTGAAGATCTTTGCATAGTGGGGATGCTTAGGAAATCACGGCGGCGGGGAGATCTTTGGCATATAAGGCAAAGACGCAAGGATATTATTGGCCATATATGCATGAAGACGCGAGAGCAATATCCGGCGCTGCGAAGATTGTCAAAGACATGGGAAGAAGATACATGCACCGGGAGCACAGTTAAATTCTTCAAGAAGTGTGTGGCCTTTTGGAAAATGGGGTTTAGACATTGTGGGACCATTCTTACAAGAGCGGGACAGGAGAAGATACTTAATCGTCGCAGCAGATTACTTCACAAAATGGTCGAGAGGTGAAAGCGGTCCAGCACATTCGCGATAAGGATATTTTTACTTTCATATTTGAAAATATTATATGCGGTTTGGGATTCTGCACAATTGGTATCGATAACGGGAAGCGGTTTGAAGGGCAAAATATAGAGTTGCTACTTAATGCATTTCGAGATAAGATGTGGAAAATCAACTCCATTATATCCACAAGCTAATGGTCAAGCGGAGGCAACAAACAAAACAATTGCCGATATATTGAAGAAAAAGTTGGAAGGACACAATAGGGGATGGTGCGAACAAGTACCCAATGCAGTATGGGCTTATAATACAACTAGAAGAGAAGCCACAGGAATGTCCCCTTTTTGCTTAACTTACGGAGTGGAAGCAGTACTCCCAACGAGAGGTCGTGATTCCGACAACCAAAAAAGAGTGCAGGAGAAAAATCTTAGCGGGGCAACATTCTAATCAAGTTGGATGAATTGGAAGAAAAAGCGAGAAAAGGCCTTGCGACACATGGAGAATTATCGGCGAAGGCTAGCTAGAAATATAACAAGCGTGTCAAAATACGTGAGTTCCAACCGGGAGACTTAGTGTTGCGTGAAACCCCAATATATCAACGAGAAAGTGGAGGCAAATTGGCGAAAAATGGGATGGACCGTATATCATCAAAGAAGTAGTTGGTACGAGGGGGCATATAGATTGATGGATCCCGAAGGAAGAAATGTGGGACAAAAGTTGGATAGACCATGGAATAGGTTATACCTAAAGAAATATTACCGTAAAAATGAGAGAGGAAAATGGAATCAAAATAAAGTACTTCTTCGCAAGATATTTGCGGCATTCGGTAAAATACGAGAGAAAATACGCGAAGATCTCGCGACAAAGAATAACAAAAAAGTCATGAATGACTTAACAAAACAACAAGAGAAAACGAATGATTAAATGAATGAATTGGCGAATATCTCGCGAACAAAATAGCAAAGGATGAAGAATGATTGAATAAAAGAATGAATGAATGGGACGAACCTTTATGGCGTACACCTAGTTCGCGAATAACATTTCGTAAGAGGCAAATGTAAGACCTAAAGTGCGTCATATAAGGGGTATCTCTCGACATGGCTCGGGGGAAGGTTACACCGCTCCCGAAGCTGAGTCATGGAAATTTGGGGCCCATGAAAGCCTATCCGGAAGAGGTACCTTGGATTCCCAACTATATATGTAGGTTATACCCTGGTTGGGCGGCCAGGGTCTCTTCTTAGGAGTCGATGTATGCTCAAGGCGCCGAGGTACACGGTTGAGCCGGAGTGCCGGGATGGATGAACCTACCACAGGCCATTCTTGGCAAGTCTTGGCATATGTTGCACTCGCCCGAAGAAAACTCCACTTAGGGTGCAGTCTCGTAACCATAAACCATATAGGTATAAGGGATAAGAGGCTGCGAAAACAACTTGGTTGTTGTTAAGGCCGGATGGGAGGAGCTAGTCTTGTATGGCCGATGTTTCGCCTCCTTGAAGGGGCAACAGGGAGATGATAAGGCGACGCTCTCCATTAGGGGGTGTCAAAACAGACGCAAATGTCATGAGGCTCTGTTCTCGCAAGAGAATTTAGGCTCGTCATATTTGTGCAATGATCTGCGAGAGGCAATAATACTAACGCGAGGGTAAGGCGAGATCAATGGGTCTTTACATGAAAGTGTACGGACGTCCTGCGATTTCGTCGCACGGCAGCGCAATGTCATGGGGCTATGTGTTCGCAAAGATATATAGACCTGTCATATTATCGCAACTAAAATATCCTGCGAGAGGCAAAAATACTTGGAAAATGATAAGGCAAGATCAATGGGTCTTTACATGCAAGTGTAAAGACGTCCTGCGATTTTGTCGCAATGAAAGGTGGCGGGGAAGACCTCTAATTAGGGAGGTCGACTTGGAAGACCACACAAAAATGATAAGGCAAGGTCAATGGGCCATTGCATGAAAATGTAAAAAGCGGCTGCGACTTTGTCGCAGTGAGAAGAATTAAAATCAAATCCACGATTGGGATGGATTTACTTAATAAAAGATTCAATGAGCGAACATGCTCGCAAGGTGATCTTACTTAAGAAAGGAAGAAAGAAATATGGAAATTACTCAATCAAAAGAGTTAAGTCACTCGAACAAAAGGAATTCTAACAAATTACAAAGAGAATTTAACTCTCTGCATCTACGAGGATGGTTGAGGCTTTTACTGCGCCTTTATCGACTTCACATCCACGATTGATGGATTTTCTTGAAAATGTTTTCTTCACCTTTGTTCTCGCCAATTCTTTGGATTTTCATCGAAAATTTTCTATCTTCATCAACGACTTCCTTATCGGAGAGAGATCTTCGCCACTTTCATATTCATAATCACTATCTGGAGCATTGGGAACTTCATCATCACTTACTTCAAAGGATCGCGTGGATAGGATCAAGAGACTTGGAAAGCAAAATATTATTCACAAGAATTTCCGCTTTAGGAGAGAATTGGCGAAGCAATGCCTTCGGCGATTCTTACTATCAATGTCCTTACAATAAGACATATAATCAAATCTTCGCTCTGCACGGTCGCGAGAACGAGCAAGAGGCGCGGAGAGTAGTCCGTTTTCCTTGCGAATTCTAGAATAATCGGACACGAGGGTGGAGATAGTGGGCGAAGCTTTCTCTCGAGTCTGCATAACAAATACACAAGATCGGAAAAATTCTTATCGAACATTATTGGCATCTTCGGGGTAATAAAGCATTCATGGAATAAATACATAAATTAAGATAGTCAAATAATTTGACTACCTTCCTTTTGAGAAGTAAGATGTTGAATTAAAGGCTGAAATTATTCCCCAAGCGGTCCATGACATCATCAAATGAATCTCCCACTAAGCCTTTCAATCGAGATCGCAAGTTCTTTTCATTAGAAACAAGTATGGAGTTTTCGGTCTCGCGAGTAGAGTTGGATTTTTCTAATTGGACACATTGTTCTTGGAATTGCTTCGCTTTTACACTCAACGTTATTCTACCACTGAATAAGTTTATCTCTCTCGGCGATAATTTCTTCAAGTTGGCTTTTCAAAGAATGATTAGCTTGCTTGTGTTCTTCAAATAACTTTTGACAAGCATTATCTTTTCTGCGAGTAGCTCGCCATCTTATTCAACGAGAACGTTTCTCTTGAGAAGAGTTCGATTCTCATCGATAAAGTTTCCAACTCCAAATTAGTTTTAGTCAAAGCATAAGAGAGGCGAGATAAGTCATTACTTAATGAGATTTGCTCTTGCGATAAATCAAAATTCTCTTTAGACAAGTTATTTATTTGATCAGTTTGCATAGGTATGAAGATTATCTAAGAGATTATCTTTGCTCCATCCAAGCATCTCTTTCAACTCGAACTTCTTGATAGACTCCAAGCTTGATATATCTCCATTATTCGTTTCTGGTTTAATACTTTGAGGACGAGCAAGGGTTTGAGTTGCAAAAAAAAAAAAAAAAAAAAAAAAAAAAAAAAAAAAAAAAAAAGTGGGGGGACGGCAAGAGCATACCTTTTAATTCTTCATTCTTCTTGCGAAGATTATCACGATCTAGTGAGATCTTGAGAATTTTTTGATTTTCAAGGTGGAGATTATTGCACTTCACAGCCATAACTTGGAGATCATCCTTCAGCTTATTAACCTCTTGAACTAAAGATGCTTGCGAGATCCTCTCAGAGCCAAGATGCTTACTTATAATCTCATGAGACATTCGATTTGTGGGATCGGTAGAAGCCTTTTTGGCATCATTCACGAGATCGAAAAGGACCTTAAAAGCCACATCTATCCCCTCCAAATTTTCAGCGATTAGAGAATTTGTTCAAACAAAGAAGGCAGTCGTCCTTTGTCAAAGGAACCTCATGAGAAGAGGAGGTTTCGGGGAGAGAAGTGATTGGAGAAATAGCGGGGATATTGATAGCGGGAGAAGGTATAAGATCGTTTGTAGTAGGACAGTTATAAGGAACTTGGTCTATGAGGAGTTGAGGCATAGAAATATTGTCGTTGGTAGTAGTACCGGGGAAGGGGGCACAAAATTATCTTGCGAAGATTTCGCGACGGGAGATGAAGGTGTGAATGAAGGAAATGGAACGTCGGGAGTAACGGGTTTGGAGTAGCGAGGCTTTTTGGGAGCATGACCCGGTAGTTTTATCATCCTGCGAATGACAAATTAAATAAAAAGCGAGATCAACAATGTATTGTTGATAAAAAATAAATGTTTCTTGAATACCTTGTCACTCGCAGGATTTCTTTTTGAAGCCATAGATTTTGCTCGCGAAGTGAGCTTTGGTTGTGCGGGGGATTCTTGCTGCGAAGTAGATTTCGATGGCGAGCCCAAAGAAAGAAGAGGATTCTTCACGGTAAACTTATTTCTGGGTTGGTTCTTGCTAAACAACAATGGCAAAAAAGAAAACTACAAAGTTAATCATACCGGTATGATTTCAACAAAGAAAGCTAATCACAAATTTGATCAACCACAAAATCAGCGGATGTGGCAAAATTAACAAACACTGGACGCCATGAGAGTAACAACTGGTAGGGAATAGTAAGGGTGGTGAAGAAGACGATAAGAGACAACAATAAGCAAACACTTGCAGAACGATGAAGAAGAAGAACACTTGCAGACGATGAAGAAGATGAAAAGGAAAAGGAAAATTTTTCACAAGGGATGCTCCTATAAATAGACGAGAAAAATATTATGACCGGATAACATTAAATGCACTTAGGTAAAAAGAGGTAAATATAGACACGTGTAAGCGGTCACTGCTAAATCCAAGGAAACCTGACGGAAAGAACTTTAGTAAAATCCAAATATACAGTGTATTTCTTGGTAGGCGAGGAGAAATTGCGATACTTTGATTATTTTCTGTAATTCCCGAGACAAGAAATGGCACTTCGCATATGTATTACAAAGAAGTTTCGGAACTACACAAAAGAATAGAGGCAAAATCGTACTTTTTGAGAAAAGTATTCTTTCGCTCGTTCCTTCACCAATTGAAACCAAGGAATATGACAACAATGAATTTTTCCTTCAAATCGCTCTTCAAGCAATATTCAAGGAAAAAGAGGCAAGATGTAGGATCATAATATCGCAACATTACAAGGCTCGCGAGATTAATGAGCAGACGGCGTCGCGAGGGAGTCGCGAGGGAGCTAAAATAAACGACGCAATGAATAACGACAGGCAAAACATAAAGAAGACGTGAGACACAGGCGAGGATTAAGAAGTGTCGCGAGAGTCAATGTTTGTGCATCTGCGACACTTCGCGAGACATTCCCAGAAAATAAAGGGAAGCTTAGTTTGTCATCCACTATGTATTACCCTATATAAAGGGCTCAAATGAGTCTGTAAGAGAGAGATCTTTTTGGAATTGTTAGGCAAGTCATTAGGAGAGAGAAAGTTTAAGAGTGTTTTAACTTCTAAGTGTAATTCTATTTTCTGTGTAAACACTTCATGAATTCAATCAATAAATGTTCTTGATCTTACATCTTCCAATGGATTAATTAAGCAAAATCGAGTAAGGGGTGTAGTGTGGGAAATCCTGCTACTACAGGCCCCATCAACGAGATCACTTAAGGAGGCACCTTGTCCAGCCGAGCTTGCATCATCTCTGTCATTATCTGGAAAAGGAGCGGTTTCACCAGACTTCTCGGCATAACAATCAGTGTCGCCAGACTTTTAAACATTTAAGGCCAATGTTACCACACTTCTCGTTATGAATGCGCGCCAACCTTGTGAAAACATTTTCTTTCGGAATTCCCTGATTTCAAGCAAGGATCACTCTTAGAAGAATTCACTCTGGAAAAATGAAAGAATCGACAGAAAGAGATTTAAATACCTGCATATTGGAAGAATTGAGGATCACCGAATCACATGCCCGCCTCTTGGATCTTTCTCCTGCTTGGGGACTGCAATCATCAGCTCTGGTCTGTTTGGCTGGGAGTGGCTTCAACCGGAAATGCTTCTTCAGGACGTCATAAGATGGCTCACCACGGGAATCTGTCACAACATCCTCCGAGAATTCTTGGAAAGCCAACAGTTGCTTCCTCCAAAATTCCTTATACTTGTCGGTTACCACTGGGTTTCTCCCAATAGGCCAGAAGGGAAGACTCTGCGATGCCAAGAACACGTTAGCATCAAAGATACCGGGAGGAGTTCTTTCGGAGCCTCAGACGGACGGATAAATGGAACACCCTGGTCAAATCCCATTTGACGAGCAGCCCCTGTCAATGTTGTACGGAGTCACGGTAAGAGCTTCGTTGAATAGAGGCGGGATATATCCCCAAATGCAGTTGTGTAGATAAATAAGTTCTCAAATTTCATAGTGTTGGCATCGATGCACGTTAACGCAACATCGGGGCCATCGAAGCAATAGCAAAAGTCTTCGGCTGAGCAATGGAAGAGTGGGTCGGCCCCCATGGGCGGAAATTTCTGAAGACATATTATCAAAGATATCCACGAGTTTCGCACGGTTGGGACGCCTCCTGCGCCAACGGAGTATTCTCGAGCCACCATACAAATTCTTTGAGCGAAGTTGCGGAACAGGGAGCATAACTTTTGAAATGTTCCCACAAGAATGCCTGAAGAAAAGCGAAGTGAACATACGACTCCACCTTATTGTACCCGTTGGAAACATGCATATCCATTGCTAAGGCGTCCAGATGAGAATACATCGATCCAAGGAACAAGGCACCTAAGGGAAGAACTTCACCTTTTGCTAGCTTTATAGCAATCTTAATCAGCACACCCCTTATGGTTTTATTTCCAGAACCGTCGTCATATATATCTCTGGATAGCCACAAAGACAGGAATGCAATCACGCTGAGCTCGTTTTCCAACTCCTGACCCGGTTCTGGGTCTACAGGAGACCACTCCGATACCCAGCAGGTGTAAAAGCATCTTGTATCTTTTTTCATCTCCTTGTCCAGATCGTCGAACTCTGCCACCATTTGGAGTATAGCGTCATAATCACGTTGTTCCGTGTCAGAAAGCTCATAATAAAAACTCCCAGCGACAGGCAGGTTCATCAATGCAGCTACGCTTTCCAGAGTAATAGTCATCTCTCCCCATCTAGATATAGCTGTATGAGTAGAAGGGCGCGCCGAGAAATGAAAGTAATCAAACTGCGGCATCTTTCTTAATTTCAAGAGTAGCAGATGCCATAACTCCATTAAGGATTTGCGTTTTGGTCAAATTAGCTTTAACATCCTTATTATTCAACATGCGTCTCATCCACCCTTCATAAGAACCCAGTGGAGTATGACAAATCTTGAAGTCGATAGGAGAAGGCGGATATTCATTTCTTCGAAGACAAACCTCATCACAAGCGCTTAGAAGAAGAAGATGGATCGACTTCCATATTTTAGAATCGGAAGCGGGACTATCCCGTGAGAGGTATGTTTCCTAATGTTTGGAAAAGACAAGGTGAACAACTCATCAGCAATGTTCGGCATATCTTTGAAGCTGTCAACACTTCCCGACTTGGCACCAGCATTATCTCCAGAAGACATATTAACAGGAGTTATTTTCTTCATTATCTACAATAAAAGACAGGAGTCAGTACTTATATAAAAAAACACGCAATACGTGTGTGAAATGCATTCACGTCGGAATACACCAGACCGGGATTGGGTCCAAACACCGGTATTGATCAAGTCACAAGTCCGATATTGCTCAAGTTTCAAGTCCGGTATTGCTCAAGCTTCAAGTCTGGTATTGATCAAGTCACAAGTCCGGTATTGCTCAAGTTTCAAGTCCGGTATTGCTCAAGCTTTAAGTCTGGTATTGATCAAGTCACAAGTCCGGTATTGCTCAAGTTTCAAGTTCGGTGTTGGTCAAGGACACAAGGATGGTATAAAAGCGACATTGCATACACGGTATGGGACCCACGATCAATCGAGCATGAATGAAGGGACCACACTTATTCGCATAACACGGTTCTCTTATGTTCATGGGAATCATGTTCACGAAATTCAAGCCGAATTTCTTTTCCAAGCTACAACCTAAGAAGCTAGGTTTTGGATGCAACAAATTCATGGATTCACGGGTTATTTTGCTAAGCAATTCTAGAAAATATTGGCGTATCAACCTCGGTGGAAGAACTAAGAATAATACACATATTGCAGAAGGCATTTAAAAAAAAAAAAAAAAAAACGCTTACCTTGCTACGGACGGACGGCGACGGTTGGCGGCGGCAGTGGAGATCACGGACGAGAGCTGCCGAACTAAATAAAAAAAAAGTGTGAAGAAAAAGAAAAGGGGTCGGTCCTTTTATAGACAAAATTTGGAAGAATCCAAATAGAACAAGGATTCCTCTTTTGCTTGGATTCCTCTTTTGATTCAAACACGCAAGGAAGGAAACCGGTCCCACCAAAGGATTTCGCGCTTGCACAACGACGTTTACATGGACAACACTAGCGGTCGGTCAGAATTCCTCCTGGTAATTTTCTTTATCCTGTCTTCTTCACATAAGTATGTCACCATCTCATGCCTACCCCACAATAACGCAACCATTATGCGCTAGGCAGGGGACTTAATGTTGATGGTGGATTTTCATTTAAGGGCTGAAATTGTAAAAGCCAAAATTATGCGCTAACATCTTGCAAAAGATAAAGCCATTGATAAGTGATGAATACTTCTTCACTTTACTAATTCACCTAGAATAGAGCATGTGGCAACAATCCCAGTATTCTGTGAATTAAATACACAAAATTCATCCAGGTTGGAGCATGTAGCAACAATCCCATATACCCCGTGAATTTACAGCATTATTAATTAATGCATGACCAGCCTTGTATTTCCTGTACTCATTACCGGTGCGGCATGACGACTGAGTGTTGTTCTCAGTAGAGCAACACGAATCTCCAAGCATTAATAATAAAACATGTACGAAATACCCATACAGCCTACAACTCTCGGTGTGTTATACTAGCCCGATTGAGCATATTTGAACTGAACCCGGCCATATCGGTCTCGGAAACGATCACGACCACCCAACTTCACCAGCATGATTGGATGGCTTAGATTAAATCCATGACCCCAAGCAGGTATTGGAATATTCACCACCGAGCCAACGCGGGCCCCGCATGGTCGGTCTCCCCAAAAGGGTGGCATATCTTGCCAAACCGTCCAACCCAAAGCAGTATGGACGAAAAACCCTAAAATTAGGGTTTGCGGCACATTACATGTATGGCAAAACATTCTCAACCATCCATCTTCGCAGGCATAGATGGAGGGTGTAGATGTAGATTCAAAGAGCCCAGAACATGTCAACACAAACACCGTGGGCCCACCTACACACATGACCGATCAGTCAGGACCAACTATAATTGGTCGTTCCGGTTCGCGCGCCCAAACAAGGCATGATGCACGGCCGGTGAAACTCCAATTAGGGTTTGAACAATCACGAGCGTCCATCTTCTCCTGCACGAATGAAGGGTCCAGGATTAGATAAGCAGGTCCGGTGCGCATTAACATGACCACCTTGGGCCCATCTGTCTCCACACCCGATCGGCCAAGGCATATCATGCCTGGTTGCCTCGACTCGCACACCCGAACTAGGCATGGTCGCACCTCCCGATTACAAAACTAATCTCGGCCACTCAACTTTGCCGGACAAATTGAGTGGCTTAGATCACGTTTCCATGGGATATTGAGATATGGACGTGTATACCACCTCGCCACCTACATACCAGACTAATCGAACAAGACCGACCAAGCTTGGTCGTCTTGAAATGCGTGCCCGAAGTGGGCATGATGCGCGGCTTTTGCGGCACCAGGTTTCTGTTGCAAATTGATATCGACCACTCAACTTCGCCAAACAAATTTAGTGGCCCAGATCACACTTTCACGAGACAATGAGATATGGGCGCCTACACCGTCATGTCGTCTACACACATGCACGATCGGCCCTGTCAAAATTGTATCCCAAGCTTGGATTCGACCAAGTCAAGAGTGATGCTTGCGCACCTCTTCAAAAACCCTAATTTCATCAACGGTCGCAGATGAGTGTCTCAAAGGTCATCTCGTTATCCCAACTTCACCGGCTTGGTTATACAACCCTGGTCGAGTTAATTGGTCGGTGAGGCGTCATGGTGATCACCACCGTCACTCTACCTCATCATGATGCGAGACACATAGAATACACACGATACTTCACAAGTATCGACTTCCTAAATAACTTAGTTATTTAATCTATGTGGGTCCCAAGATCCACACCTCGAGACATCAATCATGTCACAAACGGGGATACTTGGGGTATTGGTGCTGCGGTTTACGGCGTGCAACGCGCCATCACAAGAACGTGTCGGAAGTCATGGACGGTTAGAGATGACATGAGAAGTGGGCAAGACCGGTCGTGTAACACCAACACACAACTCCACTACTCCATCACTCCACTTCCTCCACTTCCCACGAGAGACGTGAATAAGGCTCAAATGACTTGTATAAATAGGTTCTCCTCCCTATTTCCAACACAACAGAACAAGTCCAGACAACAGAGGCAAGTGTTGATACCATCGTATTCAAACACCGGAACTGATAGCTTATATCCTGCAAGCCGATTCAGGCTCTACGATACAAGTCATACATAGCCAACACCTTCACAATCTCAACACCTTCTTCGCTTCCCTCCCTAAGATCAACCCCATCTCCTTCACTTTGTGACCGAAACAAGTCTGGAACGGCCATTTCTTGGTTTAGGCCGGATTTGCACAGATTGATTTCTCGAATCTACAAGCACTCCCGTGTAGTGCATTTTTTTAAGGTTTATACTCATTTCTCATCCACACACCCCAAATTACCAAAACCGGCAGAAATATTTTTCACCCATAAACATATATTTACGATCTACAATTATATTATTCAACCTCCAAGCTAGTAATTATCCTATATAATAATAATATATTATTTAACTATAAAATAATAATTTATTATATTATCGATAATATAATATCTTTTTAAAATAATAAATTTTCTTGGTCCCAAGCCTATCATTTTATAGAAGTTATATTGTAATTCAAAAAAATAAAATAATAAAGAAACAAAAAGCTATAAATTAAATTAAAAATTAAAAATAGTAATGTTTTATTAATTTCCAAAATAAATAAATAATTAAAACGGGACACCTAGCTCAACTGGTCATCCCCGTTCCACAGAGGTTTCATGCGCTCCAGAAGGTCCCAGGTTGGAGTCCCCGATGGCGCAATATTGCAGAGTTTAACATGGAAGGTAGAGTAAGCTTGCCCCCTTAATTTGCGACATAATCACAACCCCATATTTGCTTCGACTACCTTGGCTTGGTTCCTCACGAGGCTCGCTGGTAGGCTAGCACGACAACCTGTTCAACTAATGTAGTAGTATGATGTTGGAGCTTCGAGCAGTTCCTATGGACTCAACAAACATGAAGTTTGTTCATTTTGATCCCACTATGGACTCAACAAACATGAAAAACGGATGGGCAAACCAACAAATTTGTTGTTTTGTTGAGTGAGATAGAAGAACATGCACGCGCTTGATGGAACGTCGGACGGTTGAGGCACACTCGTCAGGCGTCTTGAGCCAAAAATGCTGACGACGTGTGTCTCAAACTTGCACGTTATTCCATCACACGCCAGCATCTCTGGTGAACTCCCCGCGTTTTTCCCAAAACCGCCAACGACTACTTTCATCCAACGACTGTTACTCCTTTTTGTTTCCCTATAAATTCAGTTCATCTCCAAACTTAAAACTCACACCTTCTTCATCTCTACCTCAAAATTTCACAATTTCATACCATCTCAATACTCATTTTTCTTTTATTTCAAACAAAACTATTCATATCAACTCAATCTACCAGAAAAAATATCATCTCTATAAATTTCATTCCTAACAAATATGGCATCCTCATCGCACAATCACAACCACAATCACAACAACAAACACAACAACAATCACAACAAGATACACAACCAAGAAACACAAGAATTCGCTTTGTTAAGTATACGATGGATGAAGACGAGTCAATTTGTAGAAATTATGTATTATATACATTAGATGAATCAATGGCATTTATCAAGAAAAAGAAAACTTTATATGAAAAGATTTTACAAAAATTTTGTGAACAAACTGGTAACATAAATAGACGTGATGTCGAATGGTTGTCTCACCGTTTACACACAATTTTAGCATCCGTTAGTGTATATGTAGCTTTGATCATTCAAATGTGGCGCAACAAAAAAGGTGGTGAAGGCGAACCGGAAGTGGAACGAAGATGTTGGGAAGAGTGGCAAAGATCCCACAAAACGAGTTTCCAACATGAAACTTGTTTCATCATTTTGAGTGTGCTTAACAAGTTTAATCAATACTTGCTGCAAGGTAATCAAGTGCCTACAAGATCACCACATGGTCCAATCTCGCAGGATTTTCAGAATGGTGGGCCTGCTTCCTCACCTGAAGGAACTGGATCTCCATATACCGGGTCTCCAAGTAGTCAGGAACAACACAACTCTAATCTAGACGTTAATACCATTGTCAAGAGAAGGAGAGGAGGGGTCAGAAAGCTGCAAAAGCAGCGAGAGACGCAGCCAAACGAGCATTAGAAGGAGGTTCAAACGAGTTAAACTATGTTGAGCACAAGGAATTCGAGTTGAAGATAGATCCATGGACCGTGGCATTGCTATAAAGCAACACCGAAAAAGTCATCTTTCGCGAGAACAATACTACAGGGATTGTAAGCTAAACAAGCTACTCTCCTTGAACACTTCAACAATGAATGCACGACAACTTGTTGTATGGACTAAGGAAATGGATACGGCCGAACAACAATTCCCTCAACAAACTAGCCAGTATGAGAATGTGGAAGAAGACGAAGATTATGCCTAGGAAGAAAACGAAGATGAATACAGTCTTGATAAATGATTTTAATTCTTTTTAAGTACTTAAGTTTAATTTAATTGTAATCATTTATTTAAAATTATTTTAATATAATTATCTTAATTTTAATTTTAAGTGTAGTCGTTTAAACAAACAAATTTAAATTAAATAACACATTAATTAAAAAAAAAAACACTAAATTGAAAATAACATCTATCTGCCTCTCCCTCTCCCTCTGCCTCTGTCTCCCACCCCCCCCCCCCACCCCCCCCCCACCCCCACCCCACCCCGCGCAACGTCTCTTCCTCCTTTTAAAAGCCAAATGTGCTTAGTTAGATCTAGTCTTAGTTGTCCATAGATTCCTCGGTTTTGGAGTATGTCAGTGGCAAGTCTATATTCTCTTGCCGGACGCCCATGCTCCACCACAAGATTCGGCCTCAAATCTTCATCTGGAAAACTAGTCCAGGTTGGGTCACGTATGGTTTCTTCAATGACCATGTTATGCAGAATGATACAAGTCAGCATAATTTTGTTCATTTCTTGAAGATCAAAAAAGCGTGCCGGCCCAGCTATGATGACAAACTTCCTTTTTAGTATGCCAAAAGCGCGTTCAACATCCTTTCTGCATTTCATTTGTTGGGTGTTAAAGTACTTCATATCCTTCGAAGTCGTCGGTCCAAAACCTACCTGATTATAAGCTTGAACCATAGTTGACCATTCTGGATAGATTACGTTTGCTAGATAATAACCCTGAGTGTAGTGATGACCGTTGATGGTGAAATTACAGTGTGACGCGATCCCATTCTTAAGATCTTCAAACAATGGTGACTTATACAAAACGTTGAGATCGTTATTTGAATCCGGGAGTCCAAAAGAAGCATGCAAAAACCAACAATCATAAGTAGCCGAAGCTTCCAAAATTACAGTTGGTTTTGGATAATGACCCTTATATTGGCCTGCCCATTCAACCGAACACGCATGCCACGTCCAGTGCATGCTTCCAAGACTACCTAGCATTCTTGGAAAACCCCTCGCGGTGTTTTATGCAGTTATTCTTTGAACATCTTCCTTAGTATGCTTTCTTAAAAAGGTCCGCTGGTACCCCGTAACATAGTATACGGAGGGCCGCAACGACCTTTTATTCGGGACTAAAGCCTCGTACATGTCGTGCATCATACTGATAATTAAATAAAGGTTGTACCTGAAAAATCTCGGCAATAATCCTTTGCGTCAGGTTGCGGCCCATGCGGAATCGTCGCTGAAAATCCTCATCGGAATAGACACAATCATGATTAAAATAATCATGCATCATCATGTTGTGGTAAAAATGTCGATCTTGCCACGTCCATCTTCTAGTTGTAACTTCATATGGCTCTAAAGGCTTTGGTATGATCCCGGTTTGTAATTGCAACATAACTTCTTCTATCTTGAATTACATCTTCATCCTTTTGACGCAAAAACTCCATACACATTTCTTCATCTTCTTCATACAACATTTCATCCATCTCCATATCTTCCTCAAAAGAACCAAAATCAGGATTCACGGTTGAAAATCGAAAGCAATTGAAATTAAGAAAAGATTGATCGGATGAAAGATTGTTGTGAATTTGTGAGATCAAACTCGAGCTGCATTTATGGAGGTAGAAACTAGCCGTTCCGGTGACCGTTTAAAAGTAGTCGTTGGTGGTCTTGGTTCAAACGCCAGCGGTTCTCCTACGCACGTCAGTTGTTGTTCTACAAATGCCAGCGGCAGTACTTCGTCCTGACGCTTTACGGTCAACCGCCCACTTCTTTTCCATAGTGCAAAACCATATTTGACCATCCACCTGGCCCAACAGAAATTTGATTTTGTACATTACCATAGGAACTGCCCTTAGCTTGTTAGGTTTCCAACTAGTTAACAAAAAATAATAAAAAAAAAAAAAAAATTAAACATTTAATAGTCAATAAATGACTTTTAAAAAACAACATGAAAAAAATATATGATTATATACAATATTTAATGGTGTAGTTTGATGAAGTATACAGTATAAATCTTAAAAGGTGAACATTTAGTGTAGCGGTTTGGGAATAGTAGGAACTACGTGTATTTGTAATGTCTATAGTTGAGTCCATGCCGTACAGTCAACATTTTAATGCAGCCCTTGACTATTCCCTTCGCACTGCACCCTCTAATTATATCGTGCAAAACGGACCCTAAGTTGAGTTGAATATCTATTGAAATATGCAGTTGACGTGACTGTTTTTCATTTGTTAAGTATCAAATGGTATGTTGAATCGCGAACTAGAGGATTAATGATTAAATTTTGAAATTCTTTAGTTTAACTCTTATAATTTTTTTAACATTAATTTCTATTAAAGATTTACAGGTAAGGTCTCCTCCACCTATATGAAAAAAGTATAAAGCTTTTGGACAGGGGGAAGAAGAATATATATTTAACACTTTAGAAATCGGCAACTAACTGTCAAGCTAAGACTTCATGGCCCACTGGATAAGGCGCTGGTCTATGAAACCAGAGATTCTGGTTCGATCCCCAGCTGGCTAAGGCCCGATTCATGGATTACCCATAATATCAATCTTTTAATTAAAAGAAGTTTAAATCGAGGCCCCGAAATATTAAAAGACGTTGATACCCTTATCGTATTGTCAAGCCTATAATTAAATAAAATTTAAATTTAGGCCCAAAATTATTAAGATATAGTATGATGATATTCCAACCACCTCCGACCACCACAGCCACCGCCAACCACCTCCGACCACCACCACCGCCACCAACCACCACCGTCAAACCACCACCGGCAGTCGCCACCGACCACCACCGCCACCAACCACCACCGTCGCCCACCTCCAATGACAACCGCCAACCACCTCCTGCCACCAACGCCAACCACCACCAACATATATATGGATGTGTACACAGAAGTTACACATGCATATGGCATGTGTATCCAGAAGTTACTGGTAGGCTTGGGAAGTGGTTTGATTTTAATGCCTACTTGTTATAACCGCAAGTGCACGGTGTCTACTATGCAGAACTGGGCAAATACGGGTCGAACCACAGAGACTTGTGGTGCTTATGTTGATTCTCAGGCTTGGCTTAACTGAATTCAAGGAGAGTAACACAACTGTTGGGGTTTTTAGTGTCGAAACGACTGAGTTTGTTGTTGTGACAGTGAACTAAGGTAACTAACTGGATTGTAACAATGTGGAAAGCACCAGGGTGGTGAATCCACCTCTAGTCCTATGCTAAGGAAAAACATACTCCATTCATGTCTTATACCTCCCTTTGAAGGCCTCAGGTGGAGGAATTCTTTAGCAAACTATCCTAACTCACTCCTAGTATAGCTTGTCTTTTCACAGTACAAACTATCACAAGTTCATTTGGTTTATTGGCTAACTAATTACTCCTAAAGTAATTCAACTGATTTCACTAACTTACTCCTAGCATAGCTTGTCTTCTTACAGTACAAACTATCACAAGTTTGTTTGATCCATACAGCATACAATTACTCATATCAATTAAGCACAACAAGACACAAATTTTGACATGAGTTAACTCAACATATGAACAGGGGTTTCATCAAACACCCAGGCTGATGGAATTAAAACATAATTAAAATACAATAAAACACAAATTAACACTAAGTGGTGCTCTGGCTAGCCCAGGCATAACCCTTTAACACCCACAGACTCTTCCTATTTATACATGCCAAGAGAAACCAAACCCTAATTTTCCAAAACAGAAATTAAAGACATACCCCATTGCCCATACTCTCTGAATCGTGCTTTTCTCTTGTCAAATCGTCTCAGAGCTCCATGCATGGTTGTTGGAGAAACCCTAGTTCTAGTTATCTCTAATTTAGCTTCTAGGATTATGGAGAAGCTAAAATAGAGATAGCTCGACCTAGAGGAGAGGTAAAGGTGGCTGAGGCGGCTGTGGCAGGAGATGGAGAGGGTGGTGGCTCTGCAATTTTGGTCGGGGAAGAAGAGAGGGATGGAGGTCTGCAACTGTCGGGTGAAGGGGAAAGAGAAGAGAAATTAGGTTTTGGTTTGGTCGATGGGAGAATATATAGGTGGTATGGTGTTGAGCGGGTACAACGAGCTTCGATGCGCGAGGCTGGAGCGACCGTAGGATGCGGCTGGGAGAGATCTGAACGGCTCAGGGAGAATCGGGCTGTTTTGGTGTTGAGCAGGAGCAGCTAGAAGATGATGCGAAGTGTGGAGCGAGCGTTGGATGAAGACTAGATCAAATCTAACGGCTCGGGAAAGGACGGGGCTCGGATCTGGGTCACGGACCGGGTCTTGGATAGCTCAAGCCCATATCTTGTAGATGGGTTGCTACTTGTTGGGTTGCAACTGTTGCGCGCGCGGGCTTTGGCTTTCTGCTCCATAGACGCTTGTCTCCAATTTTCTGCTCTTTGGCTCCTCAATTTCTCCGAGCTTTATTTTCTACCTAAAAACACAAAATTAATTAGTACAAATATTTATTCTTGAAAACAAAGAAAATACAGAACTGGGATAATATCTCGATTTCGAGCACAAAGATGAGTTAAATGCCAATAAATAGATGTATAAATATGCAATATTTGGCACTCATCAAATACCCCAAACCCGAATTTTACTTGTCCTCAAGTGAAACAAAATTAAGAAATCTTAACTATACCACTGTTGCTGGTCTCTCGAATGCATTTAGCGTATGCACTAAGCCTTTAAACCCCTAGGTGTCCCTAGTGGACGAGTTGTAGTCTCGTGAGGGTTTACCAGAGGTGTACCCTGGTCGCTGTCGTAAGCGACACAAATATAATTACACTTTCTTACTACTCAAAATATAAATATAGCAAGGGCAAGAAAGGATCGATCCTGAGAGAGGTCTAGGTTGTCAAATTGTTAAGGTTTCCTATATAAAACACCGATAGTTTTGTGATTTTTATAAACGAAAATAAAATAAAAGCAAAACAATAAAAAGTAAACACGCAAATCAAGGATAAGAAAGTATTGGTTAAGGATTTCGTTTTCATTCACTAACATGCTTTTCACAATAACTAGAATTGATATTTAATCTCAACTTTTATCAAAGACCCTAGAATACCTTGATCGCAAGAATATCCCGCAAATCTCCTCATGTCATCAACAAACACATTAAAAGATGCGAATATGAATTCTACCTAAAGGAACAACCTAACGTGTAAAAGCACTAATCAAGTTTAATTCCCTAGATGCGTTAAGTTCTATGAAATCAGGCCAATCAAAGCAATCGAACGTGGAAAGCGCACTAATCCGATTTAACAAAGGTTACGATTCACATATGATCATAAGAATATATCACTACAAACCATAATCATATTATGCTACTTGTATTCAAGGAATATCACTTTTGCGTATAATAAACCCTAAACTAGCAATAGATGTGATTAGAAGTTCTACCAATTTGCAACTTGACAAAACAATCAATCAATCATAAAACAATATTTTCAGAGAATTGCACACGATAAATATGAGACAAAACTAATATATTGAATCAAAGAATCATGCTTTGTGAAATCCAACTATTCCATAACCAATAATAAACTTAGGTACTCATATTCATGGAGTTCATCACAAGAAGAAAGAGAAGTTTCATGTTCTAAACCCTAAAAAACAAGTAGAGGAAAAAGAATTAGAAAAAGATATCATCAATTAGGTAAAAGTCCTCTCTCTTTTATAGCTCCACTCCTTCCAAAATTAGGTTTTGTCTTCAAGTCCATTAGTTGGAAATTCACCCGGCCCACCATGGAGAGAAACCCGTGTAGAAATTATGTCCCAAAAACGCTCGCCGGAAAACTGGGATTGTGGCCGGAATTTGGCCGGAAAAATCGCCGGAAAATATATCTCGGGTGGCAAAAAGTCAAACCGGCCACCGGTCAACGGTCCAACTCGGTCGGGTCAAATCGGGTCATAACGGCGGGTCAAATCGGGTCAACAGGTCACTGAGTCAGCACTGGGTTAGCTCATTGTGTCAGGGCAGCTCAGCTGAGTCTCTATCTGAATTGGCTGGTTGGTCTAGGCCAGAGCTGTTGCACAGCCTGAATTGTGTAGCACAATCATTGTGCTTCACCCATGATGGCTGCCTTCCCTGTAACCTCCCCCGTAATGCACCATTCTCTTCCACTCCGATCCCTTTAGCTCTTAATCGCATCACGCGCGCACTTTCGCAATCTCAAATGTGCCATCGCAGCTCAACCAGAGCATTCCACTCTCTCGCACTCCGTAGCTCATTGCACTCACCGACCCGACTCTTCACTCCAAGTGCGGCTCGCTTCTTCTCAACCAAAGCATCGAACCCAAACTCAAAGTAAAATCACCACCATTGCCGCATCTCCCTTAGGCCACCCTCATCATACACTCACACACATCCGCTTTCTCGGCTATACCAAAACCATCACGGCTGGGCCATCTCCTTGAATCACACAACCGATTTCTCGGCCATCGGGCCATGGCAACAAACTTCATAAATCATCTCCAAAACCATCATCGATTTCTCTCTCTCCTCGCTCAAGCAACGACTCTTCCCGCCCGTAACACTACAATTCATTCCGATCTCCACTTTGGCTTCTTTTCTCGTAGCTCAGCAGTTGTAACTTCCTCATTATTCTACTCACCGCAATTTCAATTTAACCCTTGTCTTGAATCCGCCTCAATGCCACCAGACCCTCTCCATTCGCAGAACCCACTGCAACTGCAGCTTTACCTGCACCAGTTTCAGCTTTATACAGCCACTAGAACCAAACCAACTCCATGTCTTCATAGCACTGCCAGCAAACCCACTTAGCCTGTCATCCTCGCTATGCAGCCGCGACTCCACCAGTGCCTCGCCATTTCTTCCATGTTCTCCTCAGCCCAATTCATAACCTGCACCATTTACAGCACAGCAAGTTCACAGCCATCTTGCAGTCCCTGTTAACCTCATCATTGCAGCATCATTGCATCATCTTCTTGTTGCTCCATTCGCACCACTCTGAGCCCGGCCATTGTAGCAAAACCAGCTGCAACTCCAATCCCGTGCCAGCACCACCGGACTCAATCACCACCTCTTCGCATTACACAATAAGCACACCCAAAGACACTGCTCTAGGCTTCAATTCCAATCCGAACAACCCTTTCCGAGACCCAATCATCACCATTACCAACGACTTCTCCACCAGAATTCTACATCCGAGATTCAATAGCGATCCTCCTTCGAAATCAACCATAGCAGCTTCCAATTTTAGGTCATCACTCTGCCAAATACAAATTTAGCTCAAACCCAACTTCCCTTATCATCCAATTCTTCTTCTAAACCACAAGACAGCAGCATCTAGTTCTTCAAATCCTTCTCTGAATCTCTCCAATAATAGCACCCCATCTTCATCTCCTCTAATTTCCTTCTCTGTGGCATCACGAAGAGCTTCAAAGACTTCTCTTCACTTGAATCCGATTCACATCACAATAGCCATCCCCATCTTCAATTTGTCCTCTCTCATGAACCTGGTTTCTCCCACACTCGATTTGTAGCAGAGATAAGAAGAGAAATAACTGGGGAAATGGCTTTCTCGACCTAATCGAGTGGGATAACTATTTGCACCCAACTGTACTTGGGTATAGCCACCCAGTGGTAGCCCCTTAACCTGTGACTGACTCTGGATAGTGTTTCTTCAAATAGAGTTAGCCCTTAACACTTGACTGGGCTCCAGATAGCACATGCCTGTGAAATGACACTCTTGCCCTTATTGCTTATGAGTTCTTGTTTTGCCCATAACTTCTTCATACGAACTCAGAATGACTCCATTCTTTCGCCATCGTTTTCATCTTCTCGTCCTCTACACAATGAAAAGTAGAAATTTTGTATTTGAACGAGTTCCACTGGGTCTTTTTGCTCCAAATGACTCCATTGCACCTAATAAACTCAAAAGCACACATAAGATACATAATTTACAAGAAAACTCGCAAAGAAAGCATAAATACTTGATATTAAATTAGGTGTTTTAGACACCTATCAGATTCCCCCACACTTAGACTTTGCTAGTCCTCGAGCAAATCAAACAAAACAATAAAATACAACAACTCCGTGTCGTCGAGGCTACGGTTAATTTTAGCATAAATAACAAGCCTTTAAACCCCTAGGTGTCCCTAGTGGACGAGTTATAGTCTCGTGAAGGTTTACTAGAGATATACCTACAAAACCTATATTTCAAACCCCGTCTATTCGTGACAAATCAATGAACGAATCCAAAATGACTACGGGGAGGAGGTACCTTGCAAATTCAATTCAATTATTAGTAAATAAACTCTAATTAGATAGCTGAACAAGCCACAATACTCGGAAACTAACAAACCACAATCACAATGAAAAGATTAAAGAAGATGGATATAGATGTAGATGTTGGCGAATATTCACAAGTGTTCGATGTTTCCCATATCTGTCAAGGTTACTTTCTAAGATGAACCTAATCCTATTGGATTGAGCTACTTCCGTCTTGAATGCTACATCAAATCAATTGGCATATACAAGGGAACCAAAAGTGACTTTATTCAATCACAATAATAATTTCTTTTTCTTTTTTTTTATGATTGGATCAAACTGGATCCAATTTTTTTTTAGACGGCATGATTAGATCTTTTGGATCCAAGCGCATGCTTCTTGTCAGCAAGTACATGATAGTTGCCTTGGATCCCGCATTCCACGCTTGTTTAGGCGACGGAGACGGGGACTACGTTTCACACATACTGCTATTCCCAAGTGTCTTTTTATTCCGTTTTGGTCTAAATTATCGGTCCTTTTTTTTTTTTTTTCATATATTTTTCATTTTTTTTTTTCTTTTTTTTTCTTTTTTTTTTTTTTCATTTTTTTTTCTTTTTCTAGTAACTCAACCACTCTATTTCATCCTAGCAGTAATAACACGTCGATGTTTAGTGACCCACCAAAGCACTTAGAGAACAATAGATAAATATGAAAAAATAAAAATAGAATGCGATATGGTGATATTCCGAGATATGGTAACAACTATCATGTTAATTTGTGATTTCTGAGCTATATTCTTCCCTTTTAGTTAATTAGTTCCTCAACTCCTGCATTCAAAATGGTTCCATCCACTAATGGTGTCAAAAACAAACTATACAAACATATAAATGCTCCCCCACACTTAAACTTCACATTGTCCTCAATGTGTAAAACCGAAAGTCTGAATTCTGACGTAACAGCAGATAAAACGCAAAAACTGTGCAAATTGGTAAGGAATTTGGAAAAACTCCATTTCACAAAAGTTGTTCAACTACGTGTTTTCTACACAGTGTCAAAATTTCACAGTGTTTTGATAAACGGTCTGACAGTTATGGTCTCTGGACTGAACTACGCGCAGTCTGAAATTTTCTGACGAAAAGGTAGTCGTCATAATTCTCTTCTAAGATAGATTACGGACTCAATGAAATTAAACATAGGGATGCAAATATGATATGAAAACAGTAAAAAATAAATAAACAAAACAAAAATAAAATGCAAAAGGATAAGAGATACAAAACCGGTGGGTTGCCTCCCACTAAGCGCTTGTTTTATAGTCGACGGCCCGACTATATCCTTGCAAGATTCATTCCCCATACACCAATAATCGGAAAAGTTGGGGATCCTTCCATAGAACCTGTTTTGGAAACACTAACTTCACACAAATATTAGTAATATAAAGCAAAAGTGAAGCTATGAACCGATAAAAGCTTCCCCCACACTTATTCATGTCCACACATGGAAGTGCATAAAGAATATAGAAGTCGGGTACCTCCATGGTTTCTTGGTCCAAAACCTGCATAGTATGAGAATCAAGTGTCTCTAATGGCGGAAAACGAGAAACAAAGTCATTCAACAATATTCTCGAAGCACATACATTCAAACCAATAAGAGGTAAAGGAGAAGAAATAATAGGCAATGGGTTAGATAAACCTTGCACAATCTCTTGTATTACGGAATCCTCTTCATCCTTGAAAAACTCAAGTGAATTATTCACCTCTTGTGTATCATGGTCCTCTATCAAACCTTGCAACCATTCTTCGTCCGTTTCTGCCTTAACCAAAGTCTCGACATAAACATCATCATTATAAACATTCACAAGTTCAATTGGGTCTTCCACAATATTGGTCATAACGGTCTCATTCTCAACACACTCCTCTTTGTTGTAAGGCACATACTCTTTTGTGGATCCAAATTTTATTATAAGAAACTTTTTTAGAACACTCGTAAATGCATCGTCCTCAAGCTCCACCCTTTGAATAGGCTCTTGATCATTATTAAGATCAATGCTTGAGTAATCTACACAAGTGTCGACATATTCCTCTTCATCTTCATCTTGATCCCAAAAAGACTCCTCGGAGATGTCGCCATGAGTTGTTTCAAGCAACGTATCATAATCACCGTCACTATCATAGTCAACATAAGATTGGTCCTCGCTGAATTTAGTGTTGCTAATCTCAAACTCATCCTTTTGAATAGGTGAATGATCATTACTACGATCAAGAGTTGAGTTAACTACACAATTATCCACGAAAGTGCCCAAGGATTGGCCTTTTTCAACATTAGCATCAACCAAATATTCATCACAATCCATATGCACATAAGAATTATCCATATCTTCCTTGTATTGATCAATGCCTCTTCGCAAGATAGTCATACCTTCACGAAGTTCTTGGAGTTGCTCGTTTGTAGTCTCTTTAGCTTTTTGAAATTCCTCTTTTAAAAAGTTGGAAACTTGATCTATAAAATTAGAGACTTTTTGTTCAAGAGCATAAGAATCCTCCCATCCTTGTTGTTGTTCACACACATACTCACCATAAGGTTGTTGAGGAAAACCACAAGGTTCCATGGAATATTGGTCATAACCAATGAATTGGTTTTGATTATACCCATGGAATTGGTAGTTATCAAATTGTTGAGGTTGTTGAAAACCGTATTGATTGCTCCAATATGCTCCTTCCATAGAAATAAGCACCTGAAATAAGATTCTCAAACTAAAGTTAAAACCCAGAAAATAAAAAAAATAAAAATAAAAATAAAACAAAAACTAAATACAAAAATAAGAAACCAAAAACAATTAACAACCGCTGCCTCCCCTAAGAATCGGCGCCAAAATTTGGTCACATGTCGTAGCGACACAAATATAATTACACTTTCTTACTACTCAAAATATAAATATAGCAAGGGCAAGAAAGGATCGATCCCACAGAGAGGTCTAGGTTGTCAAATTGTTAAGGTTTCCTATATAAAACACCGATAGTTTTGTGATTTTTATAAACGAAAATAAAATAAAAGCAAAACAATAAAAAGTAAACACGCAAATCAAGGATAAGAAAGTATTGGTTAAGGATTTCGTTTTCATTCACTAACATGCTTTTCACAATAACTAGAATTGATATTTAATCTCAACTTTTATCAAAGACCCTAGAATACCTTGATCGCAAGAATATCCCGCAAATCTCCTCATGTCATCAACAAACACATTAAAAGATGCGAATATGAATTCTACCTAAAGGAACAACCTAACGTGTAAAAGCACTAATCAAGTTTAATTCCCTAGATGCGTTAAGTTCTATGAAATCAGGCCAATCAAAGCAATCGAACGTGGAAAGCGCACTAATCCGATTTAACAAAGGTTACGATTCACATATGATCATAAGAATATATCACTACAAACCATAATCATATTATGCTACTTGTATTCAAGGAATATCACTTTTGCATATAATAAACCCTAAACTAGCAATAGATGTGATTAGAAGTTCTACCAATTTGCAACTTGACAAAACAATCAATCAATCATAAAACAATATTTTCAGAGAATTGCACACGATAAATATGAGACAAAACTAATATATTGAATCAAAGAATCATGCTTTGTGAAATCCAACTATTCCATAACCAATAATAAACTTAGGTACTCATATTCATGGAGTTCATCACAAGAAGAAAGAGAAGTTTCATGTTCTAAACCCTAAAAAAACAAGTAGAGGAAAAAGAATTAGAAAAAGATCTCTTCAATTAGGTAAAAGTCCTCTCTTTTATAGCTCCACTCCTTCCAAAATTAGGTTTTGTCTTCAAGTCCATTAGTTGGAAATTCACCCAGCCCACCATGGAGAGAAACCCGTGTAGAAATTATGTCCCAAAAACGCTCGCCGAAAAACTGGGATTGTGGCCGGAATTTGGCCGGAAAAATCGTCGGAAAATATATCTCAGGTGGCCGGCAAAGTCAAACCGGCCACCGGTCAACGGTCCAACTCAGTCGGGTCAAATCGGGTCATAACGGCGGGTCAAATCGGGTCAACAGGTCACTGAGTCAGCACTGGGTTAGCTCATTGTGTCGTAGGCGGCTCAACCCGAGTCTCTATCCGAATTGGTCGGTTGGTCTAGGCCGCAGCCACAGCACAGACTGAATTGTGTAAAGACAATCATTGTGCTTCAGCCATGATGGCTGCCTTCCCTGTAACCTCCTGTAATGCACCATTCTCTTCCACCTGATCCCTTTAGCTCTTAACTGCATCACTGCCTGCCCCTGCAATCTCAGCTCAGGCCATCTGCAGCTCAACCAGAGCATTCCACTCTCTGCACCTGTAGCTCATTGCACTCACCAGCCAGCTCTTCACTCCAAGTGCAGCTCAGTTCTTCTCAACCAAAGCATCAGAACCCAAACTCAGTAAAATCACCACCATTGCTGCATCTCCCTTAGGCCACCCTCATCATACACTCACACACATCTGGCTTTCTCAGCTATACCAAAACCATCACAGCCTGGGCCATCTCCTTGAATCACACAACCAGATTTCTCAGCCATCAGGCCATGGCAACAGCTTCATAAATCATCTCCAAAACCATCATCGATTTCTCTCTCTGCCTCACGTAAGCAAACAGCTCTTCCCCTCGCCCTGTAACACTACAATTCATTCCAGTCTCCACTTTGGCTTCTTTCTGTAGCTCAGCAGCTGTAACTTCCTCATTATTCTACTCAGCTGCAATTTCAATTTAACCCTTGTACTGAATCCGCCTCAATGCCACCAGACCCTCTCCATTCGCAGAACCCACTGCAACTGCAGCTTTTACTCGCACCCGCCACTTTTATACACCCACTAGAACCAAACCAACTCCATGTCTTCATAAGACTCACAAAGAAACCCACTTAGCCTGTCATCCTCGCTATGCAGTCGCGACTCCACCAGTGCCTCGCCATTTCTTCCATGTTCTCCTCAGCCCAATTCATAACCTGCACCATTTATAGCACAGCAAGTTCACAGCCATCTTGCAGTCCCTGTTAACCTCATCATTGCAGCATCATTGCATCATCTTCTTGTTGCTCCATTCTGCACCACTACAGGCCTGGCCATTGTAGCAAAACCAGCTGCAACTCCAATCCCAGGCCAGCACCACCAGACTCAATCACCAGCTCTGCATTACACAATAAGCACACCCAGCACTGCTCTAGGCTTCAATTCCAATCCAGAACAACCCTTTCCTGAGACCCAGTCACCACCATTACCAACAGCTTCTCCACCAGAATTCTACATCTGAGATTCAATAGCAGTCCTCCTTCGAAATCAACCATAGCAGCTTCCAATTTTAGGTCATCACTCTGCCAAATACAAATTTAGCTCAAACCCAACTTCCCTTATCATCCAATTCTTCTTCTAAACCACAAGACAGCAGCATCTAGTTCTTCAAATCCTTCTCTCGAATCTCTCCAATAACAAAGACACCCATCTTCATCTCCTCTAATTTCCTTCTCTGTGGCATCACGAAGAGCTTCAAAGACTTCTCTTCACTTGAATCCGATTCACATCACAATAGCCATCCCCATCTTCAATTTGTCCTCTCTCATGAACCTGGTTTCTCCCACACTCGATTTGTAGCAGAGATAAGAAGAGAAATAACTGGGGAAATGGCTTTCTCGACCTAATCGAGTGGGATAACTATTTGCACCCAACTGTACTTGGGTATAGCCACCCAGTGGTAGCCCCTTAACTCCGTGACTCGACTGGATAGTGTTTCTTCAAATAGAGTTAGCCCTTAACACTTGACTGGGCTCCGGATAGCACATGCCTCGTGAAATGACACTCTTGCCCTTATTGCTTATGAGTTCTTGTTTTGCCCATAACTTCTTCATACGAACTCAGAATGACTCCATTCTTTCGCCATCGTTTTCATCTTCTCGTCCTCTACACAATGAAAAGTAGAAATTTTGTATTTGAACGAGTTCCACTGGGTCTTTTTGCTCCAAATGACTCCATTGCACCTAATAAACTCAAAAGCACACATAAGATACATAATTTACAAGAAAACTCGCAAAGAAAGCATAAATACTTGATATTAAATTAGGTGTTTTAGACACCTATCATACCCACAAAACCTTCTCCAACTTCAGAGTGTAAAAGAGTATCAAGCATCCAAGGAGCTATGAGGACATAGAGTTTCTGCATGCTAGTAACACGAAGTTAGAACTATCAAAGAACGCATTCTCATCCTTAAGTGCTGAGCGAGAAATAAACATACCATATGAAAGAATTCGGATTCGATTGTGATCATAAGCCTCGACTTCTGCCTCACCATTAGGGTTTTATGATAATTGCACTCAAAAAGATCGTTTTTTTAGTCTCTCATGTGTGCAGGCAGGAATAAAGAGAGAAATCCTGCACACGTTGAAGGTAAGAAGGATAACCTTCCGAAATAATTTCTGGAGACTCTACAGAAGTGTGGACAAAAAGAATCTTTTCTGATGATCTCTAAGAAAGGAAATCAACCATTAGCAAGGGTGGGAGTACTCACTTACCTTCTCACCCGATCGGCAATTAGCATTACTCTCTCTCAGCATTCATAGAAACGTCTTCAATCTTCGGTCTTCGGTCTTCAACTGTTGATGATGAACTTCTGAACTTCACAAAAACTTGACAAACATACATTTTTTTTAACAGATTAATTACATGAAAATAACAACACTGAAACTATTAACTCGATTTTTTTTTTTTTTTTTTTTAACTTGAAATGAAAATAATAATACAACAATAAAACTCAATTTTTCACAAACTTCATTAATTCTCATCTTCTTTTTCTTTGTTGCACGTGAACCTTGGACAATCTCAACTTTTCTTCAAATATTCTGATGATGCTCCGCTTGCTGACGATGATGTGTTTCTATGAATCTGTTGATGTTGTTGAGAGGGAGAGAGTGATGCTAACTACAAATCGGTATTTAGAAGGAGTTTTCATCTTTAGACGTCACCCTCATGATTGACAAAAATAGCACTCAAGAGATCAAAAGTAGTGCTGAAAATGGTGCGAAGTTGGGTAGCTCACCATTCCTACCCGAAATTGACGCACGGTGACACACACTCTAACAGCTTTTCTAGAAAGTTGCAAAAAATTGAAGGTTGGTGCCTCACTTGATGTAAATTGGGTAGTCTCCACTATGGGTGATCACAATTCTACTACCGAATATCTAAACAAAGCACCTAATTCGCCCTCCCGGTATGGTTAAATCCAACTTTAACGCTCTAATCAACTAAGAAACCCGATTGTGTTCTCCAATACTTCCAAGTTCTTTTATTTCGGTCAGACTCTCTATGTAAACATAGCTAGAAGCATGCTAGTGACTCTAAAATCTCTAAAAGTTGGAGGTTTTAATTTCAAAAAGATTTTTTTTTTTTTTTTTTTTTTTTTTTAATAAAAGACTAAAAACTCTATATGCAAATGTACCCCCAAACCTAAATCAAACATTGTCCTCAATGTTTCAACAGATAATAAACAGTCACATACCATGAGAACTATGCTGATAAGAGAAAAGGGAAGAGATTACCGGATATCGGCGGGAGCAAGGTTAGAGCTTCATTAGTCAAGGCTAGAATCCAACATTCTCAGCGGAGATCATATCGGATTAGCATAATATATGCACAAGAAGACTCAACCGATTCAAGAAAGAAAATTTAACAAGTCCTACTGGATTATATACAATGAAAATTCACCATATACCAACAATCTAAAGAGTTGAGGATCAACCCAAAAGACAATATGTACAAACATCAACAGCCTTACACAGATATAACATGAGAGTGCAGGAAAGATTGCATACGTGAACAAGTTACCCCCAAACCTAAACTTGTCAACAGATGTGTTCTTGAGCACAAAATCTTGCAATTTTAAAGGTACATCATGCAAAAGGTCTAACTCAAAATGAGTTTTGCTAAGAACAGGCAGATATACACATTCCAACTGTGGTTCCTTAAAAGTGTTATACTTTGATGCAAAGTAGTCCAAGAGGACTTGGGAAGCACAAAGCTCTAGGCCTAAATTAGGCATTTTCAGAAAAGTTGGTTTTGCAATTTTGTTACCAACTACACCTAGGTTTGGTGGAGGAATTTCAATCTGTGCCTTAGGAGAGAGATTAGGTACATCTAAGTTGTTTTCATGTATAAGATCATTTGCACCATCAAATACTTTCCTAAGGTCAGAAGAAGGTAAATCATGTTCACCTGCATAGAACAATTCATCAATCTCCATGTCATAATCATCATTACCCAAAAGTTCAATCTAATGATAAGATCATTGGTGTCAGCATTCTCATTTTCAGATCCTAAATCAGCATCACATGTATGAATATTAGAAGAAGCATCATTCATAGGGTTCACAGAAGAGACACTTAATGTCTCTGAACCTAAAGATTCCACTACATTTTCAAAATACACATGCTCTTCATATTCATCATCATCATCATCATCATAACAAAAATTCATCTCCCCATTCAAAATTTGAGCATTTCCAGTGTACTCATCTACCTCTAGATTAGGTTCATATTCAGTGTTAGGTGCATGAGTAGGCATAGAAGGGGAGTCTTCACTAGTGGGTATGCATGTTTCATATGAATGATCATTACATGGGTATGCACATGGTTCACTAGAGAAGGGATGACATGCATTTTCCATCCAAGTATATCATTGTTTTGCTCTATGAGCTTTTCCATTAGTGACTGCATACAAGGGGTTGGGGGAGTATAACATTGTTCATCCTCCCATGGTGGTTGATGATACATGTGTGCATGGTTGTAAGGGTTCTTAGAATACTGATCGCAACCTTCGAATGGCTGATTATGGTCCCAATGATTACCAGTATAGTCACTTCTAGACAATTCGTACATTGGATTATCATGGCTTTCCCTAGACTGCCTAAAATCATGCAATATATAGCAGTTCTCAGCAGGGTGGCCTAAGCTACCACATAAGGTACAAGCATAATTTTCATATTGTCTAGGGGAATTAGATTCGACAGATTTCTCATGTAATTGCCTTTCTAAAGTAGATACTTGAGCTTCTAATTGCTCTAAAAGTGATGACTGGGTATGAGAAAAGTGTTCATTTTCAACCTGTGGTGGATGATACATGTGCTCATAATGATTAGGGTATGTGGAGTCAGGGCCCTGAGAAGGCTCATATAATTCCCTAAAATCACTATGGTATGTGGGGAGTTCATACTGTGAAGCATGCCCGTAAGCAAGCTCTCTAATGGATTTGTTTGTATCTCCAGTTGCAGACCAAAATCCTGACATGATCTAGCAACTCAATTTGAACTCAAAAAGAAACATAGCTTAGCACACATCACGCATGTATAACCAATGATGTTTTAAAACAGGAAGCTAAGCCCAAGTGATGCAAAGATGCACAGCCCAAAGGTTATGCAAAGGCCAGTGGCTATGGGCTTCAGATTTGGTTTAAGTGGGTTTTTGGTTTGTGTGGGCTTTGGTTATGTTGCAGAGCCCAGGTTGGGTGAAAATGCAAAGTCCAGCGGCTATGCAAAGCCCAAAGAAATGGGTTCCAGCTGATTTGGCGGGAGCGAGCCCAACGAGTTGGTTTTAGGTTGGGCTTGGCGGGATTACTGACTCGGTTGTGTGATCTTCACTTGTGCACAAATTTCACAAAGTGACACTCCAATTTCAAAGACACAGAGTGCTTTAAGAATTGCACAAAGACAAGTCTAAGTCTAGCTCACTCATGCACTGGGTATGTGCACAGAGAGCAAGACAAAGACAACACGAGATTAAACACAAGCTGGCAGGTGCACAATGCAAGACAGAGAGTCAACAGATTAGCAACAATTAGATACACAACTCAGCAGGGCTAAAAACAAACTGTGCACACACAAATGCACAACTCAGGGTGCAATGCTCAGATGAATGGCTGACAGATTCAGGGCCAAAATGCTCAACAAAACAATGATTTCACTCGAGAGTCACAGGCTGATGCACAAAGATACCCTGGAAGCTAGCTCAGATTCAAGCACTACTGGCAGTCAGCCAAGGCAGAGCAACAATCAAGATATTACCAAGAAGCTCATGCACAGGAAGCAATACATGTGAAATTTCAAGGCCAGATATTATGCACACAGATATGTCACTTGTAAGAACTAGTCTCTCATGTGAGTATAGCAAACCATTCAAAACATCAACAGGTTAACAGGTCAGATCAATGCAGATTTACAACTTCACAGATGCAACAAATTGGCCATAAATTATTCAGACAAGTAGTTTTCAGCTCTCTTTCAACATTCTTGACATGAAACAGAGTGTCAACAGGGTGAGTTGAGGTTATAATTTGCACAGATTGTGTTCAGGGATACATGGCAGAGTATAGCTCAAATTTTACCGAAATACAACTCAACAGGGTCACACAGATGGCCTAGCATTCGACTAGTGAAGATGACAGCAAGTTGACAGGGTGAAACATGCTAAGGGTACAGGGCTGATGAAGTCAACTATATCAGTTGACTTCACTTGGGCTTTCACAAGTTATGCTCAGAGTTGACAGAGTCAACTAGGTCAGTTGATATCAACCAGCCTAGTTGATGTCAGGTATGGAATGCACCCAACTTGGTTAACCAAGTTGCAGCTCAGTCTCACAGCTTCAGGGGCTGGAGCTGAGCACAGGATTATGCGAATGCAGATATCCTAGTTCAGTGAGAATACATGGCACAACATCATGTTTATGTGAATTAAGAGCTAGTTGTTCACAGGGCACTACAAGGTTCAAAATCACAGCAGATATCAAGGTTCAGTTACAGCTCATTCACAGCTCATTCACAGGCTAATCTCAACATCACATGTGACAGGGCAATACAATATGCTTGGTATGGTTCACAGATTCACAGATCATTCATGCAGATATAAAGTATAAAAGGAATTGAGAGTGACCAACCGGTTTTAACCACAATGGTTGTATTGTTCTGCTCCTTGCCTTCCCTTCCTTTGGCTTTTGCAGCAGAGGTTATGGGTACCTGCTTACTCAACAAAGAAGTTTAGTTCCCAGACTTGCTTAACAGAACCACTATAGAGTCAGCTAACATAGATGAGGGTTTAGCAATTAAGGTCACAATGCAGCTGTAATGACACAATTGTGACAGACTAAGCCAGTCAAGCTTGAGCTCAGTATATGCTAGATGTTGACTGAGATAGGAAGTGCAATGCTCTATGATCTACAGCTTCTTTCACTTTCAATGGCTGCGCACAGATGACAGAAATATACAACTGATACTACAAGTGTAGAGTGTTATGCAATGCAAACTAATATTATGAGAATGCAAATGTGAAGTTAAGATGACCTGACTAAAATGCAATGAACAGGATGAAATAGGAGATGCAGAAATGGAAAACTACAGCTAAGTTACACTAAATTATGCTATAATGCAAGTGCAGATAAGCAATTAAGATGAGATGATTACAATGCAACGGATGGTAGGGGTTTATGGTTACAAAGATAAGTTTGCTAAGATACAATACAAAATGCAATGCAAGATGCAAGAAAGAAAAAGGATGCAGAAATGAAAAGAAATTACAGCTAAGTTGTATTAATACAGGGCTAAAAACAACAATAGAAAGCAAAGTACTAAGTTACTCTATGAATGACTAAAAACAAAAGAAATATTCAAGGCAAATATATATACAGGGGTGACTGGAATTCAGTGAAGCAAGCCAAGGATCAGCACAGCACACGCCAAGTCCCCGGCAGCGGCGCCAAAAACTTGGTAGGCTTGGGAAGTGGTTTGATTTTAATGCCTACTTGTTATAACCGCAAGTGCACGGTGTCTACTATGCAGAACTGGGCAAATACGGGTCGAACCACAGAGACTTGTGGTGCTTATGTTGATTCTCGGGCTTGGCTTAATCTGAATTCAAGGAGAGTAACACAACTGTTGGGGTTTTAGTGTCGAAACGACTGAGTTTGTTGTTGTGACAGTGAACTAAGGTAACTAACTGGATTGTAACAATGTGGAAAGCACCAGGGTGGTGAATCCACCTCTATTCCTATGCTAAGGCAAAACATACTCCATTCATGTCTTATACCTCCCTTTGAAGGCCTCAGGTGGAGGAATTCTTTAGCAAACTATCCTAACTCACTCCTAGTATAGCTTGTCTTTTCACAAGACAAACTATCACAAGTTCATTTGGTTTATTGGCTAACTAATTACTCCTAAAGTAATTCAACTGATTTCACTAACTTACTCCTAGCATAGCTTGTCTTCTTACAGTACAAACTATCACAAGTTTGTTTGATCCATACAGCATACAATTACTCATATCAATTAAGCACAACAAGACACAAATTTTGACATGAGTTAACTCAACATATGAACAGGGGTTTCATCAAACACCCTGGTGATGGAATTAAAACATAATTAAAATACAATAAAACACAAATTAACACTAAGTGGTGCTCAGCTAGCCTGGCATAACCCTTTAACACCCACAGACTCTTCCTATTTATACATGCCAAGAGAAACCAAACCCTAATTTTCCAAAACAGAAATTAAAGACATACCCCATTGCCCATACTCTCTGAATCGTGCTTTTCTCTTGTCAAATCGTCTCAGAGCTCCATGCGTGGTTGTTGGAGAAACCCTAGTTCTAGTTATCTCTAATTTAGCTTCTAGGATTATGGAGAAGCTAAAATAGAGATAGCTCGACCTAGAGGAGAGGTAAAGGTGGTGAGAGGCGGCGTGGCGGGAGATGGAGAGGGTGGTGGCTCTGCAATTTTGGTCGGGGAAGAAGAGAGGGATGGAGGTCTCAGAACTCAAGGGTGAAGGGGAAAGAGAAGAGAAATTAGGTTTTGGTTTGGTCGATGAGAGAATATATAGGTGGTATGGTGTTGAGCGGGTACAGCGAGCTTCGATGCGCGAGGCTGGAGCGACCGTAGGATGCGGCTGGGAGAGATCTGAACGGCTCAGGGAGAATCGGGCTGTTTTGGTGTTGAGCAGGAGCAGCTAGAAGATGATGCGAAGGGTGGAGCGAGCGTTGGATGAAGACTAGATCAAATCTAACGGCTCGGAAAGGACGGGCTCGGATCTGGGTCACGGACCGGGTCTTGGATAGCTCAAGCCCATATCTTGTAGATGGGTTGCTACTTGTTGGGTTGCAAGCATTGCGCGCGCGGCTTTGGCTTTCTGCTCCATAGACGCTTGTCTCCAATTTTCTCGCTCTTTGGCTCCTCAATTTCTCCGAGCTTTATTTTCTACCTAAAAACACAAAATTAATTAGTACAAATATTTATTCTTGAAAACAAAGAAAATACGAATGCGGGATAATATCTCGATTTCGAGCACAAAAGATGAGTTAAATGCCAATAAATAGATGTATAAATATGCAATATTTGGCACTCATCAGTTACACATTCATGTAAAATGTGTGATGCAAAGCTACATTTGTACATAGATGTGTACTCTGTAGTTAACACATGTGTACGCAGAAGTTACACATGCTTATGGCATGTGTATCTACAAGTTACACATCCATATGCATGTGTAACTTTTTATTACACATGTTATATGTATGTGTATCTACAAGTTAATCATTAGTTATACATCAAAACTACACATACAGA
The DNA here is from genome assembly GCA_023531295.1 of Papaver armeniacum. Lineage (NCBI taxonomy): Eukaryota > Viridiplantae > Streptophyta > Magnoliopsida > Ranunculales > Papaveraceae > Papaver > Papaver armeniacum. The sequence continues at coordinate 188,360 of JAJJWW010005630.1, read as the reverse complement.
AAATACATGTATTACTTTAATTTTCATTACAATAATTTGTCCTACTACAATTATATTAATTGGTTGTTTGAACACAATAAACGAATTAAACCACGAGATATGGAAAGCGAAATCCTAGAAATAATCCACTATATCCTATTATAGAAATGTTTCCTTCCTTTTTTTGTCTTTCTCGATTCCAATATACTTGCACATCTGCAAGCAAAAATAAACATCCATGGGATTAGGTTGGATGGACAAAAAATAAAGAAACAAAATTATAGAATAATTGCAATGCAAAATTATCGAACAAAGATCACATAAAAGGCACATGATAACTTATCTCTGAAGCCTAGTGTAAGGATAAGGAGTTATTTTTTATTTTAACATGTGTAACAAGGAGCTACACAAGCATCTAACTTGTGTAACTAGAAGTTACACATGCATTTGTCTAAGGAGAAGTTTTTTTTTTTATGCATCTAGAATGTGTAAGGATAAGTTACACATGCAACTGAGTTGTGTAACTGAGATTTACACATGCGTATATCACAAAAACTAAATCAAAAAAGTTGATTAAAAATAAAAAGACAAGTAAGATCTAGACTATGCCATTCGTAATAAGAATAATATGTTAAAGAAGTAAAAGTCAAGTTATCAAGATCACTTACAAAACCCCAAGAGGAGATAAGTATATTGTACCAACAGATGAATCGTGTCAAAGCCATAATAATTGTTCAACGAATCAGCAGTACTAGTACCAACACTACTTACAATTTTCTTGATGAAACTGTCGTCTTTGCAACTGCCTTGTCATCTTTGCAACTACCTTCAGCAGATGGATTGTGTCAAATCCATGGCTGCAGTTAACGTAGAAAGATGAGGTCAATTCATGAAATATCGCATCCTTGACAAGGTGGTTAAACAATAAAGACTTTAAACAGATGTAAACGGGAAAATGATTTAAGTAAACAAACTATTCCAGACCTATATCCTCACCTACATTCCCAAGGAAGATGATTGAGAGCAGTAAGGAAGACAAAAGAAAAATATTAGGTTTCGTACCTAAGTGATTGGAATTACAATCAATATAAGTGAAGGTGGATCTTCAAGTCCAGGCTCTTTTTGCTCAGAAGAAACTCAATTTCTTCTCATCCCCGACCTAAAACTCGCATAGTTCTAGTTTTGCTTACTGCCAATACCAAATTCCGAAGTTCAGACTACTTTAGTTCAAGTTCAGCTAATTACCTCCAACGAGGAAACAACTTGCATGTCAACAAAAGAGATGTTACTTAGATGCTCAAAAGTTGAAGCACTTAACTATGTTACTTAGATACTCAAAACAGAATACTTCTAATCCATAGAAATATCAAATCTAATAGCATATTCACAACATTATCAATACATCCACTCACTAACAACATCTATGGATGCAATTTCAGCACCATTAGTGTGTCAACAATCTTCTTCACTTGGTCCTCAGTTCCATTCTTAAATTCCACAATTACTCGATTATGAATTCCACCTCCTACTCCTCATTTCAACATTTCAGCGCCAACTCCAATTCTAGGAGACCATCCCGCAAAAAATACCACAAAATAAGCGATCAACTTTATTGAGTTATTGACAACCTTAAGAGTTACAAAAAACAATAAGATTTTATGATATTAAAAAGAACAACACATACAACAATGTATAACCAGTTTTACATGCACTTGACTAGTGTAAATAAGAGTTACACATGTATATGACTAGTGTAACTGGGAGTTACAGATGCATCTGAATAGTGTAACTGAGAGTTACACATGCAATTTGGATGTGTAGACGCAATTTACACATGCAATTTGGATGTGTAGACGAAAGTTACACATGTTGTGCATCATCATCAAAATGAAAAAAATGAAGCACAATGAACAACTCTTTAGCTTCAATACCACTACCAGCATCACCACCTGCTCCAACTTTCACCATCACAAGCTATGAACTGAAAATTGAAGCACAATGAACAACTATCGATTAGATACACATTTCTTATCATAGATCATTCATATGCATCTGTTCTTGACTTTCAAATAAGTAAAACATTTTCCATTTAAAACACGTATGATCAAATAAGAACGAAAATGCAAAGCTCATGAAAGTTAAATCGACTGGACGGGTAATACCAATGAAAGTGTATTGAGTTCAAATCTGAATTTGTATTTTCAATCAGAATTATAAATTCAGAGATAAATCAAATCTCGCTCAAGAACCCTAAAAAAAATTGTTAAAATTTTTCATAATTTTCGTCTCAAAAGAGAGATTAAGATGAGATACTAATAGATCTAAACTCCAATCATGATTTAAATAAGGTTTTCAAGATGAAACCAAATTAAATAGGTTTTTGAACTCAAAAATTCCATAGCTATGATTAAATTAACATGATAGTAATAGATTAACTTATCTGTTGGATCACTTATGTGGATTGAATCTTCGTTCTCGGTTGTTGTTAAGGATTTCTATCGACTTTTCTTCCTCTATTTGAATTAGATCTTGAAGAACATACACCGTTGATGTTGATTTTAGGTTTCAAAGATGCTATGAACGAATCGAAATAACGATTTTCGTTCTCCTTTGAATAAAACGAATCAATCAACACGAAATCTCTGCAAAAAGAAAACGAAAATAGATCTGAAAAAATACTCTAGAAACTGTTTTCGCCAGAGCCGAGAAAGAAAGAAATGGAGAAGAGAGATAAAGTAAAAATCAAAATGAAATCTCTGATAATAATAATTAGTTATAATTACATGTATATATACTAAAGGGTAGTCTTGGTACTATTAGAATTATTATGGATGATATTCTTATTATTAAGCCCTGAAGTCTAAAGTTCTGGGCCTAAAAATATTAAAATGTGAAAGAATGGAGTTGATAGTGAAGGATCCATTTTGTGGGGTTTCTATATGTTGAACCAATATAGCAGGGGTTATAGACTTTAATTTTTGACTTTTGTTAAAGGGAGAGCAAAAATGGATCCGAGGAGAGCAGAAATCGTATTCAACTCGATAAGTAGGACCGATTCCAAATTTTTCCCGAGTTGGACTATATAAGCCTCAATCGAGCACAAACTTTGTGTACGCTTACCAAGTTTAAAAGGAATTTGTAACGTGTGACGTGTCATTCTTATTTCTCCACCACCACTCCTGCGATCATGTTATTACGACTGCCATCACCTAACACTGTGGTGGAGAAATATCATATGATTTCTATAACAACGTCTTTATATAACCATAAGAATTTTGGCTAAAGCAACATAACCATTAAATCTAAAAACGTAGGTTAACTTGGATCAGGTGCTAGTTTATGAAAACACTAATTATTTCGATGGATCCTATTACGATTGCTAGTGCAAATTTAATTATCATTCATTCATATTCGTATAGAAAGATTTGAAATCAGGTTCAGAATTTGTATTTAATTTTTCCTAGTTGTTTAACTTATCAGGAGATTGTGATCTTTTTGTTGATGATAATCGGTCTTTCTATTTAAGGTCATTAAAAAAATAATTCTTCCAATGATTTTTGTATCGATCGAAATATTCTTCTAAATCCCATTGAAGGGTGATTAAAAATGATAGAAAAGATGAATGATTTGAAGATCTTCGAAAGCTGTTTTTTTACCAGCAGGATCTTTGAAAGCCTTACGAAGATAATATGAATCATTTGATGGAACAAAAAAGAAAACTAAAACGAAGGCAATGGAACCATGACAGCACACAAAAACGACAATTCTGATGACAAACTGATAGTATGAATCATCTGTTCAATAAAAAATCCTAACCGGAGTACGTAATTTATTAAAAGAGAGCTTCTGCAACTATATGAATCGTTCAACTAAAAAAATAATGGAGGAGGCAGGCAGTCTTGGCGGCACCAGCAGTCAAATGTTTTTCTAAGTGTGCAAAGATAAGGGTGCTCCAAGATTAGGTCAAATGTTTTTCTAAGTGTGCAAAGATACCGTGTGTTATTATTAAGGTTAATTTAGTCCGACTCGTAGGGATAGTTAGAACCGGTCCTGGTTATCGAGTTGAATACGTTTTTTGCTCTCCTCCTGGGTTGCACAGACGCGACGCCAGACGCGACACGACACGACGCGGACACTACAAAATTTTCAAAAAACTAGGATGCGGACACGTATATACATGCTTTATTTATATATAATTGTATTTATACAGCAAAGTCAAGTGTTTCGATCCTAAAAATTAGAAAATAATGCTACATGTGTATAAATTTCAAAAGAAAATGAGAGATCGTTTGTTTATACACGCCGAAGGTCAAGCAATCAATCACTATTAAACACATGGCACAATCAAAATGCATTCTTAGAACAACACATGCCCAACCAAGGGTATATGTGATGTCATTTCCAATTACAAAACCCTAATAAAGACTTAAATGATTGATCTAAATGTTTGTCTTTCTTCATTTAATTAATAATAGTAAAAATAAAAGAAGAATTTTAAATGAAAATGAAAAAAAAATGCTTTAAACCCGAATCATCAGTGCGTCCAAACAAGACGCGCACGGGACCCGCATATTGGTGCGTCGGACATGCGTCGTGTCAGCGTCCAACGCGCGTCCTGAGTCTGACGCGAGTCGGACGCGGACACGACTAGAAAAACGGAGCGTCCGTGCAACCCAGCTCTCCTCGAATCCCTTTTTGCTCTCCCTCTAACAAAAATCTAATTTTTTTTTCTTAAATTCGTTTTTGCTTTTATTTTTTATTCATTTTTCTTTTATTAAATTCTCGTGTTGCTTTACACTAGTACGACCGTTTCCACGGTGGAAAGGCCGACCGAAGAAGAATCTGAAGATGGGGTTTGTCTGCGATTACTTTCGTCCCGTTTCAGAAAAAGTGATACTTTCACCCTGTTTCGGAAAAAGTGATACTTTCGCCCCGTTTCAGAAAAAGTGATACTTTCGCAGATACTTTTTCTGAAACGGAGCGAAAGTTTCATTTTTTCCGAAACGGAGCGAAACCTTTATTATTATTATAGTATCACTTTTTCCAAACTAGCGAAAGTATCACTTTTCCCGAAACGGAGCGAAAGTATCACTTTTCCTAAACTAGCGAAAGTATCACTTTTCCTGAAACGGGATATGAAAGTATCACTTTTTTTGAAACGGAAAATTAGTCGATCCATAAATCAAAATATGGTTGCATGATGTGTTATGCATCCTTTGTGGTGGTTTGCATAATGGCTATGCATTTAATTTTCGAGAATTGTGCCTAAAATGAAAGTATCATTTTTCTTGAAACGGAGGGAGTACATCGTTTTATTAATTGCAACGGAAAATTAGTTGATGCATAAACCAAAATTTTGCTACATAAAGTATTATGTATCCTTTGTGGTGGTTTGCATAATGGATATATATTTAATTTTCTAAAATTGTGCCTAAAATGATAAACACCTCCGAATTTTTCGCAAAAACTTTAAATTTATTATTGTTGTTTGTACTCGTTGCGTAGAGTTTTTTATAACCTTTCCAACGAGATTAAATTTGTAAAACTCCAAGGCACGGATTTTTAGATATGTTATATTAAAGTTTGGTTGCCAATTATTCCCCTGAAAAGATAGGATACATAAGGCCTCTTCCTATGGGTATGGCAAAAAAATGTTGTTTGGCATGCCATGTGGCATGGCAAATGAGTTTCCCCACTATGGTAGATATGCCAAACTTGATTAAAAACATATATTTAATTGTGTTGGGTGGGACCCTAATGAATAAAAAATATATTTGTGTTTGTGTGGTAGGGTATTTATAAAAGTTTTAGTGTTATAATATATTTAGTGGGACCCTTTAAATATAAAAATATATTAGAATAATGAAAAAGTAGGAGAGAATGATAATTTATATATATATATATAATTACTCGGAGATAAAGTGAATATCATTTGGAGATAAAGAGAATATCGCCGACGATAGAGTCTCTGTCAACTCGACAAAGCGATAGAATCTCTATCGCTCGATGGAAACTCTGTCTCCTATGCCTATATGCCAGGAATAACATATTGGCATATGAGTTTGGCAGTTTGGCATACCCATAGTGGGTGCATATATGCCAAATATCAGTGTTTGGCATTCCCATAGGAAGATGCCTAAGGAGTTATAGTAGTTGGACTAAAATGGAGGACATTTTTGGTTTTCAAAAAATACCCTTCTTTAACCATTTCCAATCTTTTTGCCCGGGAATCCCTCAATTGATCACTTAGATTTTACAAAAAAAAATGGTCATATAAAAGTCCTCCCTCGGTCGGCCCAATTAAACTAAATCAGGGAAAAGCTAATTGGATACCCCATCCCCTTTCCTTTCAGCCACGTTGTAGGGTTAGAAGATCATGATAGTTAAGATTCATCAGATCAACGTTATGGCCCATGGAAATAATGCAGAAGATGATTCACCATACAAACCAGGTCCCACGTAAACGTTTGAGATCTCCCAAAAACCATACATTTCTTGCCATTGCAAAAAGAAAACGTACCGTTGTTGGTACACATCACCATTACAATAACGTTATTTCAAAAACGCGGAATTATTTGCGGAATTTCCTTATTTGTCCAGTAGTAGTGGAATGGCTTTATAAAAGCTTTGTCTGAAACTGATTACTGAGATATCTTTCGCCTTCACTCTTCTTCATCGTTTTCGATTTTTTAAAACAACAGAGAAAAAAAAATGGCAACTCTTTCAGTTCCTTCTCATGTCCCTTCTCCTTCTGAAGATTGTGAACAACTCAAAAAAGCTTTTGATGGTTCGTATCTTCACTTTCTAATAGTCTATCTTTTACATAAAATGATCTTGTTTTTTATTTGTGATTCTATTAGATTGTTTCATATGCTCGTAATGATGATCGTAATTGGTGATCCGTTGTGTTCTATTTGATCTTCGGTTTGATTGGGATTTGATTAGAATAGATCATTTCATATTATGAAATGTTGTTAATATTTGCCTTATTTGAGTTTTTTCTTGGTTCATTGAAATCTGTTCAGTAAAGTAATTTTTTTAGTGTTTTTCTTGATCGGATCTTTTAGAGATCTGGATTTTTAAACTTTATGCAACCGATCAGTTACCAATGAAGTTACCCTGATTGATTTTATTATTTGTGTATTTTGGTTAGATTAAACAATTTTTTTTTTATTATCATCCTTTTTGTTTTTAGAAAATCAACTTCTCTTTTGATCAGTTTTGATCTAATTATCTCCCATCTGGATTTCAGAGATTCTCAAGCTTTCTATCGAGAAGCTGTTGTATTATCATTATGTATTGTCTTAGTACACCGTTTGGATTTGGGTTGACTAACTTGATGTTGCTAAATGATCTTTTGTAGGATGGGGAACAAATGAGAAATTGATCATATCCATATTGGCTCACAGGAATGCAGCTCAACGCAAGGCAATCCGCCAAACTTATACTGAAAATTTTGGAGCTGATCTCTTAAAGACGCTTGATAAAGAACTTACAAGTGATTTCGAGGTAGGTTTACTAGTGTAAAGCTTCGCTTTTTCCTTATCTTGGCATGAATTGGGTTCCAATATTTTGGCTACTATAGTTATATTAGGATGACCCATTGTGTCATTTTTTTTGTAAATGTTATGGTGTCGTTTGTTTTTTTGGTCGATTTTGTCTCAAAAGCACATACAAGTTCATTGTGTTCCTGTCCACTGAGTCAGGTTAGCCAGATACACTTGTAAACCTGACTTGCAGACATTCTAGTCAGACAATATGCATGAGCCAGATCCAGTTTAAGGTACCAAAGGTGAAAAAAGCTAACATTCTTTCATCTGAGTTAGATCTGATCGGACTTAAACCTGATTAACGAATCAATACCAAATTTGAGAGTATACAAACTCTGTTAAGAGTCAGTATGGTTTGTCCGAAGTTGGTAACAGTTTTCACTACACTTTTTTGAATATCATGCTTTAACCGAATTGTCTTTTCAAGCATTAATGTTTTGCTTTCTCTTCTTGGAGATTGAACTTTGTGTCCATACGAAAGAAATGCATATTTTTGTTGTTAGACAAGATACTTGATTGTTTACTTTTGTTCGATGTATATTACCATTTTCCTAAAGAATTCTGAAGTTTATTTCTCATAACATATGTGACGTAAACAGAGTCTGCTGCTTTTGTGGACATTGGACCCTGCTGAACGAGATGCTACATTGGCTAATAGAGCTGTAAAAAAATGGACTGCAAGTAACCAGGTTCTTCTTGAAATCGCTTGTACAAGATCTTCACATGATCTGTTTTTGGCAAGACAAGCCTATCATTGTCTTTTCAAGAAATCCATCGAAGAAGATGTTGCACACCACACCACTGGGGACTTTGGCAAGGTACTTACCACTTGAACCTATCATGTCTCTTAACAAATGTATATTAGAAAAGCTTTGTATGTAGAATGTAGTTCTTCAGTCATCAAAGTTATTTTATTTAAGTCTTTTCTGTTACCCAGCTTTTGGTACTTCTTGTGACCTCATTTCGATACGAAGGACCAGAGGTGAACACGACACTGGCAAAACAAGAAGCCAAAATACTCCGCAAACATATTACTGACAATGCCTGTAATCATGACGAAGTCCTTAGGATTATTGCGACTAGGAGCAAAACTCAGCTCAATGCGACCCTCAATCACTACAACAACGAATTTGGCAATGCTATTAACAAGGTATCTTACATCTCTGATCTCTCTCTAATCTTAGGCTTGTGTACAGCTTGTGTATTCCGATTCTCAAAAGCCCAACTATCACCAAAGAATTAATCTTTATATTATCTTTTCATGTCTTTTCAAATTCGGTTAGACTTTCATTTGTTTAATTTTCCCTTGTATAATATGTCTTAAAGGAGCAGTTGAAGATTTTAACCCAAGTCATTCTTGTTCGATGGCTTTTTGTCAGCTGTGTATGAAATGGAATTTTGCTTCTGATTAAAGTAGCTTTTCTGTTCCTAAGTTTTTAAGTAATGAATTACTGAAAGCATGAGAATTTTTTGACGGATAGCAAATGATTAACTTATCAGGGGTTATGCTAAACCAGTTACTTGCATAAATAATTTGCAGGATCTCAAGTCTGATCCCAAGGATGAATTCCTCAGAGCATTAAGATCCACAATCAAGTGCTTAACAACTCCTGAAAAATATTTTGAGAAGGTTCTGCGGTTGGCGATTAACAAAACAGGAACAGATGAGGGGGCTCTTACTCGAGTTATTGCTACTCGTGCTGAGGTTGACATGAAACATATAGCAGCGGAGTATCAGCGAAGAAGCAGTATTCCACTTGATAAAGCCATTATCAACGACACCCATGGAGATTATGAAGATTTGCTTCTTGCTTTGATCGGTCATGAAAATGATGCATGAATAGGAGTTTCTGGGATATGCCATATTACAGCCAGGGTTTCACCGTTCAGTGCTGTGTGCTGCTCTTAGTTCATATATCTTCATAGTTTTCTATATCTTTCTTATAGGTACTTTCTGGATCTTTGGTATGTGTCTGTATCTTTGATGATTTTCTATATCTTTCTTATAGTTTTCTATAATGCGATTTGGATTTCTGTATAAGTGGCTGTATTTGCTTTTCGTTTATGAATAAATATGGTAGTCTTTGGTTTGAAACTAGATCTCACACCTTTTACAGTCTGAATAAGAGAATCCTTTTTTGGAAGGAAAAAGTATAATAAATGACCATGAAAATCATCTTAGAAAGACCGGCTTTAGTGATCTGATTGTATTAGGAACTTTCAAAGGTGCAGCAATGGGCATTTGCAGGTCAGAATCAGCAGAAGAAGCTGAAGCTGTAGCTCTGCTACAGACAACAACATGGGCCGCTACAAACAATCTGACTAATTTGGCCATTGAAGGTGACAACCAGAACACCATCAAATATTTGCAAGGCAAACAAAACTCAATCAAGTGGCAATGCGAGGCAATCCTAGATGAAGTTAAGAAGATACCGGTTTTGGAGGCTTTCAATATGTAGATCGCAAAGCTAACAAAGTGGCAGATGTGCTAGCTAAGGAAGGAAGAAAATCTACACAACAATCTACTTTTTTTGCTGAAACACCATCTTTTTTATTTCCAACAATAGCTTTAGACACTGTCAAAGCTTATGAAGTATGTAATATGAATGCTACTTGTGTACCTTTCCAAGAAATGGCTAATCACACAGATTCAGACAACAGGCGGACAACTCAACCTGAGTTAGTACCAAATGGGTCTGAATCTGCAGATTAGTATTTCTTTCCGTAATATATCTTGGTTATTTTCAAAAAAAAAAAAAATTGTATTAGGAGATGTGGGTGTTGGCTCTAAGGCTTGTCATTCAGCAACCTGGTTATATATAAACTTGTCACATATGTTGATACTTGGTAGTATTTGGTACATTTAGGTCCCTGGAAACTGGTAGATTGATTGCTCTCTGGCACAGGGAATACAAGTGAAGCCAAACCCGAGCAAAATAATTTCATCTTTTAACAAACAAAAATGGTAGTTTTATTCGCAAAACAGTGATACTTTTCAAAATGCAAGTGGAATTTTTCTTGATCTAAAATTATGTAGTAGTAAGTTTTACAGTAGCAGTTACGAAACTAAGATTGCCCGTCAAAAACTAAGCTTCAGTTACGCAACAAATTTGACCAATAGTTGGCATCTCAACAGAAAAATAAGTGTAAACTATAAGAGAAACAAATGAATTTTTTTTTTTTTTTTTTTGAAAAGCAGCAGGTGAAACGGTAAAAGCGGGAAATTCTCATTTAAGACATTTTTCGGTACAATTGTCATTTTTAGGTGTATCTATCTACTATTCTACTTGTAGAAAAAGAAAGAAAGGTCCGTCAGAAAGTTTGCTATAAACTAACAAAAAAGAAAAGAATACTGGTGTGAATTGTGAACCATGAACCAAAGCCAAGTGAATGACAAGTTCAAAAGACATGCTTCAAAAACAAGTTCCGGTTTTCGTATATTATTATAGCTAATGTCACCAACAGACATAGTAACACAGCTTTCCAGAAGACACATTCATGGAGAGGTAATCATACCAGCATGGTTAAGAAATACTAGGTCAGAATTGCAACACTGGCGGGCATAGTTGGTCAACCAGGCCAAATTTTGAATGACCAAGTGTTAATCAATTCTATCCAACAACAGCATTATATAAAGGTTTCAGGCAACAAACTTTACTACGTAACAATGCAACTCTTCCAAACCTTCTATTTGACAAATTCATAAAGCATAAAAGTATTTTTTTAACTTTTAACATATATCTGAGACAGTGGCTTAGTTTAACAGAACTAAGATACTCCATATCAATACAGAGTCAAAATATCAACATTTCACATACATCTGAGACAGTGGCTTAGTTCAACAGAACTTAAGATCCTCCAGACTAATACATCCACATTCAAAAGCAAGGAAACCAAAATTGCTTATTTCTTTACAGGCTCTACATAGAGAGCTCGTGAACTAGGGTAGCGGCAAACACCCTCAAAAGTAGTTAAAGTTCTTTTAAACTGTTATTTGATGAAAAAACTCTATAAAAGACACGAACTCTAAATCTGGTGGGGCTAATAGATGAAAGGACTGAGTTATCCTAATACGCACTAAACATAAAGAACAACAACATTAGTTCATACCGTGTGGCGAATTTACAGCTTCCTCACTTCTTTGCCAGCACCTTAGAGTAGATTCTCTTGCAATAGGGGATCATTTTCAAGATTGCTACATGAGGTCGGATCGTTCCAAACAGCTTATCACGGAGGGTGCCCTACGTTTTACAATAAACAATTAGAAGAAAATAAAAGGAACAACAAAATCGAAGAATCATCACTTGCACCACACTTCCTCCGACTCTAAATATCCAACTAGTAATATCCTTTGCCAGTGACTACAGTGGGCCTCAAATGGATACATTATGAAGTCGGGACATCTTTCTGAGGTTGGTCGTTTTTACTGCCTACTGCCTAGGTTAGATCCTTGTCGCCAAATACTATAAACCCTCCTCTTTGGCCTTTGCACATTCAGGTATTATTATGTGCTATTTTAGGGTGTTAAATGTTTTAGAAAATCGGATTAGTGCAAGCTATGATTTATATTATGGTCGCCTCAGAAAGATTTGTAAAGGGTAAGTGATAGTAAGGCACTTCACAATAAAAATTTGTGGTTATGATTAATGTGGGAATTTAAAAGAATACTCCTAAAATCTACTCTGGGTTGGGCGACATACCTTAACAACATCTAGAGCAGTTTGAATGACGTAATTAGCATAAGGGTCTTGCAGCAGTTGTTCAAACTGGGAAGGAGATGACAGTAACTCAAGGATAATCTTTGTGCGGTACTCTTCAGTGAAATTCTGGAGACATTTTTGAACAACGTTACTGCTAAATTTCTGCAGTGAAAGGTGTGCATAGTTCCTCTCAAATTGAGAATGCAATATAGCACTTGCAAATGGCAGCTTAAGTTCCAAAATGAATTGGATCACGTAATTTCTGTAAAACCAAAGGAAACGAAGAGCTTGTATCAGTAACCAACTTCAAACTAGATGATGAATGCAGAGCTACAAGATCAAAATGGAGGACCACAAGCATTGAAATATTTGCGAGAGCATGATGGTGAAATTTAATCTAAAACAAGGAAAGGTCCGATCAAAATTTCAAGAGCGAAATGGAGATGGAGAGAAAAATTCTACTTTGTGAGGTAGAAAGCAGATAACCATAATATTAGCATATCAAAGTTAACATAAGAAACACAAAAATGGTTTTCTTAAGAAACTACCCAAAAGCATCCTGCGCAAGGAATAGGCCATTCACACAAATTTCAGCAACCAATTTTTCTCGGAATCCACCTGTAGCGTAAGTGATACACTTTTGCAAGACACAGCATCCATGTCGATCAACTGCAATTTGAGTGCAAAATCTTGCAGCAGCATCGAATATAAACTGCAAAAAGAAAAGGATTTCAGACTGAGAAAGGCATTCTACATAATCATGTCAACTTTGAATAAGAAACGCAAAGATAGTTCTTTTTAGAAACAAATGTGCATAAATCCGTTGAATAGCTAATGAACAAAAGGACATTTGCTGAAAAAACAAGATAAAGCTACAGCTCAGTGGAATTACTGGAGGATGGCAGATATTTAATGTTAGTTTAGAACTACAAAATGTACATTTGTTTAAAAGAACAGAACATAAGGGAGTGACATGATCATATAATGATTTAACCAAATCACTGAAATAAAGTTAGAACTGTCAGTAAAGGGTCTGAAGTGTATCTTTGGATTTCTTTGCACCAAAATTGCATAACAGACTAATCTAAGTTTAATTGGGACATTGTATACCACACAAGATTTAACTTGGACAACTGCAGAATGAAGATATGCAACCAAAAAATAAAATAAAAATCCAAAATTTGACTTGAAGAATGCATACAATGTAAGCTGGAACAATAAGTTAGAAGACAATTGTTTTACCTTGTTGTCATCAGTGCTAAGACATTGAAGACATTTCTGAATTACATGATTGCCGTTTGTATCCTTTATCAAATCCAGAAACCTAGGCTCCAGTGCTGATATAACATGTGTAATCTGCTCCCGAGTTTTGAGAGTCTCGATCAGCTTTTGTACTGCCCTTGTGCTGAAACAATAACAAAGTAGACATTAAATATCCAAGTGAGAAAATATAACTATGAAACCAAATTTGAGGATGAAAAGTGAAGATTACCCGTGAGCATTCAGCGAAATTCGAAAAAGCTGATTCCGCTGTCTTGTGACCTTGACAAGAATATGCATTCTCTGTTGTTCAGTACAGACATCCAACAACCTCTGTATAAGATAATTCCCAAACGGATTCACCATTAGTTCATTCACATTATGAATTATCTCATCAAATATTATCTGTATCTCTTGTCTATCCCCTTCATCAAATTTCCGCTGCAAGAACCTGCAACCATTTTGATCCTTTGCTAGATAACAAATTCTCCCTTGAGCATCCTTCAAGGTATTATACATCTTAGAATTCTGACTACTTTTACAATCAACAACAAAAGGATTATTTCTTCTAGAGTTAGACAAAGTACCCACCAACACTGTTGAACACTTCCCATTAATATACAATTTCTTACCTTCCCTTGTACCTCTCTTGTTTTTTACACTATTCAAGTTACTCTCCTGAAAACCCAGGCCAGCCTCACCACGAAAACCTTCAGCATATCGAGGGTTCCAACGACTCGAATAAGTAGTTCCTGACCTTCTTGGTTTCATGGAATCAGGTGAACTTGGTGCATCCACCACATTACTTACAATAGGCCTAGTGGTATCGTAAAAATTATATGGAATCTGAAGATCTCCACTGTGCTCATTACAGTCCAAAAAACCTTGTCGTTGAAACAACATATTCCTTAATCTTTCATCACATGGCGAAGTCTTTTCATTCCTCGAGTTCTCCTCAATTCGATTCTCCAATTTTTGCTTCCATGTACTGCACGAGTACATACCAGTACCCGAATAAGGATAATACGAAAAATTTGAAGGACTAGTAGCAACCTCTTGTGTCCACCCCACTGGGAAGTTATTAGACTGCCGGAAGGTACCCATTACCGGTGCTAATCTTCTCTGATGTTCCATAGAAAACAAATCTGTTGATACTCTCTCATTTGAATAAAAGAAGCCATAATAAGGGTCAGCATCAAATAATGTCATATAATCATCTCCATATGGATCATTGTTCTTAACATGACCATTACTAGTAATGAAATTTTCCTTTTCATCTTTAATATCCATTTTTGATAGATCTAAAGTATCACAAGAAGAAGCAGGTTCAGCCTGTTCACCAAACTCATTAGTATTCCTATTAGTCTTATGTAAATCTCCAGAAAGAGAACTTGATGAAGAACCATCACCACCAGAATGTAAAGAGAGTCCACTAACTGGAGAATTACAGTTCTCATATAACATACCCCCCTTATTATTATTATAACTACTCTGTTTCAGATTATAAACATTACAAAACAATTGCTGCTGATGATGATGATGATGACGTGTCTGTTGTTGATGTATGAGAGGATTTCCAGATGGTGGTGCATGAGAAACAAAGTCACCAAACAAACTATCAATATACTCATTGTCCTTCATTTTTCACTGAAACAGAACAAAAAAAACAAATTGAAAACAAAAACCCATTGTCAGAACTTGAAAACCCATGTCCAAAATCAAAAACCCATTTTCAAAAAAATCATAAACCAAACAGAAAAACTTGAATTGATTACCTTTTGATCTTCTTAGAGACTGAAATTCGGAGTGGGTTTTGCTCTTTTCTGAATGATTTGTTGGTTGAAACATGCAAATGAAGAAATGGGATAATACTGTTAGATAGAAAGAAACAAAGAACAAAAAGGTAATGCTACTGTGTAAATGTGTACATCTCACTTCACGCCATTAAAACCAGAAACAACTCAGAAACAGAGACGTTTTAGTATACAGAGGAAAAAGAGAGAGAACTGCTTTACCTCTACTACTAGTAGAAAGAGAGAAAAAACACTCCCTTTCAAGTGATACTGATAATGTACTTCAAGCGCTACTAAAACAAATATTACTACCTAGTTATTAAACCCAATGCGCGATTTCCAGGTTAGCATTTCAATAGAGATTGAAGGAGATACTTGGGATCAACGGTGGGAGATGAGTAGTCTTGATGATTTGCTTGTTGCTTCTTGGCTGTTGAAAATAGTGACTTGATTGTTGGATGTTCAGTCCAAGAAAAGTAGGTGTAAAATAATAGTATAGGATTGGAGACAGCGAATCAAATTTGTTTTTTAAGGTTTCAGTGAAGTAATAAGTTTCTAATAAATTAATTTTTTTTGCCCTTATTTAAGTTTGTTGTAAATTTTTCCATTTTTTCGCCTTTACATTCTCCCCTTCCATGGGGAGATAACTAATTGAATAAAAAGTTACCATAATTACTTTATTTTACTGCTGCCCTTGCTGCCCATGTCAAAATCAGTTACAAAAGTTTCAAGCTGCCCTTGCCAAAATCAGTTAGCAAAAGTTTCAAGCAAGCGAGGGAAGCTTCACAGTAGCTGAAATGATCAGTGCCCTGGGCGGCTGAATTCTGACTTGGTACGCATTAATTGAGACATTATCTGACTTGGATACGTATGTATATCAGTTGAGACAGTTTCACCTTGGAAAGCATAAAAAAAGTGTAAGTAGTATGTATCTTTGTAATCATTGAGGAGAAATATTCCAAAATTTTTTTAGTCTTATATTTGATTAGTGTAAGATGCAAAAATTTAGTGTAGTTAACAAAAACTAAAGTGTCACCTCGATGGATTTACAGGCTCACTTGATTCGGAGAGTATCGGGATAAGAAAATGCCACCTAACTAATCAGCTAACTTACACGGTTGCACCATCTAAAAATAAATTAGTTGACATGTCAAAAGAGTTTTACTTCCTAAATTTAGTTCAATTTAACAACTTCCAAATGCAGCCTCACCCCACAAGTTATAGCTTCCAACTTTCAACGACAGTGTTTAACTAAAACGTTTATGGTAAATATTACTCTATATATATGGTAGCAAACCGAGTTACTTATCACCACCGACTTTTTAATTGTTTTTTCATTTTTATACAAAAATTTTTGCTTCGTATGCAAGAAAAGTTTACCAATTTCACTTTTTTCCTTCTCTTTTAGCATTTGGATGCGTATGAAAACTGAAAAAGAAGCAGAGGGGCTTAGATTAGACCATATCACCGCATGCGTAATTTAGCAAAACAGACGATGTCTGTTATGCGTTCAGATTGCCTTCCAAATAGCAACAATTTTAGACCCAGTTGGAAAAATTCTTTCCAAATCTAGAAATCTAATCTAATTAAGAAGTGACACGTGGGTACAAAACAAATACCAAAAAAGAAGAAACTGACTGACAGAATATGCCGCGAGTCACTCCGGCCGGAATACCAGTAGTTTTCAGTTTTCACAGAATTATTCAAAGATCACGTGATTTCAGTATAGCATTTCCTCTTCCTTGGGAAGTTTTTGATTTGGCTTTTTAATTTTGGGCTTCTGCAAGCGTTGCAAGTGTCAAGAGAAGTCTCCTGAAAACAAGTGTTTAAGCTTTTAAAACAACGAGTGGTCTTGTACTACAGAGTAGCTGGGATATATAGCCTACTAGCTATGGCTGTCTTGAGCAGTTTAGGTTACGTTTTGTCTTCAAATCATGTGAATGGTTGGGTAAGAATTGACACAATTTCCGATTCCCACAATTCACATGTTAGTAGGGACTCTTCTGGAATTTCGTTTGGGTCACGTTAAAATCAGAAGCCTACTAATGTGATTAGTGAGTGTCTTAGCCAAAATATTGCAGTGGTTTGATTCACAGAGGCTAGACAATCACGCACCTGCAATGGTTTTAGAGAAGTAACAAGTAACAAGAGGCGTGAGTTTGATATTTACAATGTCAAAAAAATGTTTCGTTTTATCTGGTGAATATCGTGGGGTCTTCTTAATCCACGCCATACTCAGGGTCACTTGTGAGAGAGTAGCCAATCATAACAAGTCAAATGAACCAGCTAGAGCAGGAACTTTCAAGAGTTACTACTATGCTGCAGTAGGGAAGAAAAGGCTTTCAGACCAGAAACCCCAATAAAACTAATAACTAGTTAGCTTTAAAATAGCAGTAGTTTTTCGTTCTGGTTTAGATGAACCCTAGACTCCATAATCAGCTGGATTATAGACTTTTACAATGTAAAATGTAAACCAGAAATCCATCTGCATGGTCACAGCACCCTAAACCCCATAATCACTACATAATAAAGTTAAAATAAGTAGAGAGTCCAAAGTTATTAAGCATTAATGTTTAAACCAGTGCAATACTGCTTTCACCACCTGGTGGCTTACGAACACCACCAAGGAAGTCTCTAGAAGTTGCTTTTCCATCTGCAAAAATATTGCTGCCGCTCATTTCCCTCAGTTTCGCTGAGCTAAGAGGTTTCTCAGTTGATCCTGGGGGAACATCTCCTTTGAATATGTCATTTCCAGTCAGCTCTTGAAATTTCTGGTTATGTATCTTCTTTGCGGTTTTTACTGGAGTGTCCTCGCTAAACAAGATGTTACTTTGTCCCCCAGCAGGCTTCAAAATTTAAGAATGAAAGAAAGAGGTCAATATTTAAATAACAGATCACTCAAAGTAGTTTATCTAATGCACAGGAATAAGGACAACTATTGCACAGGAATAATATATGACAGGACTAATGCAAAAATAAACAAAAATGGATGCTAATGCCATGAGCACGAATTTGTTAAGGTGAGCTTTGTCTAGATGAATAAAACCCTAGAACGTGAGTAACTACATAAAACTTTTGAAACTGTGATTTTGTAAACCTACATCGACACATGACAAGAATTCCTCATCATCTATTTAGTAGGAGGGGTTGTCTAAATTCTAAACATTCACCGACTGTGTCCTCATAAATCACTCTCCATGCGCGCAACACGAGGTCAGCTGAAACGAACCTCAAACCTGGGGGGAATCTGTAGGATTGTCTAAAATGCTGAACGCATAAAGAGGCTAATAAATCATTCTTTATTTTTATTTTATTTATTTTTTCAGAATCAGCCATCCAATGATCATAACCACCACTCAAACCCATCTAGAGAAATTAAAAAGCCTAGCTGTCATAAAAACCATTTGGTTGGTTCAATTGGATTAGCTCAGTTTCAGTATCGATGTAGGTTATGAGGTCAAAGCTAATGTGAAGAAGACTTTAAAATATTATTCATCACCAGAACAGAACAAGTAAAGTCACTTACATTGGAGACTTTTACAGATGTGCGTACATTTCTCGGTGCAGGTTCTCCCATGTCTTTGCTTTCATAGGTACGAGCTGCAGGAACTGGTCGAGCCACAATCTCGGGAGCAGGACCAAAGATGTCATTCCCGCTAAGCTCTTTGCACTTTGCATCGGATAATTGCTTCTTCATCTTGTCTGCCTCAGTTTCCAGATTCCCACTTAGTTCTCGTTGCTTCGCCACTTCAGGAATAGAGACTGGCTTCTTAGGAGAAACACTTCCATCAGCACTAAATGAAATTTGGCTTATTCCAGTAACCGCTTGCTGAGATACAAAACATAATAATGAGAAATAGCCAGCATATTGCCTGCGTGATACTAATTGTCCTCCATATGCTCATCTTTAATCTAAATCAGAGCTTATGTGGAGCATTCAGTAGAGAGTTAGCAACATTAAATTTACAGGTGTCATGATAATGATAAATACCTGATATGCTCATCTTTAATCTAAATCAGTGCTTATGTGGAGCATTCAGTAGAGAGTTAGCAACATTAAATTTACAGGTGTCATGATAATGATAAATACCTGATAAACACGTTTAGCACTACCAGCTTCTGATGCACCATTTTCACCATCACCAACAAAGATCCCACTTCCTGTCATCTCCTTCATTTTATATCCTGAACATGGCTTCCTGAAAAGACCAAAGATTGTTAAACAGATTATAGAGCTAAATAGAATATGCTTTGGAGAATCAGATTCACATATAAAAGTAAGAAACCAAAATCAAGAATTTCAGATAAACAATGCTTGAATACACACTTCTGCTGAAATGTTCAGGGCAACCCGGGTGATACTGCTGCCTACCAGACTTCCAAATATGATACAGACACAGAAGTAGATATTTTTGGTCAAACTAATTAGTACAGAAAGTTAGCATTTAAATATAACAATGTGGGAATGACTGATTTTGATCTAGTTTCAAGATCTATTTCCATTTAATTAGAGCTCATGAGATCTCAAAGAAGCACTTGCATTAGTTGCTACAAATACAACAACAATCACATCAAATCCAACCGCAAACACATCTAGATTCCACCACACAACTCACGTTATATTCCCCACAAAAATCCAAATATGTATACATTTAATACTAGAGATATACAATCATCATTTTCACAGTATGGTTAAGGGTTTAGTAGAACCCTTAATCTTACTGTACAATTTTGCTTGTCTTCCCATAATGCGCACTCGTTCTAGCTTCCCGTTCACATTACTGATCAGAATATATAACAAGAATACAACTAACTAGTCGACCAATAATTACAGAAAAATCAAAAACCTAATCTCAACCCTTGCTCAACACCAACAGGTTGTTACGCATAATAAATTTCATTTACTCTCTAGATCTGCATGATCAGATGACTAAAATTTTAGCATAGATTGATGAAACAGTTAACATTTTTGCTACACCTTCATCATTTCTCAACAGATCTAATATCTAATACCCAATGCAGTAATCACAAGCTCATACAAACAGATCAAAATTACCAACTCATTTCAAAATCTGATTATTTATTTTGCTTAATAAGAAATCTGACTCAAATGAATCAGATCTTAATTACCTTTTCATCAAACTTTCAGCTTCTTCTTCAGTAACTTGACCTCCAAAAATTACTTTACCAATCCGATCAGAAGGCTACAAAAAAAGAATTCAAATTAAAATGTCGGATAATTAAAAAAGTAAAGAAGAGATTTAAAAAAATAAAAAATGAACCTGATGAGAACGTGAAGCAGAAGAATTTTCAGCAGAAAGTGAAGAATTTTGAGATGAATTTTCAGGCCATACAAGCAGATCTGACGTATTGGTGTGTGTTTTTCTTACTGGTGTGTTTCTCTCCATTACTAGCAACAACTCTCAAACAAACTGCAAACTGATTTCTTCACTCACTCACTCACAGAAAGAATGGATTTTTTTCTTCTGAAAATGTTTTTTTTTTTTTTTTGCTCACTGCAGTTCTTTACTTCCACAGTCTCTTAAGCTCAAGAGAATGATCGCCACGAAATACAATCTAAATGTGGTGGTTGTTGTTCACTTTAGGCTGACGGTGCTCTATTTAAAAAAATTCAAATCCATTCCTGTCTTTTTTTGTCCGCAACTTGAGTTTGGATTTTTGGAGGGACACGTCAAATGTTCTGCTAACTTTGCTATAGATGGCGCCGGAATGGACGCCGGAAATTTAGATGACGCGCCGGCATGGACGCTTAAATTTTTGATTTTGATACCAGGGGTTTGCTTTGCCACTGAAATGTGAGTACATGCAGATTCAACGTTATCGGTTTGATAAGTAAGAAATTACCAGACCTCGGTATGCCTTTCTCTATGCAAAACCCAAATGTTTATATGAAAATCTATGATATTTATCGGTTTTGAAATCGAACATCAGAAGTTGGTATTTGGTAACAAAACTATCATGGTCGAGTATGACATTACAAAGTTCAATTGGAGGACAAAGATGAAACATGTGGTTTGTTGGAAATTGGGGACTCGTACTCCCTAGGTTCTACACGAGGCAGATCTTTTCTTTTCGAGATGTGACTAAGAAACAAAAGTAGATGAATTAATCAAATGCTGAGAATCTACGGATGATGGTGGTGGTCACCCTAGTGAGCACCATTTCTCTTTTTCTGAAATATTCAGTATTGCCAGTTTGCCACTACTATATTTTGAATTTGAATTTGAATTTTAAATTTCCTTCCCCAGTCCCCACATCGGCATCAAAATATTTTTCCAATGGGCTATATCATTCGTTTGTGGGAGAGACTAAGAGCCGTTCCTATGGTAATAATTTTCAAACTCAAAATTTTGTTCAGTCACGTGATGGTCAAACAGGTTTTTTCACTATGGTAAAACAGGGCAAATGAACAGATTTGGTTTTCTAGTGCCCACTAGTATTTCTTTTTAATATAAAATATTTTATAAGATAAAGTTAAAATATAAAATATAATATTTTGGTGAGATAAAATAAGATAAAAAATAGTAAAATAATTTTTGGGAATCGTGAATTGTACTTGGCGTTGAAGGAAGAGTCGTTGGCGTTGAAGGAAAAGACGCGAGCGTTGAAGGTAGTGCCGCGCGTTTTTGGCACCATCGCCCGATATATCATCAATCGCGCGCTTGATCCTCCAACTTAATGTTCAAAGCATCAGATTTGTTGATTTGAACATCCATTTTTCATGTTTGTTCATTCCATCGTGGGAGCAAAATGAACAAACTTGGAGTTTGTTCATTCCATAGGAACTGCTCTAAAACCATAGGCAAGTTTATGTGAGAGACTGCGCAGAGGCCTCCAAAATTCCCGAACTAAGGACAGGTTTTGAACTCCTGGTGGGAGTATAGTTTGGCCATGGGAAGATTGAAAGCATAGTAATTTTAGATTCGATGTATGACTATAAGACTTAATAAAACAAAAGTGGATGCGACTGGTAGTAATGTCTTCATAGTTTTCTTGGTTACTCTCATGGTATCAGAAAGAGTTTCTTGAGTTGCCTTCTTATGGAACAAATTGAACCTAGCAATAGTGTGTTGTATTTTCTTGACCCACTCAAAAACTAGGTCGGCTTCTCCTGTTGATCCATGTTATCCTGATTCCATTTCTCTCTAATGAGATAATAGTTTTGGATGATGCATATCTTGATAGTAACTCCAAAAGACCCTCTAAGACTACTTTGCAATCGTATTATTATTTGAGATGTATTCGACATCCGATAATACAAACTTTTAAGACTATGCACATGAGTATTATGAATTCTATCATAGTCACGCAAATGGTGCTTTATTTTCTTAACGTTTTATAAGTTGGAAGATTTTTTCCTCTAAGCAAGCATTTCATTTTCTCTATCATGTTATCAACAAGTCTTTCCAGTAAAGAAGATGATGTCTGGACTGTTCTTTTTCCCTCTAAGAAAGTTCGTTTTGGTTCCTCCGATAATGAGATGTGTCAAGACAAACGTGATTCCTCTTCTGATGTGAATCCTACAGTCTCTCATTTTGAAAAACTCTCATTAACTATGAATCTTGTCCTAGAAAAAGTACGTGCTATGACGAGTGAACTCGAATCTTCAACCAAAAGACTTGAGGATAAGATGGATAATCTCGATTCCAGGATTGATCTTATTGAAGACGAGCTTGATGATTATAGGGAATATGAGAAGAGTCTTCAAAGTAAGTGAAATGATTTTTGTTTCTTGCTTAGATAGTGTCTAGGAAACTTCTTATGAGAATTTATTCTTGTGTTTTAAAAAGGATAACTAGGGCTTGGAATAGCTTATATTGTGATTACACATTATTATTGCCAACGATTTTCATCTTTCAATGTTTTTAGATTTATTTATTTAAATTCTAAAGTTTATTTGGAGGATGATTTTGCAGTATTAATCTTTATTGGTTTTATATATTGCAAATAATGTTATGGGATATGTATGTTTGCGTCCGTGAACTATGATTGTCCCATATATGTCAAAAGTTAAAGTCTATTATGTTATTATGCAAATATTGATGGAAAATAGAATGAACTTTTGATGTCAAAGATTAAGTATATTGTGTCATTATGCAAATATTGATGAAAAATAGAATGAATCTTTGAATATTCCGCAGTATTGATCTTTCCCTGATCCACTTCTCTGTGAAAGTATTGTATGGCTCCATAAGTTTTCTTATGTTGAGCATTGACGATTAAATTAATCATGGGTTCTCTTGTGGTTAATTTAATTGAGTTTTCTGGATACAAATTCATGTTTCATGTGATTTGTTAATGTCCAAAGAAATCCTTCTTTTCTTGTAAAAGTAAGGTCGCTCTTGTTGTTCTTTCGGGAATGACATTTCATTGGGGAGAGTTCTTAATTGAACTTGTGCTAATTGGCAAATCTTTGTGGGGAGTGCGGCTGTGGAATATTGTAGGAGTTTTCTTGTATCTTTATAAACTCCTTGATGAATACACTAAATTTCGAATATGTGAAATCATCGAAAAAAAGTTGATATGTTTAATTCAACTTTTTCCCTGTTTGTACAATAGTTAAAGAAAACTCTAAGACAGAGAAAAAGAAAGTCTCAAAAGAATTTGTCTACAATTAATAAAAAAATAGAAAAGTTCACAAAATCTATGATAATGGAACTTGTTCCATGTGCACTGGTCATTCTAATAAGGAGGTTAGTAAGTTAACCAAAGCATGGATGGAAACTCTTGACTCTTTGTCCTGAGGAAGAAACTTGTGAATGTTCTCTCACCTACTTTGCTGATTGTCACACTTGTCCCTCGAACAACTCTGATTTTTCCATGATAAACAATCTACCTTCCCCAGAAAACAAAATTGATCTTTTAACCAAAGATTTGTACTCAATGAAGAGTAGGTGATATATTCTCTTTAGTCACGAAGTATCTCTATGAGAATTTCATTATGATCCCGCTAGTTTTCGTACCTTTTCCAATTTATATTGACAAAAAGGGGGAGAATTATTGTGTAGTTCACACTACAAATACATATGGTTTATGGTAGGGGTGTCAATGGGTCCGGGTCCTCCCGGGTATTACTAGGCCCGGACCCGGACCCTACTTATAAAGGTCGGGTCCGGTTCCTAACGGTTCCGGGTCCGGTTCCCAAATGTGTGGACCCAGAACCGAACCCGTTTAAAAACCCGGGTACCCGTCGGGTATTAAGAAAACTATAAAAAAAGTCTCAAAAACTTAATATCTTTCTCTTTTTGGCTTGGATCAAAAGTATTTTTATAAAAATTTATTATTGTTTCTTTATTAATGTACTAAATAAAGAATAAGTATAAGAAAAAAATGAAAAATGAAAAAAAATCAAAGCGAAAACTAACGAAATACTTGTAATTTTGCTAAAAACATGAATAAAAGTATAAATAACCGGGTACCCAACGGGTATTACCCGTTTTGGCCCGTTTATATTCGGGTCCAATCGGGTAATTACCCGCCGGGTCCTAAGTTGTTAATGGGTCCAACTTTAGGACCCGGAACCGGACCCAAATCTACCGGGTCCGGTTCCGGTTCCGGGTAATGGGTACCCATTGACAGCCCTAGTTTATGGATCATTATGTAAGGGGGATTGGTTTTCATTGTGAGATGAAGTATTGACTAAGGGGGAGTGATACATATCACCTTAGTATTATTGTCAAAGTTGTGATACAATTGGACTTTGATGTTGTGTAATAATACTATGACACTGTATAACAATGATTGAGAACAAATGTTTTCTTATTGTTATGTCTACGGATCTTCAAAAACTATGATGCTGAGTTGAACACGTTCAGAATAACTGGAGTACTTGAAAGTGACGAAGATTTCGAGTAATGTTGAAGAACCAAGGAAATCAAGCATTTGGATGAGAAGCTACAAAGCTTATTTATTTTGTAATACATATGTGTTGATAGTTTTGTCACTAAAATTGACAAAGAGGGAATTCGCAAGCGTTGTTATATCAAGCTTGTTTGTCAAGTTTAGTTGTCAAAACTATAAGTCTTGATTTCTAGTCTACTTATAGCTATGTTTCGGATTAGGATAGGATGTGTAGATGAGAATCTTGAGATTTAGACTTTACGGCGTTCATTGATTGAAGACGAAGAACTACTAAGGGGAGCTTGTGGAATTTCATCAACAAAAGGTATATGGAGACTAGAACTCATCTATCACTCAGAAGTCTATTTCTATTCTATCTCCTATTGAGACAAAAGTCTTATATCTATATAGACTTTACTTTATACACATTTGATATTTCGAGCTGAGTTTAACTCGCTTACATATTTCTCGAAATATGTGTTGGTAAGCTTTCACTTTAACCAAGTTCATCTTTTATTCTAGACGAAAGTCAAAAGATGATCATGTGAAAATAACCTGGTAACATCTTACATGATTTGTGTGAGATAGTCATTTGATATAGACTCGGAATGTTTCGTATTGATCATTTGATCACTTGAAAATTGCTTTGAAGCTAATAGTTTGTGTGAGACATCTATTTCCGTCTTCTAAGAATGTTTCAATGATTAAAATGGGAGTTTATAACAATTAACCATTGATTGGATATAACACAATATGCGTACTTGTATTGTAACTGTTGTAGATATATTCCAAGTCCGGGAACTTAGTATGCATACCCGTATGCGTACTGATTTCAACTGATGTTGGTCGTGAACGACAATATGCATTCCCGTTTGCATACTGGCGAACAGACCAGGTCCAGGAACTCTAGGTATGCGTACACGTTTGCATACCTGAGTGGGTTAAGTTCTAAAATCGGTTTGTTCATGAACAAATACACTTATATAATAAGGAATACAATCTTTGCAAACCGTGGCTATAATGTTCATGAATTGATTCGAGTGAATCAAAACCGATTTTGCTTCTATTGTGTCTTGTATACTTCGATGAGAAAAAAAATTGAACAACTCTATAACTAGTTTCATTTGAGTCATTTGAACTAGTTGTGATTAAGATGAACAAGGTTGATATGAAAGTGTTCATATGGATAACTTCGGTCAACTATTGTTGAACCAACTAAGTGTACACGTTTAGGTACGGTTACCCATATCTAAATGAAGGTACATTTCATTTGTGTGTAACAAGCTAAGACAATCTAACGGTTGAAAGATATTAGCTTGAATCTAATAACGGTGAATATTGAATGCTTTGTTACCAAGGTAACATTGATTGCAAACCCTGATTTGAAGACTATATAAGGGAGAACTCTAGCAACTGGGAAACCTAATCCCCACACCTCCCGTGTGATACTAGTTGCGATTAGAGTCGATTATCCTTTAACCTAGGTTTTTCTAAAACCATTATAGGTTAACGACTCAAAGACTTCATTGGGATTCTGAAGCCAGACCCAACTATTTTCTCTGTAGTTGCGTGTTCTGATCTTACTTTGTTCTATCGTATTGAGTACTATCTTCTCTAAGATTTGCTCGAGATTCAATCTCTGATATGTAAGATAAAAAGTAGTCACAAACATCTTCGTCTCATCGTTTGTGATTCCACAATATCTTGTTCTGCTACCATACAATTAAGATCATTGTGAGGTGATTGATATTACTAGGATGTTCTTCGGGAATATAAGTCTGGTGTATCATTTGGTTCCTGTTCACCTTGATTTATAAAATAAAACAGATCAAAAACTCGTAGGTACTTCTGTAGGAGACATATTTATCTATTCAATATACTTTTCTGTGTGAGACAGATTTGTTAATCAAGTCTTCGGCTTTGGGTCGTAGCAACTTTTATTTGTGGGTGAGATCACCTAAGGGAATCAAGTGCGTAGAGTCCTGCTGGGATTCTTAGGCGTAAGGAACGCGACTGTACCTTAATTAGTGTGAGATTGGTTAGGGCTTAAATGCATTCCAGTCCAAAGTTAACTTGTAGTAGGCTAGAGTCTGTAGCGGCTTAATACAGTGTGGTTTTCAAATCTGGACTAGGTCTCGGGGTTTTTCTGCATTTGCGGTTTCCTCGTTAACAAAATTTCTGGTGTCTGTGTTATTTCTTTTCCGCATTATATTTTCTATATAATTGAAATATCACAGGTTGTGCGTAGTTAAATCAATTGGTAAATCCAACCTTTGGTTATTGATTGAAATTGATTGACACTTGAACATTGGTCTTTGGTATCGTTCAAGTTGTTTCTCATAATAATCAGGCTCGCGGATTTCTATCTGTTTGATTTGCTGATTACATTGAGAAACAAAGATATAACTCTTGGATGTATTTTCCTTATTTGAGTTTGACTGTCTAGTTGATTCTCTTGGAAATATTTTGGAGTTAGTTGATGAGCACGTAGTGCGACGTTTTTTCGCCCATAATTACATTAGTTGGGACTCATTTTATTGATAATAAACTTGTTTTAAGTCTTTTCAAGGAAATAAGTTCTTATGGAGAAATCGACACGAATAATCGCTAAAGGCACTCAGAATTGGAAATATTTTGGAGTTAGTTGATAAGCACGTATTGCGACGTTTTTTCTCCCATAATTACATTTGTTGGGACTCTTTTTATTGCTAATAAACTTGTTTTAAGTCTTTTCAAGGAAATAAGTTCTTATGGAGAAATCGACACGAATAATCGCTTAAGGCACTCAGAAAAGTGTCAAAGGCATCCCAACTTTGGATAAGGGCACCCCCAGAAATGCGTTGAAGACACCCGGAGGAATTGATAAAGGCACCCGGGAGTTTTTTACTATATACAGCCCAAATTGTTCTTTGTACCCCATAAAATTGTTATTCGCACCCCAGGAATTGCTATTTATACCCCAAATTGCTAAAGGGGCATCGGAACTGGTTAAGGGGTAACCTTCTTCCACATTTTGAATTTCCCTTTTGGTGGGAAAAATTGGCTTCCACGGGCACATTTAGGGTTCGATTGTTGAAGGTGTTTTACGAAGATTAAATCTCTGGAATTCATAGGGAAGGATTGATTCATCAAGACAAGAATGATACGAGCTTGAGAATTAGTTAACTTTGGCTGGATAATCAAAAACAAATTGTTGCAGTCACCGAAAAAGTTAGTGTTCAATATTTGGAGTTGTTAGAAGGAGACTCGATCGTTCAAATTAATTTGGTTTGTTCTTAATGGCTAGACAAGGCTGGTAATGGTCGCAGATTCGTTTAGAATGGGTTGGATAATCACCATTTGAGAAAACATCATTCTCGGGTTTATTTGGCTCCGGGAAGTTCTGTAAGAAACTTGGGCAGGATTGAGAGTGATTCAATCTCGAGTTTGGGTTGTTTTAGGTATGTTAAGTCAAAACAGGGCTGGTATACGAGTTGGAATCAAAAAACTTGGGTTACACACGAAGAAACAGTGAAGCATATATACTCGGGATTTGCTGCCCTGATTTATGGAAGTTGCGTGTGCTGTGAAGAGTTTAACTCAATCCATGTTGTGTAAGAAACGTGCTGAGACGTGTAGAAGCTTGTTTGGAAAGAATTGGACACCGACAGAAGCGTGCAGGGGAGATTATTGCCGTATTTCTCGGTGTAAGGAATGAAGAAATTTTGAAGTTATTACGAAGGATTTTGGGAGTATGTCGAGTATATAAAGGTTGTAGGGGATCTGTAGAATGGGACGGAGAGTTTTGGATAGAACAGAGAGCTACAAACGAAGAAATCAAGCTCTGCAGAAATTTTGCTGCTGCTGCCATTGAAGAAGAAGAACGAATAACATTGACTCTCAGAAACAGTCGCTTGATAAGCACGTAGTGCGACGCTTTTTCGCCCATAATTACATTAGTTGGGACTCATTTTATTGCTAATAAACTTGTTTTAAGTCTTTTCAAGGAAATAAGTTCTTATGGATAAATCGACACGAAAAATCGCTAAAGGCACCCAGAAAAGTGTTAAGGGCATCCCAACTTTGGATAAGGGCACCCCCAGAAATGAGTTGAAGATACCCGGAGAAATTGATAAAGGCACCCAGGGGTTTTTCACTATATACAGCCCAAATTGTTCTTTGTTCCCCATAAATTTGCTATTCGCACCCCAGGAATTGCTAAAGGGACATCGGAATTGGTTAAGGGGTAACCTCTTTCCACATTTTGAATTTCCCTTTTGGCGGGAAAAATTGGCTTCCACAGGCAGATTTAGGGTTCGATTGTTGAAGGTGTTTTACGAAGATTAAATCGCTGGAATTCATGGGGAAGGATTGATTCATCAAGACAAGAATGATATGAGCTTCAGAATTAGTTAAGTTTGGATGGATAATCAAAAACAAATTGTTGCAGTCACCGGAAAAGTTAGTGTTCAATATTTGGAGTTGTTAGAAGGAGACTCGATCGTTCAAATTAATTGGGTTTGTTTTTAATGGCTAGACAAGGCTGGTAACGGTCT
Organism: Papaver armeniacum; assembly: GCA_023531295.1. Classification (NCBI taxonomy): domain Eukaryota; kingdom Viridiplantae; phylum Streptophyta; class Magnoliopsida; order Ranunculales; family Papaveraceae; genus Papaver; species Papaver armeniacum. The sequence continues at coordinate 158,682 of JAJJWW010005630.1, read as the reverse complement.
CAGATTCGTTTAGAATGGGTTGGATAATCACCATTTGAGTAAATATCATTCTCGGGTTTATTTGGCTCCGGGAAGTTCTGTAAGAAAATCGGGCAACATTAAGAGTGATTCAATCTCGAGTTTGGGTTGCTTTAGGCCTGTTAAGTCAAAACAGGTCTGGTATATGAGTTGGAATCGAAAAACTTGGGTTACACACGAAAAAACAGTGAAGCAGATATACTCGGGATTTGCTGCCTGATTTATGGAAGTTGCGTGTCTTTGTGAAGAGTTTAAATCAATCCATGTTGTGTAAGAAACGTGCTGAGACGTGTAGAAGCTTGTTTGGAAAGAATTGGACACTGACAGAAGCGTGCGGGGGAGATTATTGTTGTATTTCTCTGTGTAAGGAAAGAAGAATTTTTGAAGTTATTATGAAGGATTTTGGGAGTATGTCGAGTATATAAAGGTTGTAGGGGATCTGTACAAGGGGACGGAGAGTTTTGGATGAACAGAGAGCTACAAACGAAGAAATCAAGCTCTGCGATAGTCTGCTGCTGCTGCATTGAAGAAGAAGAACGAAGAATATTCACTCTCGAAACAAACGATCGCGAAACGATCTTATATTCAACAGCAAGTAGTATCTATCGTTTACGGTTCCACTCGCAATAGAGTTTTGGTAACTGTACTGCGTTGGTCACTGGAGGTCATTAGCGATTCAAAATTGTTGTAAGCAATTTTTATTATTTTTAATACAATGATTAATCGATTTTCTTCCATATCTCTTCATATGAGTAGCTAATTTATTCTCTAGGGTTTTGGAGGAAGCTGTTTTTGATATGTACTATTAATAGTTTTATTTCTTAGACAATAATTACTCTTTTATTTGTGCTACTCATGACTAATAATTTCTCTTCTATGGATGCTTCATTTTAATTGTTTTGGGTAGTTTCTACCGATCTTTTATAAGCGAAGGAGGTTATATTTTTGTGTAACGACGAGACTCGCATAATTAATTTTAAACGTTTTATCTTCCAAAACCTGAGATTGGGTTCAATATGGTTTTGAGTATTTTATGAGTAATTGTTAGAGATAATAAATTGTTAATTTTACAACCATCAGAAGTAGTGGAATCCCAAAACCCTAGACTTATCTCTCCTTGGTTAAAAGAAATTAATTAGTTTTCGAGTAGTTTGTCTTATAATCTTAAAACCGACCTTTTCAAAAGTCCGAGAATCGAATCTTTTCTTACCACTTGTAAAAACTGCGTCAGTTTTTGGTGCCGCCGACGCGGACTTGCCTTTAGGTTAGGTTTTAGATTTATTTTTGTAAATATTTGGTAGTTTAGAATTTATTTTATTTTATTTTATTTTATTTGATTTTACGTTGGGTATCTTTTTAGCTTTTATGTGCAGGTTTAAATTGACATTTATTGGAGAATAAAGGACAACCAAAAAGGTAAGTAAAGATATTCCATTTTTTTTTTTTTTTTTTTTTTTGTAAATATTGATATTTGGTAGATTTTTATTTTATTTTCTTTGTACGTAGTTAATTTAGGATTCTTTTTTATTTTTTGTAAATATTTATTTTATTTAAAAAAAAAAACACACGTGCACACACCAATTGCATCGTCAGACACCGAATTTTAGGAAAACTCGTGGTTTAGTACGGTGAACCCTCTGGGTGTTATCATCCGAAACACCACAAGCCTTAGCCTTGTACCGTTGACCAGTTTTTTACTGTAGGTATATTTTGTTAAAGGTAACCTGAGCCTACCCAATTTAATCGACCATGCATTTGCACGTGCACCAAAAAAATAAATGTCGACATGGTATTATGAGGACCAATACAATGAATATCTGACCGAATTTCAAAATGGACATTATCATAGTGTGGATAATACTTGGGACCACTACCGACCACTTGAAGGTTATGGTTCATACCATGGTGATCCCAATTATTATTCTCACGTGCGTAAATCATTCGAACAAGAAACTGAGCAATATTATAATAGTCATAATGAATGTTCTTTGCAACCTAATTCTTCTTATGACAAAATTCTTTCTCTAAAAGATGTGCTCCGGCGTTTCATTGAAACTGCGCAAATTAATGAAACCGTCATCAATTCTTCGATTAATTCTTTGAATGATAGGCTCGATCAGCTAATTGAAAGGCTCGATCAATCGATTGAAACTGAACAAAGATATTCCTTAGAAAAAACAAAAGAATTGCATCTTTAAGTGTGGCAGTCAGTAAACTTACTGCACGTTTAGACGAGGATGAAAATAGTGTTGATGAAGAATTTGAAATTTGTAGTCATAGTGACGAGGAAATCATTACCCCAGTTGAGCCTTATGATGATAATGATGTTTCTAGTTCAAATCCTAATAATGTTGATAATTATTCACCTATTCAAAAGGATGAGGATTTGACTAGGGATACCATTGTATTAGATGGTGTAGTATATCATTGTGATTATGAAGCTGAAGATGGCTTAGAGGAAAGAGTTTATCCTGAGACTAATGTTTTAGAGTCTAGCGATTCGAAAACAATAATCTCTGCTGAGGATTATAGAAGTGTAAAACCACATGATTACAATCTTGAAGAAGTAAAAGACCATTTTCCTAAAGAAATTAAGGAAATTGTGACTAGTTTATCCAAGGATATTGACAACTCTAAGTTTGGGGGTGAATATCATTCTCCATGTGGTTTACCTTTGACTCTTACAAAGGTCCCTAATTTGGGACTTAACATATGTGCCTCTACCATCTTAAGAGACTATCTTCATGCACGTTTTCCTAAACCTAGTTATGTCCAAAAAGAAACTCAGTTGATAGAAACTCATCCTCTGGCTGATGTGGTTAATCCGGTCCATGATACCATAATTTATTTTGTTGTCCCACCAAAATTTTATATAAATGTGGGAGTATCTCAATCTGAAATGTGTCATTATATAGTTTTTAGAACTAAACCTAATTATTTTAGGAAATTAGAATCGTCGACACATTTACTTAAGAATGACCACTATTATGATCAACTGTGTAAGTAAAATCTAATTGACTTTGAGGATCCACAATTGTTCAGGTTATTATCATGTGCTTCTAAGTTTTTATTTGAGTTTTTCCAAACTCTACAACCTGATCCTCCGGACCCCGTCTATGAGGAAACGCATCCAATGAAAATATTTTATCTAGACCCTTTTATAGAACCTGAGCCCGAACCACAACTAGATATAGTTGTCTTAAATAGAAAACCTGATAGGGGTATATTTGGTTGGTTCAATTTCTTGGTCTGCTGTCGTTTTCTTCTATTTGTGTTAACATTATTTGACACAGATGACCCACAGTTATTTCGACTATTGCTATATATGATTTTATGTGGTGACTAATTCTACCAAAGTCTGGCTGAAGAAACTAAACTTAGCGCTTAATGGGAGGCACCCCATACATGGTGATATTAAGGTCCCTCTGGAGGACCCGGTTGTTGTTGTACATTAGTTTTGTTTTTGTTTTTATTTTCTTTCTTTCTTGCTCCCATGGAAGGATTGCTACGCTTCATCAAGGTACTATCTTTCTGACTTACCTCTTTATTCCTCTTGTTACTTATATTTTTGGTACTGCACTTTAATTTGAAACATTGAGGACAATGTTAGGTTTAAGTTTGGGGGGTGAGGGAAAAACTTTTAGTTAGTTTTTAATAAAATTAAAAATTAAAAATTAAACTCCGAGCCTAGAAATTTGTGCAAATTCGGGATGACACTAACCAATCTAAGTGGATGGAAACATCTTGGTTGTTGGAACCCAATAACAGAGTCTATTCATATAAAGACAGAGTTCATATGTTAAAATGGAATCATCACACTACGTTCTGTTTTTTTTTTATTATTTGAAAAATTATATGTTTCTCTAAGTGATTTGGTGGGGCACAGAACATCGAATTGTTACCACTGTCGGGATGGAGTAGAGTGATTGAGTTACTAAAATAATAAAGAGAGCAGACCAATCAAACCAAACAGAAAAAAAAACAATTAACACTTGGATAACAATATGTGTGTGTTCTCCCCGAAGCATGCGCTTGGATCCAGAAGATCATATCATGCAGTTAAAAAAAAAAAAATGAAAAAAAATGAAAAGTTTATTATTGTGCAATAAAATCGACCGCTATTTCCCCTGTATATGCCAAGCTGTGTTGATATTAGTCCAGACCAGTATCTCAATCCATTAGGATCATAGGTTCATCTTGGCGGAGGCCTTCAAACGGATATGGGAAACACCATTGACCTTAGACAACATCGTTTTGAACTGTCTATCTCTATAATCCATGTTCTTAGTCTATTCATTTGTGTGATTCCAATTATTGATGTCCATAGTGCGACTATCTGAGTAGAACTCTGTAACTTATATTTATGAATATGATTCGCATCAGGGTACTTGCTTTTGTGATCAATGAGAGTATGCCAACCAATGAGATTCTTTAGTGTCATTCCTGAGTTCTTCACAAATAGCTAGGGTTTGGAGTAAAAGTTTTGTGGGTACACCTCTTGTAAACCCTCCCGAGACTATAACTCGGACACTAGGGCCACCTAGGGGTTTAAATGTTTGTTATACATGCTAAGTGTGACCGTATCCTCAACGAAAGGGAGTTGTATGTTTTAAAATTATTTTAGTTTGATTTGCTCGAGGACTAGCAAAATGTAAGTGTGAGGGAATTTGATAAGCACGTAGTGCGACGCTTTTTCGCCCATAATTACATTAGTTGGGACTCATTTTATTGCTAATAAACTTGTTATAAGTCTGTTCAAGGAAATAAGTTTCGACACGAAAAATCGCTAAAGGCACACAGAAAAGTGTTAAAGGCATCCCAACTTTGGATAAGGGCACCCCCAAAATGCGTTGAAGACATCCAGAGGAATTGATAAAGGCACCCGGAAGTTTTTCACTATATACAGCCCAAAATGTTCTTTGTACCCCATAAAATTACTATTTGCACCCTAGGAATTGCTATTTATACCCCAAATTGCTAAAGGGACATCAGAACTGGTTAAGGGGTAACCTTCTTCCACATTTTGAATTTCCCTTTTGGCGGGAAAAATTGGCTTCCACGGGAAGATTTAGGGTTCGATAGTTGAAGGTGTTTTACGAAGATTAAATCGCTGGAATTCATGGGGAAGGATTGATTCATCAAGACAAGAATGATATGAGCTTCAGAATTAGTTAACTTTGGCTGGATAATCAAAAACAAATTGTTGCAGTCACCGGAAAAGTTAGTGTTCAATATTTGGAGTTGTTAGAAGGAGACTCGATCATTCAAATTAATTGGGTTTGTTCTAAATGGCTAGACAGGGCTGGTAATGGTCTCAGATTCGTTTAGAATGGGTTGGATAATCACCATTTGAGAAAACATCATTCTCGGGTTTATTTGGCTCCGGGAAGCTCTGTAAGAAACTTGGGCAGGATTGAGAGTGATTCAATCTCGAGTTTGGGTTGCTTTAGGCCTGTTAAGTCAAAACAGGGGTGGTATATGAGTTGGAATCGAAAAACTTGGGTTACACACGAAGAAACAGTGAAGCAGATATACTCGGGATTCACTGCCCTGATTTATGGAAGTTGCGTGTGTTGTGAAGAGTTTAACTCAATCCATGTTGTGTAAGAAACGTGCTGAGATGTGTAGAAGCTTGTTTGGAAAGAATTGGACACCGACAAAAGCGTGCAGGGGAGATTATGGCCGTATTTCTCTGTGTAAGGAAAGAAGAATTTTTGATGTTATTACGATTGATTTTGGGAGTATGTCGAGTATATAAAGGTTGTAGGGGATCTGTAGAAGGGGACTGAGAGTTTTGGATAGAACAGAGAGCTACAAACGAAGCAATCAAGCTCTGCAGCAATTCTGCTGCTACTGCCATTGAAGAAGAAAAACGAAGAACATTGACTCTCAGAAACAGTCGCAGAAAGCAGTCTTATATTCAACATCAAGTAGTATCTATCGTTTACGGTTCCACTCGTAATATAGTTTTGGTAACTGTACTGCTTTGGTCACTGGAGGTCATTAGCGATTCAAAATCATTGTAAGCAATTTTCATTATTTTTAATACAATGATTAATCGATTTTCTTCCATATCTCTTCATATGAGTAGCTAATTTATTCTCTAGGGTTTTGGAGGAAGTTGTTTTTGATATGTCCTATTAATAGTTTTATTTCTTAGACAATAATTACTCTTTTATTTGTGCTATTCATGACTAATAATTTCTCTTCTATGGATGCTTCATTTTAATTGTTTTGGGTAGTTTCTACCGATATTTTATAAGCGAAGGAGGTTATATTTTTGTGTAACGACGAGAGTCGCATAATTAATTTTAAACGTTTTATCTTCCAAAACCTGATATTGGGTTCAATATGGTTTTGAGTATTTTATGAGTAATTGTTTGAGATAATAAATTGTTAATTTTACAACCATCAGAAGTAGTGGAATCCAAAACCCTTGGCTTATCTCTCCTTGGTTAAAAGAAATTAATTAGTTTTCGAGTAGTTTGTCTTATAATCTTAAAACCGACTGTAGGATCAGAATATCGCAACACCAAGACCCTTGCGAAATCCATAAACGACACCTTTGCGAAGATATCGCGAGATGGGTAATATAAGTGACGCAACGGATGACGACAAACAACACGAGAAAGATGTGAAGACTGGCGAGATTTAGGAGTGTTGCGAAATTTAACATTTGAATACTTGCGAGAGTGTCGCAAGTCGATCAAAAATAAAGGACAACTTAATTTGTCATCCACTATGTAATGTCCTATATAAAGAGCCGAACAGGCTTAAGAAAGGGGAGAGATCTTTTTAGAGTGGAGAGAAAGTTTAGAGGAGAGAGAAAGTCTAGAGTAGCAATTATATTCTTGATTTCATTTCCTTCTTGTAAAATCTCTAACTCAATTAATAAAAAGATTGATTGTTGATCTTAAGTATGTGTTAAATATTACGAATTCTTGTGAGGTGTGTATTGTAGGATTTCCTGCAATTACATATGGCGCTAGAAACAGGGATTGAAGATTAAATATTAGAGATTGTTGTTAAGATTGTTCAAATCAAGAAGACGATGAAACAAATTGGTAAATCAGTTAAAGTAGAGAAAATTAAAATTAAGGAATGTAATAGAAAGTTGGAATGTAGCTTGATTACAAAAACAATGATTAATGAATTCCATGAAAATATCAGAGGGAGAATACATAAACGAGATTTTGAAGAGAAAATCGTGACAACGGAGAAAGCGTCACCCATGAAAGATTGGGAAAAACATATGATTACATTCACAGCAGCAGAGATACCAAGAGAAAATTTAAACCACACATCTCCTTTGGTAATCACGGTAACCACACAGAAAGAAAAGGAAAAATCAGCAAAAACTATGGAAGAATGGGCGGTAAACAGAACTCTAGTTGATACGTGGAGTTCGGCGAATATAATATTTTACCATGCATACGAGAGGAATGGGATACAAAGATGAAGAGATGTCTCCTTCAACTTATCATATTCATGGCTTTGGCGAATCTATAACAAAACCAAAGGAGAAATAGAGGTGCGAATTTTCTTTGGGGGAAATTGAAACACAAATGGCACTATGCGTAGTGGATATTGAATCACCGTACAACATGTTGTTGGGAAGGCCATGGATACATGCGATTAAAGCCGTAGCATCAACATTACATCAATGCATCAAATTTCCTATGCCAAGTGGGATTGGTAAAATTAGAGGGGAAGCTGATAAAGCGAGATTATGTTATCAAATTGAAGTAAAACAATATGAAGGACGTGCAAAGCGAAAAAAATCGCGAAAAAATGGCGAAGGAAGCAAAGAAAGAAGAGGAATTTAGAGCTTACATGATAAGAGCAGAGGAAGGGAAAGGGATACCCAGTGAAATTTCGGGAGAAGGAACTGAGCCTGCGAAGGAGATAAAAGAACCTACACCTATGGGAGAACCTAAGGCCAGTTACACTGCGGCGGAACCAACAAAGGAAGTGGATGTTGGAACAGAAGAAGAACCCAAAATACTAAAAATTGGTACCAAGATGGAAGCAGATGAAGAAGAAAAAAACTATTGGTCTGTTGCGAGAATTTAAAGATATTTTCGCATGGAACATGGATGAGGTGCACAGAATAGACCCGTCATGGCATGTCATAGGTTGGAAATTGACAAGAATGTAAGGCCATTCAAACAAAGAATCGGAAAAATCGCAACAACGTATCATCCTCAAATAGAAGAAGAGTTGCGAGAAAATGCTTGATGCGGGAATCATAAGACAAGCAAAATATCCGGAGTGGATAGCAAATATGGTCGTAGTTCCAAAGAAGAAAAAGGGGATAAGAATTTGTATAGATTTTACCGACCTAAATAAAGCTTTGTCAGAAGGATAGTTTTCCGTTGCCGAGATATTCCACAAATGGTCGAATCAACAACGAAATGATAGAATATCTTCTCTAGACGGATATAAAGGATACAATCAAATCCCTCTCATTGAAGAAGATCGGAGCATCTTTGCTTTTTCGCTCCAAGAGGGTTATATTGTTACACAAAAATGCCATTTGGTTTGCGAAATGCTGGAGCAACATACCAAAGGATGGTAGAAAGGGTGTTTGCGAAATGGATACACAAAACATTGGAAGTGTATGTGGATGATATGTTAATAAAAAGTAAAGAAGAAAAAAATCATGTCCAAGATCTGAGGGAAATTTTTGAACAAATGAGACATTTTAATATCAAAGTAAATCCATAAAAATGTATCTTTGGGATTGCATCGGGAAAAATTTTAGGTTACATCGTATCAAAAGAAGGAATACAAGTTGATCCAGAGAAAGTGCAAGCAGTTCGCGACATGCCAACACCAGCGACGGTAAAAGATGTACAAAAGTTAAATGGACTCTTAGCTTCGCTGGGAAGGTTCATTTCGCGATCATCAGACAAATGTAAACATTTTTTCAATATACTCAAAAAGAGGGCGAAGTTTAGATGGACATGCGATTGCGAGAAAGCTTTTCAAGGAATAAAAGAACATCTGACGAATATATCTATTTCGCAAAAGGCAGAACCAGGAGAAGAATTATTAATCTATCTTGCGACAACTTCGCATGCGTTAAGTGATGTGTTATTGCGAGTAGACGCAGGAGTTGAAAAACCAATCTATTACATCAGCAAAACCTTCAATGCTGCATAGAAAAATTATTCAAAGATTGAAAAACTAATTTTGGCATTAGTTTATGCGACATTTAAACTTGAATATATTTTGTTAGCATGAAATAAAGGGTGCGACAAAAATACCAATCGAGTCGATAATGAAAAATTCAAAAGATCGGGCGAGTTGAGAGATGGAACACAAATAGGACATTTCAAAATCAAATATGAAATATTATCTTCACCCAAATCGCAAGTTGTTGCGAGACTTCTTAGCAGAATTTCCTTTAGAAGATGATAAAGCTGTGGAAGAAATGATGGATTTAGAAGAAGAACATGGAAATCCAAGAGATCTATTAACAGAGCCAAATAGATGGGAAATATTGGTGGATGGATCATCAAATAGGGAAGCTAATGGAGTTGGAATTGTTTTTATTTCGCCAGAGGGAAACAAAATGGCTTTTTCCTTCAGATTGGAGTTTGCATCCACCAATAATGAGACAGAATATGAGGCTGTGATACATGCCCTGAAGTTCGCAATAGAAATGAAGTTGGAAAATGTGATAATCACCAGTGATTCGCAATTAGTCATTTGTCAAATAAAAGGAGAATACACTACAAATGAATCATCCATGAAGAAATACAAAAAACTTGTTGAGGAATTGTCGAGAATCCCAAAAATTAAATGGAGACATATATCAAGAAAAGATAATAGACTCGCATGAGATGCTTTTGATTTTATCTCAAGTATGATGACAGAGACCAGTTTCTGAGATGCATAAAGATACGAGACACTTTTATCACCATCAATCAATAAAGAAGAAGAAGAAGAAGAAGAAGAGGTAGATGTAATGATAATAGAAGATGGAGAACAAATACCTAGTATCGAAGATTGGAGAGCAGAACTTCATGCATACCTGAAGAGAGGAGAAACACCAAGGAATAGATTGGAGGCGCACAAACTAAAAAGCCGTGCGACAAATTATGAACTAAGGGATGGGATCTTTATGTCTGGGATATCCTTTAACGGACCTTCACTCGGATGTTTAACGCAAAAGAAGGAGAAGAAGTGCTAAAGATGTTACATAGTGGGGATCTTTGGCAATCACAAATGGCGGAAGATCTTTGGCATACAAAGCGAATATGCAAGGTTATTATTGGCCATATATGCATGAGGATGCGAAGCAAATATCAAGGCGTTGCGAAGATTGCCAAAGGCACGGAAAGAAAATACATGCACCTGGAGCACCATTAACGTCTTCAACAAGTGTATGGCCTTTTGGAAAATGGGGTTTAGATATTGTGGGACCATTTTTACTGGGACGGGCAAAGAAGATATCGATTGTCGCTACTGAGACTATTTCACAAAATGGGCGAAGTAAAGGCGATACAACACATTCGCGACAAAGATATTTTTACATTCATATTTGAGAATATCATATGCAGATTTGGAATCCCCGCACAATTGGTATCTGACAATGGGAAACATTTTGAGGGACATAATATAGAACTGTTACTTAATGCATTTAAGATAAAATGTGGGAAGTCAACTTGTAGTTGCAGGAAATCCTACACTACACCCCTCACAAGAATCCACACAACTAAGACATTTGAAGATGAATAACTATGATTTTTATTGATTAATTCCTTGAATTTTTACAAGATAAGATGGAAAAGAGCTAAAGAAATTACAATCACTACAAAATTTCTCTCTCCTAATAACTTTCCTAACACTCGGAAAAAGATCTCTCTTCAACAGTCCTGCTCAACTCCTTATATAGGGTATTACACATTGGATGACAGCTAAGCTATCCTTTATTTTCGGGAATGACTTGCGAAATATCGCAAGTGTACAAATACAAAATCTCGCCACTCTCCTAAATCTCGCTAGGTCTTCACATATTTCTCGTGTTTTAGCTATCGTCATTCATTGCGTCATTTATATTTCTCATTTGTGACACTTTCGTAATGCTGTCGTTTATTGATCTCGCGAAGTATTGATGTCGCTGTTTATGGGTAAAAATCGTTTCCGCCGGTTTTGGTAAATTCGGTAGGTGAGTGAGAAACTGGTTTAAACCCTAAACAAATGTGCTGCACGTGAGCACTTTATAGATTCGAGAGATCAATGACCAGACAAGTCCGGCCTAAACCAAGAAATGGCCGTTCCGGACTTGCTTCGGTCACAAAGTGGAGGAGAAGGGTTGATTTGGGGAGGAAGCAAAGAAAGGTGTTGAGACCCCAGAATAGTGCAGGAGAGTAGTGTCTCGACTTGTATCGAGAAAGTGAAATCTTAGGAAGCTTGCAAGAGATGAAAGCTTTTGGAGAGCTTGAAAAGTTGCCTTTTACGAGAGTGTTGTATTTTTCTCTGACCGAGACTTGTTGTCGGTGGAAATAGGTAAGACCTATTTATACAAGTCGAGATTGAAACGTACCTGGCCTCATGAAGGAAGAGAGTAAAGGGTGAAATAATGGGAGGAGGTGGTAACCGCATGGTGTTAATGGGTGAAAACGTTTTTACCATTATTTCCTCATTTATTTGACCGCTTTATTCCTATTCACGCTTTCTTAATGTGAGCGTAGTGTACGCTGCAAGCTGTGACCGCCAAACCAAGACCCTGGAAAGCATCCCCGGTTTGTGTTGATGTCTCGAGTGTTGGTTGCATCTTGAGTGCAAGTGGTGCTGCTAGGGGCGCATGTGGCATGTGCCAATGGCATGTGCGGAATGCCTTTGTTGCGAGTTGCACCTCGAGCGCAAGTGGCAATGCCAGAGCTGCTAGTGGCGTATGTGGCATGTGCCAATGGCATGTGTGGAATGCCTTGGTGGTAGGTTGTACGTTGAGTGTAAGTGGCAGTGCATAGAGCTGCTAGTGGCGTGTGTGGCATGTCCCAATGGCATGTGCGGAATGCCTTGGCGGTAGGTTGCACGGTTTGCAAGTTAGGCTACCAGCGTGGGTTTTGGCATGTGCCAATGGCGCGTACGGCCAAGTTGGCCTAGGTTGCACGGCTTGCAAGTTGGGCTACCATCATGCGTGTTTTGCATGCGCCAATGGCATGCGTGGCCAAGTTGAATCATGGCCCGTGTTTAGAAAGCTACCGGCGGCGTGTTGGCATGTGCCAATGGCATGCTCGGCCATTAGGGCCACGTCACGGTAAGAAAAGCTACCAAATGAGCGTGTTGGGATGTGCCAATGGCATGCATGGCCAATTTTGGTCGCGCCTTGGTAGAAAAAGCTACCAGCGAGCGTGTTGGCATGTGCCAATGGCATGCGTGGCCAATTTGGGTCGGCCTGGTAGGAAAATCTACCAGCGAGGGTGTTGGCATGTGCCAATGGCATGCGTGGCCAATTTTGGTCGCGCCTTGGTAGAAAAAGCTACCAGCGAGCGTGTTGGCATGTGCCAATGGCATGCGTGGCCAATTTGGGTCGCGCCCAGTAAGAAAAAGCTACCCGGCGAGCGTGTTGGCATGTGCCAATGGCATGCGTGGCCAATTTGGGTCGCTCCCTGGTAGGAAAAGCTACCAGCGAGCGTGTTGGCATGTGCCAATGGCATGCGTGGCCAATTTGGCCTAGGTTGCATGATTTGCAAGCCTAGGCGTGGGCACCATTTTGGCATGGCATGGTTAGGGCCAAGGTAAGGGTGCTTGGCTTGGCGTGACGTGACTAGCGTATCTAGGGCCAAGGCAGAGTGCGTTTGGTATGGCGCGGCTAGCTCGGGCTAAATGTGGCTGGCATGATTTGCCATTGGCACGGAGGTGCGGCTAGCATGGTTGGCATGCTTTGGCGCGTTTGGTTTGGCTAGCATGATTTGCCATTGGCACAGAGGTGCGGCTAGCTTGGGCTAGGTGTGGCTGGCATGATTTTCCATTGGCATGGAGGTGCGGCTAGCATGGTTGGCATGCTTCGGCGCGTTTGGTATGGCTGGCATGATTTGCCATTGGCATAGAGGTGAGGCTAGCATGGTTGGCATGCTTCGGCGCATTTGGTATGGCTGGCATGATTTGCCATTGGCATAGAGGTGCGGCTAGCATGGTTGGCATGCTTCGGCGTGTTTGGTATGGGTGGCATGATTTTCCATTGGCATAGAGGTGCGGCTAGCATGGTTGGCATGCTTGGCGCGTTTGGTATGGTGGCATGATTTGCCATTGGCATAGAGGTGCGGCTAGCATGGTTGGCATGCTTGGTAGCGTTTGGTATGGGTGGCATGATTTGCCATTGTCATAGAGGTGCGGCTAGCATGGTTGGCATGGTTGGCATGCTTTGCCAAGCGTTTGGTATGGTGGCATGATTTGCCATTGGCCCGGAGGGGAATTAGGGTTTTGTTCGTTGTAACCCTAATTTGAAAAAAATACCCCCTATTAATTATTGAATACATGCATTAAATGTCCTAATAAATGTGTCACCGGTGACATTAGGTTATTTGGGGTTTTACGATTTTACCCTTTGTTTAAAAACCACCATCAACATTAAGTCCCCCGCTTGCTCGGAGCAGGGCTTTGTTGCGAGGTAAGCATAAGATGGTGACAAATTATCAACAGCAAATCGTAAAGAGGATTGAGGAGGCTTATCTGACCTTTTTTATAAATTTGATTTGGAATCCTTGCCTCTGGCAGTTTTGCGCAAATCGGGAGGCTGGCACAATTGGGAAGTTAGCGTCGTGAGAGACGGGAAGCTGGGCGGCATTGAAAAGTTGTTGCGAGTTGGGAAAGCGAGCGTGCTAGCTGGCGGGGACCGGCGCAAAAATGGGAAAAGATCGTGCGATCGTGCTAGGCCGGGCGTGACTTGAGTTAGGAAGCGAGGCGTGCTAGGCGGGCGGGACCCGGCGCAAGGTGGGGAAGCTGAGCGTGCTAGCTGGCGTGACTTGGGCGGCGTTGGGAAGTTGGGCGCAATTGGTGGGACCGGTGCAACTTGGGCAACGTTGGGAAGTTGGGCGCCCTTGTGGGCCCGTTCCTTATATGCACGATTTTTGGTATAGGGAATTCCTTCCCTATTTCAGAATCTCGACGCCCATATATATATATAAAATCCCTTTCTCTCATCTTTGTTCTTCCATCTTTTCATACTAGCGGCAGAGTCATAAAGAAAAACCGGTTTCCAGGTATGTATTCTAGTACTTCTCTTGTTTCCCTTTTCATGTAGGTGCAAACCTAAAAGTAGGCGTTTTTTATAATCCTTGCAATGATATTGCGCATATGATTTCTTGGCGTGCTTCTTGTAGAAAATATTGTATATATGTACCCAACGGAAATACGTATATATGATTCGAACCCGTAGAAAAAAACGCTCCATATATAATTTTGAACCCCGAAGAAGGATACCATAGACGCATTCGAGCCCGTAGAAAATACTTTGTGTGCATAGTCTTGAACCCGAAGAAGGATCTGCAGAGACGCACTTGAGCCCGTATAAAATACTTTGCATATATAATTTTTTGAACCACAGAAGAAGATCTTTGCGTGTGCATTTTCGAACCCGTAGAGAATACGTATATGTGCTTCATATGACTTGAACCCGTAGGAAATATTGCATATATGAATTTCGTACTTGAAGAAGATACTTAACGCGGGCAGTTTTGAACCCGTAGAAAAATGCTTCATATATAATTTTGAACCCGAAGAAGGATACCATAGACGCATTCGAGCCGTAGAAAATCTGCGTATATAATTTTGAACCACGAAGAAAATCTGCGTGTGCGATTTTGAACCCGTAGAGAATACACCCTCTTTTTTTTTTTTTTTTTTGTTGGGTGCGGTTATGTGTCGGGAGATAATTTCGTCTTTCTCCGTGTGCGAATATCTCGTTACTAAGTTGTTATGAAGAAATCCGACAAGATGTTACACGAACAAAATTTTGCCTCATCGAAGGATGTTCATAGTTCCAAACCAAACACGGATGATGAATTCTTTGCTAGACCCCTCGCCCGCTCTCGGAAGAATCACCCGGTTTCGTGCCAATTTTGTTAACCGGTGGTGAAGATGAAAAGAAGACACATTCGGTTCACCCGAGAGAACACCATACGGTTACTGTCTCGCATAAAGGGGTATATTCTTCTTCCAACATTGATTTCGGGATGTGTCGAAGCCCATTGCGTTCTTTTGATAGATGGGTTGAGTTCATGGTGAGTAGGGAGCACATAAATACCAACTTGACTCGGCGCGGATTATTGATCTTTGTCGAGCTTGATGAAATCTCCAGTTAGGAAGGATATCCCGGGTTTGGTTGCTTTCATCTCCGGATGGTGTTTGGACACCCATACGATCATATGTAGATGGGGTGAAATAACTTTCTCCTTGGAGAGTGTGGCTCTCTTCTTTGAATCTTCCAGAATCAGGAATCTTAATATCCGATTGTCTGAAGGTGAGGAGAAGATGCGGGAAGACCTTGCCGCTAAGTTGGGAGATTACGCTCGAAAAGACTCCACTGCATGAAGTCGAAGGATTAAATCCGGGAAGAAGATGAAAAGTGATTTTACAAATGGTGGATATCTCAATGGTTTCGGAAGAGCTGGAACCTAAACATGAAAAGCGATGATCTTCATGTTGCAGCATTTTTGGCTCTCTGGTTGTCTAGAGACATTTTTGATGACGGTTCTGGCAAGAAGGAAATAAGACTAGAGTTGCTAGTAATTGCTGTGAAGTTAGCAAAAGGTGAAGTTCTTCCCATTGGCAAGTTATTCCTTGGTTCCCTGTATGTGCATCTGGATCACCTAGTTGCGAACATGCGAGTTTCGAATGGTTTCATGAAAGTAGATTCATATGTGCACGTTGCTTTTCTGCAAGCCTGGCTATGGGAGCACTTTGATAAGTATGATCCGAAACCGTTGCCTTCGATTCCCACGAGTTGGGGCGGCTCCCGAATTATTCGATGGGTGAACAAGCGTCCAAAAGTTGGCATGAGCTTGGTTAGTTTTCTCGATAAGTCGCATGAAATCAGTTTTCGCCCATGGGAGCCGGTCCATAGGTCGGTGACTCAAATTGACACCTTTGCTTCCGCTCCGATCGTGTCTTTATCTTCGACGGCAACTTGAGTGTTGGTGAAAACTTGTTTATTCAAAGTGCATGTCCGGCTATATGCCGTCTTTCTTCATGGGGTCTTTCCGAATAGATGCTTACAATATTGGCCGTCTTTGCTCGTCACATGGGTTTCGATCAAGGGTGCCTCTTGCTTACCAGGTGGTGGTTCCTAAGGATTCATTGCATGCCGCCCTCAATGCCGGTGCCCTTGAGCCGGGTATCCGCCTTCCCTTCTTTCGAGACGGGAAGAGTAACTTCGACGACTTTTGGCTATAATGAGTTACGGTATGATGAGTTCACTATGATCCAAGATTTTGTAAATAACGTGGTGGAGAATGTTCGTTGTAAACCTTCCCAGCGAGCTTTGAAGAAGTATCCAATGTTGAGAGATCCCAAGCGAAAGTTGCACGGCAACTCGGAAAGTCCCCGAGCAAAGGAACGAGAACGAAGAATCGTCTTTGGCGGGTTCGGGCGGTTTCAAAAGATCCTTCCGCAGACTCTCGTGTCTTTAAGTTCTTCCAATAACCAGGTATGTGTCGCCTCCTTGTTGGTTTGTCTCAAAACACGTGAATTTCTCTTTGAAAACATGTGTCTTGTTTCTTCCAGGGCTTCGGTAGTGTTAATGCTTTCGCTTCCCTTGCACGTTGCCGGAGACGGCAATTTCTTCGAAGAATTCCGGCGGCAGACCGAGCCTACTCATAGTGGTGATGAGTCAGAGAAAGAAGAAAGTTCGACAAGTGAGAGTGATTCCTCTGGCAGCACTGGCTCTTTCTCGGGAAGTAGTTCGGTGAGTTTCGCGCTTCTTTTCTTTCTTCTTCCGTTTCCCTTTTTTTTTTTTTGAAAAAATGTCTAACTCAAGTTCGCAGGAGGAATCTGGTTCGGAGGACGATTCTGGGGTGGAGCCACACGAAAACTTGCCTTTGGTGACCACCGTCGGTGACTTGGAGATGGGAGTTAGCCAATTGCCGGGCACAGATGTGGTTCAAAAGGTGGATGGTTCTCTGATGGTTGCTGCCGTAGACATGGAAGAAGACCCTTTGCGAGTCGTGAGGCCGATTCTGGCGGGAGCCATTTTTATCCCCGTACTTGGTTCCTTATCCAGGTCATGTCTTTGGTTGGCGGTTTCAATCTTGGCTAAGTATGAGGCGTTGTACACCGAATGCTGGGAGAAGTATGAACATATGGCCACAACCAAGAAGGTCACTAGTCGATTTGTCTTGGTTAAGCGTGTGGAAGAGGCTTTATCTTCCATCGAGGATATGCGTGAGGTGATTTGGTCACACCGTTTTAAGACGTTATTGCCGATTGGGAGCACCATCGCGACGTGTGCGTAGAAAAGGAGTTTAACGCTTCGTGGTTTGTCGAAGGCCTTGCTTGAGATCCGAAGTCGAAAGATGCGACAACCGAAAGCCTTTGCGAGAGGGAGATTGCACGACGGGAGGTAGAACTCGAAAAGCTTTCCAAGATGTTAACTATGAAGAGAGCGGCTCTTGATGATGCAAAGTTGACTTTCTCCAAGAAAAGCAGACCTCTGTTGGATGATTTTCCTTGAATGTTTCTCTGTTAAACTTTCATTTAGGTTCTTCTTCTTCTTTTTTTTTTTTTTTTTTTTTTGAAAAACATATTGGATGTCTGGTTCAAGGTTCGACTGGTTTTGATAGACAGCTGGTAGCTTTTGAGGATATTGGATTATTTCTGGGATGAATGGTTTTGATAATATAACTCTGATTATGTTTTGTGAAAGGAATATTGCTTTTATGAAAGTGTGTGCTAGCAATAGGCACAAGACGCAGGATAGTATTACCGTTTTATTAAGAACCTAAAACAGTTGTATATCTTGCCCGAGTCTAAATCTACTCACTTCATAGGTTTTTTGCGAACACGCCCCTCTCCATGTAAAAGGCGGCTTTCTTTGGTAGCATCGCCACAAAGTCCCCAATCGTTAGTAGCATCTTCAGCGAGTCCCAGTGTAGTTTTTTACAACTGGTAACCGGGTTGTCTGGCAGTTGAGTCGGATTGAGTCGTCAGGTAGTCTGGCAGTTGAGTCGGATTGAGTCGCCTTTCCCTACCATCTTGACATCTGGTTCGAAGAACGAGATCGACAGTCTGACATTGTAGCCGATAGATCAATCCTCCCGTTGTGGTCGCCAATTGTTTATGGGTAAAAATCGTTTCCGCCGATTTTGGTAAATTCGGTAGGTGAGTGAGAAACTTGTTTAAACCCTAAACAAATGTGCTGCACGTGAGCACTTTATAGATTCGAGAGATCAATGCATACAAGTCCGGCCTAAACCAAGAAATGGCCGTTCAGGACTTGCTTCGGTCACAAAGTGGAGGAGAAGGGTTGATTTGGGGAGGGAAGCAAAGAAAGGTGTTGAGACCATAATAATTCTGGGAGAGTAGTGTCTCGACTTGTATCAGAAAGTGAAAGCTTAGGAAGCTTGCAAGAGATGAAAGCTTTTTGGAGAGCTTGCAAAGTTGCCTTTTATGAGAGTGTTGTATTTTTCTCTGACCGAGACTTGTTGCACGGTGGAAATAGGTAAGACCTATTTATACAAGTCGATATTGAAACGTACCACTGGCCTCATGAAGGAAGAGAGTAAAGGGTGAAATAATGGGAGGAGGTGGTAACAGCATGGTGTTAATGGGTGAAAACGTTTTCACCATTATTTCCTCATTTATTTGACCGCTTTATTCCTATTCACGCTTTCTTAATGTGAGCGTAGTGTACGCTACAAACTGTGACCGCCAAACCAAGACCACGGAAAGCATCCCCGGTTTGTGTTGATGTCTCGAGTGTTGGTTGCATCTTGAGTGCAAGTGGTGCTGCTAGGGCGCATGTGGCATGTGCGGAATGCCTTTGTTGCGAGTTGCACCTCGGCGCAAGTGGCAATGCCGGAGCTGCTAGTGGCGTGTGTGGCATGTGCCAATGGCATGTGTGGAATGCCTTGGTGGTAGGTTGTACGTTGAGTGTAAGTGGCAATGCATAGAGCTGCTAGTGGCGTGTGTGGCATGTGCGGAATCCCTTGGCGGTAGGTTGCACGGTTTGCAAGTTAGGCTACCAACGTGGGTTTTGGCATGTGCCAATGGCGCGTACGGCCAAGTTGGCCTAGGTTGCACGGCTTGCAAGTTGGGCTACCAGCATGCGTGTTTTGCATGCGCCAATGGCATGCGTGGCCAAGTTGAATCATGGCCCGTGTTTAGAAAAGCCACCAGCGAGCGTGTTGGCATGTGCCAATGGCATGCTCGGCCATTAGGGCCACGTCCTGGTAAGAAAAGCTACCAGCGAGCGTGTTGGCATGTGCCAATGGCATGCATGGCCAATTTTGGTCGCGCCTTGGTAGAAAAATCTACCAGCGAGCGTGTTGGCATGTGCCAATGGCATACGTGGCCAATTTGGGTTGCGCCCTGGTAGGAAAAGCTACCAGCGAGCGTGTTGGCATGTGCCAATGGCATGCGTGGTCAATTTTGGTCGCGCCTTGGTAGAAAAAGCTACCAGCGAGCGTGTTGGCATGTGTGGCCAATTTGGGTCGCGCCTTGGTAGAAAAAGCCGCGGCGAGCGTGTTGGCATGTGCCAATGGCATGCGTGGCCAATTTGGGTCGCGCCTGGTAGGAAAAAGCTACCGGCGAGCGTGTTGGCATGTGCGTGACATGCGTGGCCAATTTGGGTCGCGCCCTGGTAGGAAAAGCTACCGACCCGGCGTGTTGGCATGTGCCAATGGCATGCGTGGCCAATTTGGCCTAGGTTGCATGATTTGCAAGCCTAGGCGTGGGCGCCATTTTGGCATGGCATGGTTAGGGCCAAGGTAAGGGTGCTTGTCTTGGCGTGACGTGACTAGCGTAGCTAGGGCCAAAGGCAGAGTGCGTTTGGCATGGCGCGGCTAGCTCGGGCTAAATGTGGGCAGCATGATTTGCCATTGGCACGGAGGTGCGGCTAGCATGGTTGGCATGCTTTAGCGCGTTTGGTGTGGGCGGCATGATTTGCCATTGGCACGAGGTGCGGCTAGCTTGGGCTAGGTGTGGCATGATTTGCCATTGGCACGGAGGTGCGGCTAGCATGGTTAGCATGCTTCGGCGTGTTTGGTATGGCTGGCATGATTTGCCATTGGCATAGAGGTGCGGCTATCATGGTTGGCATGCTTCGGCGCGTTTGGTATGGCTGGCATGATTTGCCATTGGCAAAGAGGTGCGGCTAGCATGGTTGGCATGCTTGGCGCGTTTGGTATGGGCGGCATGATTTGCCATTGGCATAGAGGTGCGGCTAGCATGGTTGGCATGCTTGGCGCGTTTGGTATGGGCGGCATGATTTGCCATTGGCATAGAGGTGCGGCTAGCATGGTTGGCATGCTTGGCGCGTTTGGTATGGTGGCATGATTTGCCATTGGCGGAGGGAATTAGGGTTTTGTTCGTTGTAACCCTAATTTGAAAAAATACCCCTATTAATTATTGACTACATGCATTAAATGTCCTAATAAATGTGTCACCTAGGTGACATTAGGTTATTTGGGGTTTTATGATTTTACCCTTTGTTTAAAAACCACCATCAACAGTCGCGATATTTAGATCCTACATCTTGCCTCTTCTCATGTCTTCTCTGCGAAGAAGAGAATGTCATGAGAATTAGTATTTTTTAAATGCTTCAATGGTTCATATTTCTCTGTTATGATCCCGTACTTTAACACAGAATTTATTACACATGTTTCTTCTTCCGCTCTTTTCTTGACACGTCTCTTTCAACCATCTTTTCTTGACCATTCACGTCTCTTCTCGCATTAAATGCATTTATCTTCTCGAGAATTTTTCTCTATATATAGTTTTCTCACCCTCCTCTTCTTCTTTTTTTACTTTCCCTCTGCAAATCCTCTTCAATTCTTCTCCTCCGCCATTCACGTTCCTGCTACTGTAAATCTTTCTTTTCTTCTTTCTTTTGATCTTTTATTTTCTAATCATTCCCATACTTGCCTCTGTTTATTATTTTCACATGAGAAATTAAATCGATAATCTTTAAGTAATCATACTTCTTAGTTTCGCAACTGCTGTTGCTAACTCTTCACAAATAAATGAAGAAATATAACCATTTTCGCAAAATTATTTGCTTATTCAATTTCTTGTGTGGTCTTATCTTCATTTACGTTGAAATTCATCATTGCGACAAGATCGCAGGACGTCTTTACATTTTCATGTAATGACCCATTGATCTTGCCTTATCATTGCTCTTGTGTGGTCTTATTTTCATTTACGTTGAAATTCATCATTGCGACAAGATCGCAGGACGTCTTTACATTTTCATGTAATGACCCATTGATCTTGCCTTATCATTGCTCTTGTGTGGTATTATTTTGCCTTCCTAGTTAAAGGTCTTATTTTTCCACCCCTCATTATTGCGTCAATGTGACAGGTCTAAATATTCTTACGAACATAAAGTCCCATGACATTGCCGTCTTGCGACAAAATCGCAGGACGTCGTTACACTTTCATGTAATGACCCATTGATCTTGTATTATCATTTCTTTAGTATTATTGCCTCTGCAGGATGCTTTTCTTGCGATAATATGACAGGTCTAAAAATTCTTGCGAACTTGAATCCCCATGACATTGCCGTCTTGCGACGAAATCGCAGGACGTCTTTACACTTTTATGTAAAGACCCATTGATCTCGTCTTACCCTCGCATTAGTATTATTGCCTCTTCAGGATCATCGCACAAATATGACAAGCCTAAATTTTCTTGCGAAAATAGAGCCTCATGACATTTGCGTCTTAAGACACTTATCAGCTCCCTAATGGAGGGTGCCGCCCTTATCATCTCCCTGGTTGCCCCTTCAAGGAGGCGTACATCGGCCATACAAGACTAGCTCCTCCCATCCGGTCTTAACAACAACCAGTTGTTTTCGCAGCCTCTTATCCCTTATACCTATAGGTCTTATGGTTACGAGACTGCACCCTAAGTGGAGTTTTCTTCGGGCCGAGTGCAGCATGTGCCAAGACTTGCCAAGAATGGCCGAGACACTTCAAATGCCCTGGCACTCTTGGCTCAACCGTGTACCTCGGCGCCTTGGTCATACACTGACTCCTTGGAAGAGACCCTCGGCCGTCCAACCAGGGTATAACCTTATATATATAGTTGGAAATCCAAGGTATCTCTCCCGGATGTGCTTTATTGACCCCAAATTTTCATGACTCAGGTTCCAGAGGCGGTGTAACCTTTTCCCTGAGCCATGTCAAGAGATACCCCCTTATATGACGCACTTTAGGTCTTACATTTGCCTCTTGCGAAATATCATTCGCGAACTAGGGTGTACGCCATAAAGGTTCGTCCCATTCACTCATTCTATCAATTCTTGTAATCATTCATTGATTTTTGATTATTTCTTCTCATTATCTTTGCGAAATTATCACATAGTCTTGCTTCATTTTCTGTGATCTCGCAGTAATTATTTAACCAAACTTTCATCATATTCATGTATCGCGAGATTTTCGCGTACTCCTTCTTCGATCGTCATATTCTTTGTACTTTTGACATGTCTTTTTTTTTTTTTTTTTTTTACACAACTCTAAAATCAATTATTTATTTCTTACACTTCTTATTCCTGTTGCTCTCTGTTTCTTCATTCAAATTTCCTGATATTTCCTTCCCTTTTGCGAGACCATCGCAATTTCCAATTGTCTTCAAGCACTGATTTCGCAATATATCTTCATCTCTCACTTCTATTGTGTCCACCATCAGTCTTTCTCTTCTTTGTTCTTCTTTGATATTCTTCTTCCAATTCTTCTTTGGAGCAGCCCTTTCCTCGCAAGACTCCACATCGACTTCATAGCACTTTTGTCCCTCAGCCCAATCTCCTTTTATAACTCCAACACCACTGGGATGAGGGAACTTGATGCACTGGTGGTAAGTTGATGCTACACCCAAGATCTCATGTAACCAAGGTCGCCCAATTAATGCATTATAGGGGGATTCCACATCGACTATACAAAACAAGATTTCAGTTGATAATCCTTTCAATGATATTCGCATACGAGTTTCTCCTTTAGGTTTATTGGCAGTACCATTAAAACCATAAATCTTATATGTTGAAGGTATCAAATCTTCGTCTTTCCCCCCATAGTCTTGTAAGTGTGGTAAAAAAGGATGTTTACAGAGCTTCCAGTATCAAATCTTCGTCTTTCCCCCCATAGTCTTGTAAGTGTGGTAAAAAAGGATGTTTACAGAGCTTCCAGTATCAATTAAGATTCTATGTATTGCCCATGAATTTTCTGTCCCATCATCTTCATCATCAACAGGTTTTGGGTTAATCTCGAATTTTACCACTAATGGACTGTCATGCATCTCGCCACCTTCAGGTACCTCTTCTGCGGTAAAAGAAATAATCTGAGTTTGCCATTCTTTTAGTGGCGATGTCTTCGCGATGTTCATTACTTCTCTATTATCAGCATCTCTTGCGAAAACCCTACTGAGAACACTATCATGAAAATCTTCAATTGTCCTGTACGAATGTACGATAGAATTGCAGAACAAGTTTTTGGCCTTCGCTCCAACTTCTACTACAAATGTTTCTTTCCCTTTTGTTGTATTTACTCTGTGAATTTCTAGAGGTGTTGGTAATGGTTGAGTCTTCTCTTCACATTTTAAGAAATGGTTTAGCTTCCCTTGGTCTATCATTCTGAGGATGATTCTTTTTATATTCCTACAATCATTCGTTAGGTGTCCATGAAAATGGTGATAGGAACAGAATTCATGACTTCTGTCACCTGGAGGCGGTTCATTCCCCATATTCCACGG
Organism: Papaver armeniacum; assembly: GCA_023531295.1. Lineage (NCBI taxonomy): Eukaryota > Viridiplantae > Streptophyta > Magnoliopsida > Ranunculales > Papaveraceae > Papaver > Papaver armeniacum. Next base: position 134,751 of record JAJJWW010005630.1, on the reverse strand, counting down.
TGCAGGTATGTTTTCCATCAGGATTATAGCTTCCCATATTTTCTCCACGCTAGCGTTTAATGGAGGCATCTTGATTTCTTCCCAGACTACCCTATGACCTCGTTGCCCTTTATGATAGTTATGCCTCTGACCTCCATAGATTTCTTGCGGATTATGCCTCTGACCTCCATAGGTTTCTTGCGGCTGATCAAGCCTTTGAATTTTATTATTTCCGCCACGGTTGTAAAAATTTCTTTCTCTTTCAAATTCTTCTTGATCGCGACTTCCCATGGCTACCAACTTTTGCTGACCATCATCTGGTATCATCATTCCTTGTTGACCTTGCGAGGTACTCGCCACAGTGTTTATCAATTTGGGTAACAAACTTGCATTCGCAGCTCTCCTGAACTTGTATTCGCGACAGGGTATGACTCCATCTCATTTTGCTTTTCCTCTAGAGCAATATACTCCTCCTGAAGCTCTCGCAACTCAGTCATTGTGATTGTATTCTTGACTCTAAAAATTTGAATATATAACAGATTTGTTGCGAACATAGCATTAATGAATGATAAGATGAGATATCTCTCCTCCACACACTACGGCCGACCATTTCGCTACACATTGTCTTCCATCTCACGGTTAGATGCTTCAAACTTTCACCAACCCTTTGTTTTAACCCAAATACATCTTCAATACCTAGTCGCGAGGAATTATTACTTATATATGCCCCTAAAAATATAGCCTGCAAGTGATTGAAAGATGTTATTATATTCTTCGGTAGCCCTTCAAACCATTTCAAAGCTTCTCCTGTCAGACTTGATGCAAAATATTTGCACAATATAGCATCATGATTCTCCCATTGTAACATACATCTCATATAAGCTTTGATATCTTTGTATCGCGCAAGTTGTTCCATCTAAAATCTTTGGTTAATGTCGGTAAGTTACACTTCGGTGGTATTCCTCCTAATTGTATCTCTTGTGTGAACGGAGTTTTCGCGACTTCTTCTATGGCTTCATCCAACCTGTCTCTTTCCTCCTCCCCTTTTCTTGTTCATCATTCCTCTCATTTACGCCAATTCTCTCAAAATTTGTTCATTTACATCAGAATTTGAATCTATTGGTCTTTTTAGTTCCGCTTCTCTTCTCCTGCGTTCATGTCTGCTTTGACTTTCATCATTCTCTTCTCGTCTTTCTCTGCGATCTTCTCCCTCACTTCTTTCACGAATTTGCACACCATTATATCTATCAATTTCTCTTCTTTGTTGCCTATCAGCTCTCCTTTGTGCTCTTTCATATTCTTCATTAATATTATCATTGTTGCGATTTTGTTCTCGCCTTCTTTCTCGATTATCATGATTATTCTGGCGAATTGCCTCTTCTAACTCCTGTTCTTCCCTTTCTGCTCTCAATCTTTCTCTCTCGCAAGCTAGACGTGCTTGTTCAACATAATGTCTTTCAATTTCATCCTCAATCTCTTTTTGCTTCCTCTGTGCTTCTCTCCCATGCAATATTCTTCTTCCTTTTTCTTGATTTTCTTCATCAACTGGATTATTCTTCCTCTGACGCTGCCTATTTCCTTGATTTCCATCAGTCTGCCCATTTTGAAGAGTCTCGGGACGCGGAATATAACGATCTTCCATCATTTACCTTCTCTCGCAATGTTCTATGCCTGGATTTTGCGCTTCTTCTTGGTTTTCTTCATCAACATTTTCTATAGGTAAATTTCTCCTTCTTTCCTCTCTAACTGATCTTGAGCTTGATCTTGTAGTGCTTCTCGACCTTCTATTTTATAATCTCATGTTTTCCATCCTCAATTCATGATTCTGTCTTGTTAAATTTGCACGTTCCTCTGCCTCTAATCGTCTTTCTTCATGTATTGTTTGTCTCAACGCCTCTAATGCTGCGATCTCTTCATTTCCATGAATTATTTCTCCAATCCCTTCTCGGTCTCTCTCCTCTTGTCCATTGTTTACCAATTGTTGTTCTTCTTCCCTTTCGTCCACAGAGTCTGATCTCCAAGTATAAACGCTTACTCTATCATAATCCACAGTTCTATCCGCTACTGGTTGAATTGGTGATTGAATTTAATTTTCTTCATTATTCCTTATGTTCCTTCTTGAGGATTCTCCCATTTCATTTCTCCCTTCTCCGGCAAGTCTCCTACTCTTTCTAACAGTTGTTGGTTGCTAGGATGCATTTCTCCTTCTAACCATTTCTTAATTTTGGTAAACTGTTGAAAATTATATGAAATTCCTTCCCTACTACTCCAAATTCTTTCAAATCACGATGTCAATCCTTATTCTCCTCCCTGTTTCTAGCGCCAATATGTAGTTGCAGGAAATCCTACACTACACCCCTCACAAGAATCCACACAACTAAGACATTTGAAGATGAATAACTATGATTTTTATTGATTAATTCCTTGAATGTTTACAATATAAGATGGAAAAGAGCTAAAGAAATTACAATCACTACAAACTTTCTCTCTCCTAATAACTTGCCTAACACTCGGAAAAAGATCTCTCTTCAACAGTCCTGCTCAACTCCTTATATAGGGTATTACACATTGGATGACAGCTAAGCTGTCCTTTATTTTCGGGAATGACTTGCGAAATATCGCACGTGTATACAAATACAAAATCTCGTCACTCTCCTAAATCTCGCTAGGTCTTCACATCTTTCTCGTGTTTTAGCTATCGTCATTCATTGCGTCATTTATATTTCTCATTTGTGACACTTTCGCAATGCTGTCGTTTATTGATCTCGCGAAGTATTGATGTCGCGATATTCTGATCCTACACAACTCATTTATACCCTCAGGCCAATGGACAGGTAGAAGCAACAAATAAAACAATCACGGATATATTGAAGAAGAAATTAGAAGGGCATAATAGAGCATGGTGTGAACAGGTGCATAATGCAGTATGAGCTTACAACACAACCAGGAGAGAAGCTACGGGAATGTCACCTTTCTGTTTAACATATGGAGTTGAGGCTGTGCTACCAACAGAAGTTATTATTCCAACAACAAAGAGAAAAGCTTGGGAGAAAAATCTTAGTGCGGGTAATATTTTAACCAAGCTAGATGAATTAGAAGAAAAAAGATAAAGAGCTCTATAGCATATGGAAAATTACCAGCGAAGATTAGCCCGAGCATATAATAAACGTGTTAAAACACGCGAATTTCAACCAGGTGATTTGGTGCTGCGAGAAACGCCGATATATCAGCGAGAAAGTGGGGGAAAACTTGCGAAAAAATGGGATGGACCTTATATCATTAAGGATATAGTTGGAACAGGGGCATATAGATTGATGGACCCTGAGGGTAAAGATGTGGGCCACAGACTCGATAGACCATGGAACAGGTTATACTTGAAGAGATATTACCCATAAAAGATTGTGGAGAAAAATCAGACTGCGAAATGATGTATAATTGAAGCAAAATGAATTTATATGAAAATCTTGTGAAAGAATTATTGCGAGATTATAAAAAACAAAGAAAGAACATGCGAAAATTTCGCACAGATAATGACAAGAAATAATCAAAGATCAATGACATAATAGAAAGGGGCGAACCTGCTATGGCGTACACCCTAGTTCGCGAAATCAAAATTTCTCAAGAGGCAAATGTAAGACCTAAAGTGCGTCATAAAAGGGGGTACCTGTTAACATGGCTCAGGGAAAAGGTTACACCGCCCCTGGAACCTGAGTCATGGAGATTTGGGGTCAATAAAGCCCATCCGGGAGAGGTGCCTTGGATTTTCAATCTAAGCTTATGACTTAGATTGGACGACCGAGGGTCTCTTCTAAGGAGTCAGCATTCGATCAAGGCGCCGAGGTACACGGTTGAGCCAAGAGTGCCTGGGGAATTTGAAGTGTCTCGGCCATTCTTGGCAAGTCTTGGCTTATGTTGCACTCGGCGCGAAGAAAACTCCACTTAGGGTGCAGTCTCGTAACCATAAGCCCTATAGGCAAAAGGGATAAGAGGATGCGAAAACAACTGGTTGTTGTTAAGACCGGATGGGAGGAGCTAGCCTTGTATGGTAGAAGTACGCCTCCTTGAAGGGGCAACCAGGGGGAAGATAAGGGCGGCACCCTCCATTAGGGAGCTGATAAGTGTCTTAAGACGCAAATGTCATGAGGCGTTTTACTCACGGGAGTATCAAGGCTTGTCATATTTGTGCAACAATCCTGAAGAGGCAATAATACAAAAGAGAAGATAAGACGAGATCAATGGGTCATTACATGCAAATGTAAAGACGTCCTGAGATTTCGTCGCAAGACGGAAATGTCATGGGGCTTTATGTTCGCAAGAATTTTTAGGCCTGTCATATTGTCGCAACAAAAATATCCTGCAGAGGCAACAATACTAGAAAAATGATAAGACAAGATCAATGGGTCATTACATGAAAGTGTAAAGACGACCTGCGATTTTGTCGCAATGACAAGAGGTGACAAGAGGCAGTCAAATTCTTTCTCGCAAATAAACACAATAATAAAAGAGTAAATGCATCTCAAAGATGACTGAAATGCACCATATGCAAGAATTTATACAGATGAAGTAGTCCAAAGAAATAAAATTACAAAAGAAGTTCAAGCTTCAACATCGACTTTCTCGCCAGACGGAGATGACGGGCGTTCTTCATTAATTTTATCACTCTCACCAGCTTTCTCGATTTCGCTGGCTTTTTCAGCTTCATCAGTCCTTTCTTCATTCTGGTTTATTCCAACTTCTTCTTCCACTGGATTATTATCAACAATTTCATCATTTTGAGGAACCTCCTATTCATTTGCGAAATCTTCGCCACTTTCATAATGATAATCGCTATCAGGAGAACCAGGAACTTCATCATCATCTACTTCCAAAGGTTTGACAGATACAGGGGAAAGAGATTTGGATAATAAAATATCATTCACAAGAACTTCACCCCTGAGATGAACTTGGCGAAGAAGTGCCTTCTGGTGATTCCTACTTTGGATATCTTTGGAGTAAGAGAGATAATCAAATCTTCTTTCTGCCCGATCGCGAGAATGAGCAAGAGCAGCGGCAAGTAATGCATTCTCTTTGTGAATCTTGGCATAGCTAGATTCCAAAGTAGAAAGGGAGGAGCGAAGATTTTTCTCAGATTCTGCAAAAACAAAGAATAAAGAAAATCATTCAGGCGAAGGGTTCGCAAGGAAGACATAATAAAAAGACTTAACAAAGAAAAAATGGTTGAGGCGGTCAAATTTTATGACTACCTTCCTTTTGCGAGATAAGATATTGAGTTAAAGCCAAGCAACTATTCTCCAAGTGGTCCATGGCATTGTCAAACTTATCACCAACCAAGCCTTTCAGTCAAGATCGCAAACTTTTTTTCATTAGAAATAAGTAAGGTGTTTTGCTTCGCAAGAGAAGTGTAGGATTCTTCTAGCTTGGAGTATTGATCTTTGAGTTGACTTGCTTTTATGCTTAAAGTTATTCTACCTTGAATAAGTTTATCTCTCTCGTGAGAAGATGATTCTGTTACTTCTTTGAGTTTATTTCTCAATGAGCAAAGGGATCGTTCTTGATCATTACATACTTTTTGGCAAATGTTAAGTTCTTGCGAAGAGATCGCTACCTTATTTAAAAGAACTCGCTTCTCCTGAGATAGGTTTTGATTCTCATCTGATAAAGTTTCCAACTCCAGATTAGCTTTAGTAAAAAAGTAAGAGAGGCGAGATAATTCACTACTTAATAAGTTTTGCTTCTGGACTAATTGAGCATTCTCCTTGGTAAGATTATATATTTGATCAACAGAGTACGTATGAAGATTATCTAATTGGTTATATTGATCCATCCAAGCATCTCTATTCATTCGGGCTTCTTCGGCGACGGATTCAAACTGATATATCTCCATTTTTCGTTTCTGGTTTAGAGCTTAAAGGGCGAAAAAAGGTTTTTTTTTTTTTTTTTTTTTTTTTTTAAAAAATTCCTTTTAGTTCCTCATTCTTCTTGCGAATATTATCACGATCCAAATAAACATTCTCAAGTTTTGATTCTCAAGATGAAGAGTGTCACATTTCAAGGTCATAGCTTGGAGATTATTTTTCAGATCTTCAACTTCCTTTTCCAAGGATGTTTGCGAAACCATTCTGTCAGAGCCAAAATATTTACTTAAAATCTCGTAAACACCAAATCTGATAGGATCAGTGGAAGATTTCTTGACATCATCCAGAAGGTCTGATAAAACCTTGAAAGCAATATCCATCCCTTCCAAATTTTCTTTAGTAAAAGGGAGAGATTCGGATGAAGAAGCGATGATGGCAGAAGGTGGGAGAGTTGAATCATCTTTCGCCATAGACATGTCATCGGAAGATGAAATTTGATGAAGGTTAATGACTGGGGTTGAGGCAATGTCAAGAGAAGAGGCATTGACAGTAGAAGAAGAGAAGGGTTAATTCGCAACAGGGTTATCACGAGGAATTTCATTTATAGAAAGGTTAGTTACAGGGGAGAAATCTGCAGCGATATTTTTCGCAAATGAGAAGAGGAGATTCATCTAGCGAAGATATCGCAGGAGGTGTTGAAAGCTTAAACAGAGGAAATGGAACAGATGTTTCAACATTTTTAGGATGGCGAGGTCTTTTGGGGGGCCTGTCGACATTTGCATCACCCTGCGAATCATAAGTCATATAAGAAACAGAGGCAACAATATTGTTATTAAAAGAATAAGTGTTTCTTAATACCTTGCTATTCGCAGCTTTCTTTTGTTCACAACGAGTTTTTTTTGCGAATTCTTGGGAAGATTAGGGTTTTGGATCGTGAACTTGGTGTTGGAAGTGTTTTTGCTTTAAAACAAACATATGGGAATTATTCAAAGATGAGCAATATCAAATAAAACAATTTCGATAAAAGGGATCAATCTTAAGAAGATCGGTTTCAAAGAAAATCAACAAACCTTGATGGCTCCATAAGAACGATGAGAGAAAGATGGAGAGGATTTATGGAAAGATGAGCAAGAGAAAAAAGTTGCAGATTTACAAAAAGAGAATTTACGAGAGAATGTAGAGATGAAGAAGACGAAGTAAAAGAAAGAAGACATTCTTATGATGGATCTCTTCTTAAATAGACAAAAGATGATGACCGGTTAGCATTTAATGTGCCGGTGAATAGGGGAATATTTAACACGTGTAAACGGTTATGCTTAATTCATGGAATCTGTCGTCTGAAAAATTTAGGGAAAGAAATGAACAAACTGCGGCATTTTGAAAGTACTAATTCTCATGACATTCTCTCTTTCGCAGAGAAGACATGAGAAGAGGCAAGATGTAGGATCAGAATATCGCAACACCAAGACCCTTGCGAAATCCATAAACGACACACTACGAAGATATCGCAGATGGGTAATATAAGTGACGCAACGGATGACGACAGCCTGAACACGAGAAAGATGTGAAGACCTGGCGAGATTTAGGAGTGTTGCGAAATTTAACATTTGAATACTTGCGAGAGTGTCGCAAGTCAGATCCGAAAATAAAGGACAGCTTAGCTGTCATCCACTATGTAATGTCCTATATAAAGAGCCGAGCAGGGCTTAAGAAATGGGAGAGATCTTTTTAGAGTGGAGAGAAAGTTTAGAGGAGAGAGAAAGTATAGAGTATCAATTATATTCTTGATTTCATTTCCTTCTTGTAAAATTTCTAACTCAATTAATAAAAAGATTGATTGTTGATCTTAAGTATGTGTTAAATATTACGAATTCTTGGGAGGTGTGTATTGTAGGATTTCTTGCAATTACACCGACCTTTTCAAAAGTCTGAGAATCGAACCTTTTCTCACCACTTGTAAAAACTGCATCATTAGTCCATACAGATTTCCTAAACGAAATATTGTATGGGGTTGTTAGAACCCCGCTTTTCAAAAAGCTTGACCCTATGTGGCGTATTGGTTCTCCAAAGATGTTTCTGACTTCTTTTGGGAAAAATTGAGTTTGTAACTTCACTTTGTCTTTGAGGAATTAATGCATTATATGTAGATTTCACGAGAGAAGATTCCTCTTTTATTTGGTTCCTATAATAATGTTTTGGACATGTTGAACTAGGTGCATTTTCGGAATGAGAATAGTTGTGTGATCTTAAAACACTTGTTCTAACAAGTGAAACATTTCATCTTCTAGGATTTTGAAGCATAAGATCACAAACATGCACTATTCTAGCAGGTTCTGCATAGTTACTATTTCGAATCGGAGGATGATTTAGACCCTTAACCCATTTGTCGTACCAAACTAGAGCTTTCGTATCACATCTAACATCCTATCTGTGAATTTTTTTAACATTTTCCAAACCATGTTCTATTTCTTTCCAAATCTAAGAGCAATTAGAGTGCTCTGTTTGAAGATGAATAAAATCACAATGATGTGAGTATTTTGGCTTCATAATTTTGACCCAAGGTTGATCTGATTTCGTACAAAGCCTCCAAGCTAGTTTAGTTATTAGAGCTATGTTAAATTGTTCTAAATTTATAAAAGCTAGAACTTCCTCTGCTTTTGAGTCACATAACGAATTCCAAGCTATAAAGTTGATTCCTCTATTATTCTTATGCCCCCACCAGAATCTCCTATGGATTGTATCGTGTTAGAGCATAGCTCGGTTAAACCCACCAAGTGTTGGTATGTCAAGTTTGGTTGTCATATTTTAGTGAATCAAAACTCAATTAAAGAGTCGCTTGATTATATACTAGTGACAACTTCGTACAGGTTAGGCTAGAAGTATTAGGATAATGAGACATACAAGTATTACTCGAAGACTTGAAGAATGTGAAGAAGTAACAAGCTACATCGACGACATCATCCTTCCTCTTAAGGTTAGTAATATTTTGACTTGAACTGTTTCATTCCCAACGTATGTTTCAAGTCGTGCTATATTGAAAACATAACTGCGAAGCTGTGAATGATTATACTCTAGTAGATATAGTGTTAAGGAATTAGAATACGAAGTATAACGCTTATCTTTTGAACTTCGTATATAAGACATCGACATAATCGTATGAATGCTATTGTGATTATGTGTATGGGTATGGGTGAAGATTTCTTCCTAGGAAACAATGTTTTACATTCGTTTAAAGAAAGTACATTCATGAACTTGTTTTATGAATCGAAAGGGAAATCGCTAGGCTTATTGGTATTTTTATTCATTGCATATCTTTGGATTACCAATATGTGTGAGTTAGTAGAACCGATCATAACTTGTTATGTATCTTGGTAAAACTAATCACAATGCGTGACTTATGTATTGGTATGACTTTTATTAGTGTAACCGATCCTAAGTAATCACCTAAGATGATATGATCGATTATTTGTAATTGGTGTAACCGATCCTAGTAATTGGTGTAACCGATTCTAGTAATTGGTGTGACCGATCACAAAAAAGAATGTGTAATCGATCCTTGTAATTGGTGTAACCGGTCACAGTAATTGGTGTAACTGATCACAGTAGCTCGGTGTGACCGATCACAAGTAATACCTTGAGAATATGGTAACCGGTCCTGGTAATTGATGTAACCAATTTGGTAACTGATGTAACCGGTCCCGGTAACCATATTAAGGTAGAACCGATCCTTGTGTTTGGTAGAACCGTAAACCCATGATTAGTGTGTTGATTTGATCAATCACATAGTTCTTAGAAATCAGATGAACCAGTTCTAAACTTTTTTGCAAGTGTGGTAGAATCGGTTCCAAGATTGTAAATATGAAAAAGGATTTACAAAGAATAAGATGTCGACATACTTTGAACATGTTCAGTAACTCTTATCTTTTATTGTTCAAAGATATTCCTTAATAACTCAAGGAGATCCCGGACCGAAATAAGTTGAGAATCTTTCAATTAAGGTTGTTAATTTTATATGCTTTTAATTAACAGCAATTAAAATGCATATCTCTGGAAAATAAAAATTGGTAATGTGCATTTACTAATTGGAGATTTTCTAGTAGGATTTCGGTTAATATTGGACAGATCATTTCCAGGAATTATGAAAACCGATTTGGACATTATTGCATATCTTAAGAATATTTCGGTTTTGGAAATTCCTTGGTGTCCAAACTTCCTTGGTTTATAAATACCCAAGTTTGCATTTCGAGCAAACTATCCTAAGAGCCAACAAAACTACCTTGTTGTGTTATTACTGGTGGAGCCGTCTATTCGGAGAGGAAAGTACCCTAATTAGGAGAAATCTTTTACGACTGGTCGGTTGTCAATCCGTCAAATATAATTTCACTTTCTCAATCAACTAAATATAAATATAGTACTCGATAAGAAAGAGTTCGTATCCACAGAGAGGCGTTTGTTGTTATAAACTTTCAGTTTCTAAAGTAACCCAAGGTATGTTTGTTGTATTTAAGCAAATAAAAGTAGTTGAAAGCAAAGTAAATAGTTTGAGAAATCAATAAGGAGAAGATATTGGTCAAGGGATAGTATCATTCACAAACATGTATTTTCATCAATGATTAGAATTGGTATTTTAATCTCGTATTTATTAAAAGTCCTAGGATATCTTGATCGCAAGTATAACCCGTTAATTCCTGTTTTCATCACAACCACATTAAAAGATGCATATGTGAATTCTTAGGTAAAGCAACCTAAAGTGTAAAAGCACAATTAAGTTTAACTCCCTAAAAGCATTAAGATTTATGGAATAAGACTCATCAATGCAAACGAATGTGTAAAAGCACTAGACGTTTTAACAAAAGTTATGATTCACTTGTGACTAATAGGATGTATCACTACAAGCACTAACCACAATTATGCTACTTAGAATCGGGGATAAACAACTTTTTCGTATTGAAAACCCTAATATAGCTCTAGAGATGAACACAAATCGGATTGATTCGGACTCAACCTAACAAGTTTTCAAATCTTATAACACTATTAATTGTGAATCACAAACAATAATTACGAGACAAAACTAATTCATTGAATCAAAAGCATGTTGAGAAATCAACTTTTATCCCATAACCAATAAGATGTTTAGCTACTCATAGCTATGGAGTTCATCATCATCAATATTCAATAATAAAACAAGGAAGAAGAAGAACAAAACCAAACCCTAGAAGCGTAAACAAAACGGCTCTCCAAAATTCCCAAGAAAAAGATATCTCATGTGTTGTAGAAAACCTCCCTTTTATAGCTTTTCTCCAACTTCTAAAATTAGGTCTAGTCTTCAAAGTCCATTAGGTGAGAATCCACCAAGCCCACAAGAGTGAGAAACCGTGTAGAACATACGTCCCAAAAACGGTCGCCGGAAGTCTGGGATTGTGGCCGGAAATCGGCCGGAAAGTCGCCGGAAAAAGTCCGCCCGGTCACCGGTCAACGAGTCAGGACCGGGTCAAATCGATTCAACTCGGTCAGACCGAGTCAAACCGAGTTAGGAAGAGTCAGTGAGTCAGGCCGGTTCATCCCTGATTCAGATATGAGTCAGACTCACTGGCCGAGTGACTTTACTGGACTTGTTGCAGCGGCCGAACTCACCGGTGTAACTAGCCATGATGGCCTGCATTCCTTCCTGTTTGATCATGGCCAAGATGGCCCCGCACTTGCATTTCTTCACCACTTGAACCTTGGCTACACACAAACTCGGCCAACCCATATCAAGCCATGACATCTTACCAAAGAAACTCAAACTCCTTCAGCCTAACCACCAGCTCCCATCACCTGCAGCTCACTTTCTTCACTGCAAATTGCAACTCAAATCTGGCTTCACTGCTCCTGTGGCTCCATCTCAGGTCACAGCCAGAACTCAACCTGCTGCTCATACATTCCAGCAAGCTCAGCTGCTAATTCAATCCATAAACTCAGCCCAGGCCACCTGCACTCTGGAACTCAGACTTGCCATCTCCATAACATCACCAAGACAGTTCCATTGAACCACTTTGCCTCCACATCAAAACCACACAGAGACCCATTACAGCTCTCAATCACTGCATCATTCTTCCCTGCACAGCCTCAGGCTAAACCAAAAACCACAGCTACAGCCACTGCCTCAATTCCTCCACAGAACCTGCAACACATCATATCAGCTCCCATCAGACTAACTCAGTCCCTCTGAGCATTGCTCTCATCCATGATACTGCCATTGTAAAGTACCAGCTTGTAGCTTCCCTATAACCTCATCTAGCTCCCTGCAGCAGCACAGCCACCACCATACTGAACCACTCTCAAAGCAACAAACCTTGACCTGCACTGTTCTTCACAAGCACCAGTGCCAAGCACAAACCCTGGCAGCACCAATATCTAACAACCCTAATAGCTAAAGTATTATCAGGCCAACAGCTGCAACCACTTGCACCATGTGTATTTCATTGTCACTGCCAACACCAGCCTGAACCCATTCCTGCAATTCAATGCCTGTACCTATTCAACATCAATTCCATGAACCACCATTGCCTTCAAGAGGACTCTGTAAACATCTTCTCTGTGTCTTCATCACATCATTAGCACCAGAACCCTATATCTGCTCACCATCAAAACTTTGGCTACAGCACTTGCATTCATGACCTGCAACTCTCAACTATACCAGCCCTGCAATTCCCTGCACAACCCATCAGCAACAGCTCCAGTCTCAGCACCTGCAACAGCTAAACATTGTCTCAGCTCCAATTGCAGAACCACCATCTCCTCACTGCCATGAACCGATGAGAGCAACCATCACCTTTCTTCTTGACTCACATCATCGAGCATAGCCCTTCCTTCTCTTCTTCACCATTAATTTCTGCACCCAAAAGACCTAATTCCTTCTCAATTCAAAACCCCTTCACTCCTAACTTCAATCACCTCGAATCTTCAAATCACAGAAACCCTAGTTTCTATTTTTTCTCAATCAACAGCAAATCTATCGATCTGAATCTGAGCAACATCTACATCGACTTCTTTCACTGAGTCTCCGACCTAGTAAGCATCCGTCTCCCTCTGATTCACCCCTTCTTGACCTCCATTTCCTTATGCTCTCGATCTCCAACAGCAGCCTGTTGAATCCATTTCCTCTCGGAATCTCTCCCTGAATATCAATGGCGCCACCGCATAGACTTCATCTTCCCAATTCATATCAGCCAAAACTTCTCCTTGTTCTCTGTGACTCGAATCCATGGCCGCTGTGCCAATTTCTTTCTCAGATGCAAAAATGAAATTTGGGGAAAAAGAAAACGAGTTTCTTTACAAAACCAAGCTGATAAGGCTGCTGTACGGCCATATTTAGGCACCCAGATAATGGATATGGGCCACCAATAAATCTCTTTGTATTGTAAGTCCTTGGGAACTGACAAGCTTAATTGTTGACTTTGCTTATAACCTTCTCATACGGACCCGGAATGGCCTCGTTCTTTCGCCGATAGCTTCGCCTTTTTGCTCAAATTGGATAATTTCTCCTTCTTTTCCTCCTTGCGACTCCATTGTACCTATAAAACTCAAAAGCACGCGTAAAGTACATAATTCAAAAGAAAAATAGCAAAGAAAGCATAAACTCTATATAGTAAATACGGTGTATTCTACACCTATCAGATTCCCCCACACTTAGACTTTGCTAGTTCTCGAGCAAATCAAACAAAACAATAAAATACAACAACTCCGTGTCGTCGAGGCTACGGTCACTTTTAGCATAAATAACAAGCCTTTAAACCCTAGGTGTCCCTAGTGGACGAGTTATAGTCTCGTGAGGGTTTACTAGAGATTTACCCACAAAACCTATTTTTCCAACTTACTAGTTCTCCGAAATGATAGTATCCAACGCGCTAAGAAGACATAGAGATTCTGCACACTAGTCATAAGAAGTTAGACACATAAATGAACATAATCTCATTCTTAAAAGTTGAGAGAGAGATAACCATCCCTTCTCGACTAAAATTCGGGTTCGGAGTGATCAAAAGTCTCGACTCTGCCTCACAGTAAGGGTTTTATGATATTGCTCTCAATAATAAACGACTTTTTATGGGTCACACATGTGTCCAGGTTGGAATGAAGAGAGAATCCTGAGACACGTTGAATGGTAGGAAGGCATAACCCTCAGAAATATTTTGAAAACCCACATCTTTTATATATTTTTGAAAACCCATTTTTCTGACGATCTCTTCGAAAGGAAATCAACCATTTAACGAAGGTGGGAATATGCTTACTTACCTCGTTATCCGTTCGGCGTGCAGCTAGCACCACTCTCACGGCATCCATAGAAACGTCTTCGGTCTTCTATCGGTGTCTTCATCTTCGTCTTCGGTCTTCAACTCTTGATGATAACTCTCGAACTTCATAGAATCTCGACAAAATGATTATTTCCTCTAATTCCTTGTCGCTTGATACTTCATTACAAATATTCCTTCTTTCCATAGGCTTTATTGAAAGAATACAAAAATAAAAACAAACTATACAAACCCAACAATTTTTTCTTTTTCTTTTCTTTTTTTTTTTTTTTTTTTTTTTTTTTTTTTCTTTTTTTTTTCTTTTTTTTTTTTTTTTTTGAATAACAAATAAAAATAAAACAAAATAAAAACATTTTTCTCTTGTCTCTTTTTTTTTTTTTTTTTTTTTTTTTTTTTTTTTTTTTTTTTTTTTTTTTTTTTTGAGACAAGAGAAAGTAAAATACAAAAATAAAAATGTAAGTACAATGCCATGGTATAAGTATGTAGGATCATAATATCGCAATGCATAGGGCTCGCGGGATCAATAAACAGCATCGCGAGGGAGTCGCGAGGAAACTAAAATGAACGACGCGATGAGAAACGACACACAAAACAACCGAAAGACATGGAACTCCGCGAGGGTTAAGAAGTGTCGCGAGATTGAACAAGTTGTACACTTTTGGCGACACTTCGCGAGACATTCCAGAAAATAAAGGATAGCTTAGTTGTCATCCACTATGTATTACCCTATATAAAGGGTCGAGTGAGTCTGTTGTAAAGGAGAGATCTTTTGGAATTGTTGCGCAAGTCATTAGGAGAGAGAAAGTTTAAGAGTGTTTTACTTGCTAAGTATAATTCCATCTTCCCCCGTAGATAATTCATGAAATCAATCAATAAACATTCTCAATTATGCATCTTTCAATGGACTAATTAACCAAAATATAGTGAGGGTGTAGTGTGGGAAAACCTGCTACTACATATGCGCTAGAAACGAGGGACGAGCATTGATTGACGAAGAAATTGGAAAGAATTTGGATTAACGAGAAAAGAGATTTGGAAAAGATATTCAAGAATTCATTGAAAAGAAAGATGGCTAGAAGAAGAAATGTACAAGAGCAACCAACGATTGTAAGAAGAAGTGGGAGACTTGGCTTTGGAGAAAGGAGGAATGAAACAGGAGAATCATCAAGGATGAACATGAGAAATGATGAAGAAGGTCAAAACCAGCCACCAACCTCCCCGGTAGCAAACGCGGTGTGGATTATGATAGAGTAAGTGTGCATACTTGGAGATCGATTCGAAGACGAGAGAGAAGAGGAGCGGCAATTGATGAACAATGGACAAGGAGAACAAGGAATGAATGGAGAAATGAACCCGAAAACGAAGAAATGGCGGCGTTAGAAAGATTGAGACAAACAATACATGAGGAGAGACGGCTAGAGGCGAGGAAGAGCGAGCAAACTTGACAAGACAAAATCATGAATTGAGGATGGAAAATATGAGATTGCAAAGTAGGAGATCTAGAAGTAGCGTGAGATCAAGTTCTAGATCGAACGAGAGAAGAAAGAAGAAGAATTTTACCAACAGAGAATACCGAGGAAGAGACACAAAATCCAAATACAGAGCATGGCGAAAGAAGAGGAGAAATAGAAGATCGTTATATTCCTCAGCCCGAAAATCTTCGAAATGAGCGAAATAGGGAAAATCAGGAAAACATGCAACTCCAAGGGCCAAATGACCCATTTGGAAGGAAGGAAGAATAATCCTACGCGGAGAGAAGAATTGAGAAGAAACCGAGAGATCGAGGATGACATTGAGAGACACTACATTGAACAAGCGCGACTAGCTCGCGAGAGAGAAAGGCTAAGAGAAGAAATGGAAAATCAAGAGATGGAGGAAGCAATCCGGCAGAATAACCATGACAACCGCGAGAGAAGGAGGGAACAAAATCGTGCTAATAGAAATATTAATGAAGAGTATGAGAGGGTGCAAATGATGAGAGCTGATAGGCAGCCAAGAAGAGAGAACAACCGATATAATGGCGTGCGAATTAACGAAAGAGGCCAAGAAGAACGTCGCGAGGAAAGAAGAGGAGAAGATAATGAGCAGGAAGGTCAAAATAGGCACGAGCGAAGAAGGAGAGAAGCGAGCTAAAAAGACCAGTAGAATCAAATTACGAGGCAAATGAACAAATCTTAAGAGAACTAGGCAAATGAGAGGATTCTTGAATAACGAAGGGAAGGAGGAAGGAGACAAGCGGACGAAGCCATCGCAGGCCGCGAAGAACCCCTTCACGCTAGAAATGCGATGGGAGGAATACCTCCTAAGTGCAATCTACCTGCATTAACCAACATCTTTGATGGATCAACCTGTGCGATACAACATATTAAAGCTTACATGAGATGTATGTTACAATGGGAGAATCATGATGCTATATTATGCAAATATTTCGCGTCAAGCTTAATAGGAGAAGCACTAAAATGGTTTGAAGGTCTGCCAAGGAACACAATCACATCATTCAATCATTTACAAGCCACATTCCCCGGGAGCATACATAAGTAACAACTCTTCGCGACCGTGTATTGAAGATGTATTCGGGTTGAAACAAAGGATTGGCGAGCTTAAGACGGTTGACGATAAGGTGGAGGACCATGTGTAGCGAAATGGCAGGACGGGTTGAGGAGAGATATCTCATACTCTCATTTGTGAATGCTCTCTTCGCGACTAACTTGTTATACATTCAAATTTTTAGAATCAAAAATACAATCACAATGGCTGAACTGCGAGAATTACAGGAAGAATACATCGCCTTAGAAGAAAGACAGAATGAAATGAATTCTTATCCAGTCGCGAATACAAGCTCTAACGCCGCGAATGCAAGCTTGCTGCCTCAATTCATAAATACAGTGGCGAGCACTTCGCGGGGACAACAGGCAAGGAGAGCTGATGAGGAACAACGAGAAGATAGTAGCTATGGGAAGTCATGATCAAGAAGAGTTTGAACGTGAAAGGAATTATTACAACCGTAACAGCAATAATAAGATTCAGAGGCTAGATCATGTGCAAGAAACTTATGGTGGACGAAGGCAAAATAACCGTGAAGGGCAGAGAAATCGCAGAACAATATGGGAACAGATTAAGATGCCTCCACTGAATGCTAGCGTTGAAAAGATTTGGGAAGCTATACTTGTGATGGAAAATGTACCAAGACCTTGGAATGTTGGAATGGAACCACCGCTTGGCGATAGAAGTCATGAGTTTTGTTCTTACCATCGCTTCCATGGGCATCAAACAAACGATTGTAGAAACATAAAGAGAATTATTCTCGGGATGATCGATCGGGGAAAGTGAATCACTTTCTAAGGGGGAAGAAACAGGTCGGACATTACCACCACCACTAGAGATGCACGAATGCGAGTGTCGGCGAAGGGAAAGGAAACATTTGTGATAGAAGTAGGAACAAAAGCCAAGAATTTGAACTATGACTCCATTGTCCACTCCTATCGCACCATCGAAGATTTTCATGACAACGTGCTCGAGTAGAGTCTTTGCGAGAGATGCTAATGATAAAGAAATTATGAGTCTCAGCGAGATCAACGCATTAGAACAGTGGCAATTGAAGACTATTTCTTTCTCTGAGATGAAGTGCCAAAAGGAAGAGAAACACATGATAGCCCGTTGGTTGTGAAACTAGAGATTAACCCGAAAACCGATCGATGGAGAAGATGATGAGGCGAAGAGCTTGTCAGGCGATCAACCGAATCTTAATCGACACTTGAAGTTCGGTGAATATCCTCTTCTTCCATACTTACAAGACGATGGGAGGAAAAGATGAGGATTTGATCCCCTCTACATACAAAATATATGGCTTTAACGGCACTTGCAAACAAACCAAAGGGAGAGGTTCACATGAGAATACCTCTACAAGGATTATCAACGGTATTTTATTACGTGTGGTTGATGTGGAATCTCCATACAATGCGGCGATTGGGAGGCCGTGGCTTCATGAAATCTTGGGAGTCGCGTCAACGTATCATCAATGTATTAAATTCCCACATCCAAATGGCATTGGTATTATACTGGGAGATTGGAAGGAGTCGCAACAATGTCATGAAGTAGATGTAGAAAGCTGCGAAGAAAGGAATGTCAAAAGAAAAGGGTGGAAACGACATGTGAGAGATGAGCGAGAGAAAGGAAAAAGCGATGGTGGATGCCATAGAAGTAAGGGGACTGAACATACCTCGCGAGGTGAATGCCTAGAGACAAGCAAATATTATGGTAACAAACAAGCAAAGGATATGAGGAGCAAAAGGCATAAGAAATGAATAAGCAACAAAAAACGGGAGAAAAAATAGCGAGTTGAAGTAATGATATGCGAGAATCTCATGAGAAGAGTAAAAATGAGAATTCGACTAAGAAAGAAAAGTGAAATACAACAAGTGAAAAGAAGCGTGCGAATACTTCGCAAACAAATATCGACAAATAATGAAACATGAATGATTGAATGATTTAACAAATATAAATGCGCAAATGAATGGGACGAACCTTTATGGCGTACACCCTAGTTCGCGAATAACATTTCGTAAGAGGCAAATGTAAGACCTAAAGTGCGTCATATAAGGGGGTATCTCTCGCCGTGGTTCGGGGAAGGTTACACCGCTCTGAAGCTTTGAACCATGTAAATTTGGGGCCCATGAAAGCCTATCCTAAGAGGTACCTTGGATTCCCAACTATATATGTAGGTTATACCCTGGTTGGGCGACCGAGGTCTCTTCCTAGGAGTCGGTGTATGCACAAGGCGCCGAGGTACACGGTTGAGCGAGTGCCGGGATGGATGAACCTACCTGGCCATTCTTGGCAAGTCTTGGCATGCGTTGCACTCGCCAAGAAAACTCCACTTAGGGTGCGGTCTCGTAACCATAAACCGCTATAGGTATAAGGGATAAGAGATCTGCGAAAACAACAGTTGTTGTTAAGACCGGATGGGAGGAGCTAGTCTTGTATGGCGATGTTTCGCCTCCTTGAAGGGGCAACCGGGGAGATGATAAGGGCGACACTCTCCATTAGGGGGTGTCAAAGCAGACGCAAATGTCATGAGGCTTTGTTTTCGCAAGAAGACTTAGGCTTGTCATATTTGTGCAATGATCCTATGAGAGGCAATAATACTAACGCGAGGGTAAGGCGAGATCAATGGGTCTTTACATGAAAGTGTACGGACGTCCTGCGATTTCGTCGCACGGCAGTATTGATGTCATGGGGCTTTATGTTCGCAAGGATATTTAGGCCTATCATATTATCGCAATTAAAACATCTGCAGAGGCAAAAATACTTGGAAAATGATAAGACAAGATCAATGGGTCTTTACATGCAAGTGTAAAGACGTCCTGCTGATTTTGTCGCAATGAAAGGTGGCGGGGGAGGACCTCTAATTAGGGAGGTCTAACTCGGAAGACCACACAAAATGATAAGGCAAGGTCAATGGGCCTTTACATGAAAGTATAGAGGCGGCTGCGATCTTGTCGCGACGAAAAGAGATAGAATTCTCGATTCATAAAGATACTGCGATCTCGTCGCGGTTATACAATTAATAACCAACAAAATACTTGATGACAACTAAAATCTTCCATCGAAGAAGAATACCGGAGGCAAGTATGGGAATGGAAAAGATGAAATATTGCTATTCATCTTGATGAAAGAATTATACATCAATAATATCAAGGAAGAACTACCAAAAAGGGGATTGAAGATTGAATTCAAAGGAGAAAAATCCAAGAAATATACGAAATGTACGAGATATTACAAGCGAGAGAAAGAAAACGAAAAAAGTTATCTCTTTGGTGATTCTTCTTCTTCATCCGATTCTTGATCGATTATTCTCATTGCCGAAATTTTCTTCTTCGCCGGCCTCGCTATCGAAACGTCCCGAGACAGGCGGATTCTCGGGAACCTTTTCAAGGAGCCGGGGATATGAATGCGAGAGGATATTGCGGTCCTTACAAACATACTCCATACCTACTGTTGCAAAGCAAACAAAGATCATTGTTAAAATTCTCCACTGTCGTTAAAAATTGTTTCTTGATTTTGAATATTTATTCTCGCGAAGGAGGAGATTCTTTGCGAAATGTTCTTTTCGGTTTCGAGTTCTTCAATTCTCATTGGAAAATTCCGTGAGTTGTTCTTTCTCGATTCAAGCTCTCTAATTCTAACCTTGAAGCCTCTTCTCGGTTACGCAAATGAGTAACAACAAGTTAATAATTTACAAGCAATACTACGAAGTAAGAAGTAGTAAGGTGTAATAAATAACCTTCTCTATCGGATATCATATCTTTAACCAAGGAAGTATGCTCGCGTGAAGACTAACATCAACACCTAGATTATTTACGGCATTATCTAAAACTTTCGCTGCCCAAGCGAATTCATCATCATTATTTATAACAAGGAGGAGCGAATTTGATCTTCTCGCTCACTAAGCAAGGAATTCAAATGAAGCAATTCATCCCGCTCAATTTGTAATTCAAGGAGAGATTTTTGAAAGGTTGCTAATGCACATTGCACCATTGTTAGCAATGCGATCCTTATCATCTATATGGTCACTAATTTTCTTCCTCAAAATTTTGATTTCCTTATTGGACTCGAGAAACATTCGTTTAAATTGGTTGGCACACTTAAACCGGATCTATGTTCAATTTCTAAAAGACGATATTTGGTCTGAAGTTCATTTAATGAAAGGGAGTTAATTTTGTTTGATGAACTACTTAAAGAGTTGTTGAGGTGAGCGAGAAGAAGGTCATTGTCCATAGGATCAGGAAATGTATGGAGAAGAATAGCCTCATCGGAGAGATTATATACATCTGCGAAAGTAATAAGTCAGGTAGCAATAGGCGACCATTAAAATAAAAATAGTAAAAGGAGGTAAAATTTTATACCATAAAGCTGCTGATTGGCATTTTGAAGAGAGGACACCTTATCCTTTTGAGAGTCAAGTTCGGTGTTTAATTTTTGAATTCTCTCGTCTTTATCGCGAGATGACGAGCCTTCGGTCTCTAATTCGAATCTTCTTGCTCAATTGCAAATTCTTCTTTTCAAGATTGTTGCGTCTTCTCTCAAGGTCTGAGGCAACTACAAAGGAAGACCTTCCAACCTATAGAAGAAGATAGGAAAATCATTAAAACATATATATACTTAAACAATTTAAAGTTAGCAGGGAAATATGACTGTACGCATACCAGAGACCCAAGTGCATTCAAAAGGTCAGGGGACACAACTCTAGAGACTCCATTGAATGAATTATTGCCTTCCAGTAAAGCAGCATTACACACGTTTGCGAGAGCCCCGCAAAGAGAAGCTAGGGGAGCATCTCCCATTCCTTGGAAACAGTCTGAGAAAATGCTGGATAACTGATCCATGGAAGAACTGGTCGATGGAATCTTCTTGGCGAGGGAAAGACTCAATTCATGGTTATCCTCGTCAGAAGATCCAGAGCTT
This sequence comes from Papaver armeniacum, assembly GCA_023531295.1. Taxonomy (NCBI): domain Eukaryota; kingdom Viridiplantae; phylum Streptophyta; class Magnoliopsida; order Ranunculales; family Papaveraceae; genus Papaver; species Papaver armeniacum. The sequence goes on along the minus strand of JAJJWW010005630.1, from coordinate 113,162 downwards.
GAGCTAAGGCGAGAAGAGGATTGGACCTTTCGCTTCTTAGTAAAGGGGGCAGAGGATTTACCCTTGCGAGCGACAGTCTTACCCTTACTTTTAGTCTTCGCGGCTAAAGCTTCTTCAACTCCAACCTTCGCATATAGTTAAAGATAAGAAACAGAGGCAACAATATTGTTTCAAATAACAAAGGAAGTGTTTCTTACTTCACTAGTAAGCGATCGAAGTATGGACAGAGTACTCTCCAATGGATTATCCTTGTACTTTCTTCTCAATTTGGCGATCTGAAAAATTATACAAACTCAACATATGTAAACAGAGAATTGCAAAAGCAAGATTTAAAATGAGAAACATACCTCAGTTGCTTTATCAGGCCATTTGAATTCCCAAGGATGATACCCCGCGAGATTCGCAGGAAAAGAACGTTCGGGCCGCGATATAAGGACCATTTAAAAACAAGGGTACAACCCACCATTTCTCATCTTTGGAGTGGCGAGGAGTAGTATTATTACCGGGTGCCAATCAATATCCTGCATGAGCAATTTATCCTCAGAGACATTATCCTTCTTTTTCAGGCGAATGCCCCAGCGAGACTTCGCATTAACCATCTTTATCACTGAATAATTTTCAAAAAAGTTTTCTACAGTGTACTGAATAGTTTTCAGTCTTTATCACTGAATTCTCTCGGGCTGTTTATCAGTTGAGTGGCGATTGCATTCGCCTAATGCTTGAATTCGCGTATCGTGGCGCTGGCAAAGGATCTTTATACTCCACTACTGTTAGACACCCCGATTTCAAAGACTTGGAAATAGTTGCAGAGAGAAACTAAAGAGTGGAAAGGAGGGGAAAAGAAAACTATATATAGGAAAAAAGATCCTCGAGAAAAACGAGGTCATTTAATGCGAGAAGAGACATGAACGGTCAAGAAAAAGTGGTTGAAAGAGACGTGTCAAGAGAAGACATTAATAATCAAAATCCGTGTAAAAGTATAAAAATGAAGATTCTAAAGATAAGCAGTCGCGGCAACGATATTGTAAAAATCTCATGGTACTCTTCCCCTCGCAGGAGAAGTATGAGGAGAGATAAGAGACGATATTTCATATATATCTCAAAGAAACTCCTAACTTCGCACAAGAATAGAGGCAAGTACGTACTTTTCAAGCACGGTATTCTTCCGCTCGTTCCTTCATCAACAAAGATCAAAGATTACTACAACAACGGATTTTTCCTTTAAGATCGCTCTTCAAGCAATATTCAAGGAAAAAGAGGCAAGATGTAGGATCATAATATCGCAATGCATAGGGCTCGCGGGATCAATAAACGACGGTACCGCGAGGGAGTCGCAGGAAACTAAAATGAACGACGCGATGAGAAACGACACACAAAACAACTGAAAGACATGGAACCCGGCGAGGTTAAGAAGTGTCGCGAGATTGAACAAGTTGTACACCGCGACACTTCGCGAGACATTCCCGAAAATAAAGGATAGCTTAGTTGTCATCCACTATGTATTACCCTATATAAAGGGTCGAGTGAGTCTCGTTGTAAAGGAGAGATCTTTTTGGAATTGTTGCGCAAGTCATTAGGAGAGAGAAAGTTTAAGAGTGTTTTACTTGCTAAGTATAATTCCATCTTCCCTGTGTAGATAATTCATGAAATCAATCAATAAACATTCTCAATTATGCATCTTTCAATGGACTAATTAACCAAAATATAGTGAGGGGTGTAGTGTGGGAAAACCTGCTACTACAAAGTACTTTACCGCTTGAATCTTCACAACTTATATGTCTTGATATCATAGACTTCTCGAACTTTCATCCTTGATAATTTCCGCTCTTGTACATTAGTCTTCAACTTATAAAAATTCTGCTCCCTGTTTTGTTGCTTTACTCAAATCTGAAATCTGCCCATTACTGTAGTGTTGCTTGTAAACCTCGAACGTATTCAACTTTCCTTTGAATTTGTGATGCTCCTCTTGTTGATGATGATGGTGTTTCTATGGACCTGTTGGTGTAGAGAGAGATAAGGTGGATGGTGCTAATCATGAACAAGATCACAAGTGGTATGTAAGTTAGCAATTCGATGTCACCAACATGGTTGATAAAAATAGCACTCAAGAGATCAAAATAGTGCTTCTATGGTGGGAAATTGGACAGCTCACCATTCTGCCCGGAATTTACGTACGGTGACACACACTCAAAAAGCACAAATTTAGACAGGTTCGGTGCCTCACATTATGTAACATGGGTAGTCTCCACTATAGGGGATCACTGTTCTAATACCGAATTCAGCCTGCACCTTATTTGCCACTGGCATGGTTAAATCCAACTTTAACTCTCATACAATGAAGAAACCCGATCATGTTCTCTGTCATCTCTAAGTTCCGTCACTATTGTGAGATTCTCGATGTAATCTTAGCGACATGTATACTATGTGACTCTAAACTAACTACAAGTTGGAGTTTTCTTATTCACTAGTTCACAAAAAAGTTGAAAAATTGCAAAAACTTACAACATAAACCACTCCCCCACACTTAAACTTTACATTGTCCTCAATGTAAATTGAATCATCCAAAGTAAGTCAAGGTGGGAAATCCTAACAAGAAATCATCAAAAAAAAAGGAAAAACAAAACAAGAAAAAACTAAAAACAAGAAAAGAAATAAATACAAGACAAGAAATACTCATCCTTTGGGTTGCCTCCCAAGTAGCGCTTGGTTTAAAGTCGTCAGCCCGACTATCTCCTTGCTTTCTATGACTCCTCCAGAGGGAGCACATCCACAAAGTTAACTCCTTCCACCACTTCGGAAGTGAAATTCTCATAATATGGTTTCAACCGGTGCCCATTAACTTTAAGTTCTTTCCCCGTAGCTATGCTTCACAATTTCCACTACACCATGAGAAAACACATTAGTAACAATAAAAGGTCCGATCCATCGTGACCTTAGTTTACCCGGAAATAAATGCAAGCGAGAATTAAACAAAAGCACTTTACGCCCTATGCAAAATTGTTTCCTAGAAATCATGTTATCATGGAATGCTTTCGTCTTTTCTTTGTAAATCCGTGAACTTTCAAATGCATCATTGCGAAGCTCCTCTAGCTCTTGGAGTTATAACTTCCTTTGCTTTCCAGCCCCATCCATCTCCATGTTGCATTGTTTAATAGCCCAAAACGCCTTATGCTCAATTTCCACGGGTAAGTGACAAGGTTTACCATACACAAGCCTAAAAGGAGACATTCCAATAGGTGTTTTATATGCGGTTCTATACGCCCACAAAGCATCATTGAGTCGCATGCTCCAATCTTTCCTCGTTGGATTCACCGTCTTTTCTAGAATTGATTTCACCTCCCAGGTTAGACACCTCGGCTTGTCCATTGGTTTGGGGATGATAAGGTGTTGCAATCTTATGCGACACATTGTACTTCCTTAACAAGCTTTGCAAGAACCTGTTTTTGAAGTGAGACCCCCATCGCTAATTATCGCCCTTGGAATGCCAAACCTTGCAAATATATTAGCTTGCACGAAATCTGAAACAACTTTAGAATCATTAGTTGGGGTGGCTTTAGCTTCCACCCATTTCGAGACATAATCAACCGCAAGTAAGATATAAAAATTCCCATGGGAGTTGACAAAAGGCCCCATAAAATCAATACCCCATACATCAAAAACTTCAATAAATTGAATAAAAGTTTGTGGCATTTGATTTCGGACACCTAGATTGCCGGTTCTTTGGCACCTATAACAAGTTGTACAAAATATATGTGCATCCTTAAACAAAGTTGGCCAATAAAAACCACTTTCAAGTACCTTGTGCGCGGTTCTCTTACTCCCAAAATGTCCTCCGCAAGCATAAGAGTGACAAAAAGACAAGATAGAGTTAAATTCAGATTCGGGCACGCACCTTCGTATTACTTGGTCACTACCATGTTTCCACAAGTATGGATCATCCCATATGTATTGGTTCCCTAACCTCTTAAGTTTGTCCCTCTCAAAGACGAGACAAGTTCTGTGGGATTTGTTTAGAAACTAAGTAATTCACAATATCGGCATACCATGGTTCTCCAAAGGCAATCGAGAAAAGTTGCTCATCCGGAAACTTTCACGCAACGGGATAGTCTCCTTGTCCACAGACAAGTCGGCTCAAGTGATCCGCAACGGTGTTCTCAATCCCTTTCTTGTCTTTGATTTCAATATCAAACTCTTGCAAGAGTAAAATCCACCGTATGAGCCTCGGTTTCGCCTCTTTCTTTGTAAGCAAGTACTTAACCGCTGCATGGTCAGAAAAGACAACAACTTTTGTACCAATTAGATAAGAGTGAAACTTTTCCAAAGCAAAAACAATAGCTAATAACTCTTTTTTTCAGTGGTTGTGTAGTTTTGTTGAGCCTCATTTAACGTTCTAGAAGCATAATAGATAGCATGAGGAAGCCTCCCACACGTTGCCCAAGCACCGCACCAACCGCATAATCACTAGCATCACACATGAGTTCAAACGGCTTACTCCAATCCGGTGGTTTAATGATAGGGGCTGAAATCAAAAGCTCTTTCAAACGATTGAATGCCGCCATACATTTCTCATCAAAGTTAAAACCCACATCTTTTTGCAATAAGTTACAAAGTGGTGACGCTATCTTGGAAAAATCCTTGATGAACCTACGATAGAAACCTGCATGACCAAGAAAAGAACGTATCTCCCTCACCGTAGTGGGAGGGGTTAGAGCACGAATAAGGTCTATCTTAGATTTATCGACTTCCAAACCTTTAGAAGATATTATATGGCCTAAAACTATGCCATGAGTTACCATGAAATGGCACTTCTCCCAATTTAGCACAAGATTTGTTTCAACACATCGTTCAAGGATTATAGACAAGTTGTTCAAGCAAAGGTCAAAAGAATCACCAAAGACACTAAAGTCATCCATGAACACTTCGATTATGTTTTCAATATATTCTGAAAAGATACTCACCATACACCTTTGAAAAGTAGCCGGAGCATTGCATAAGCCAAAAGGCATCCTTCTATAAGCAAAAGTACCGAAAGGACAAGTGAAAGTGGTTTTCTCTTGGTCCTCCTAAATTATCACAATCTGATTATAACCCGAATAGCCATCAAGAAAGCAATAGTAAGAATGTCCAAACTAAACGTTCAAGCATTTGATCAATAAAAGGTAAAGGAAAGTGATCTTTTCTAGTGGTGGCATTCAATTTTCTATAATCAATACAAACCCTCCAACCGGTTTGCACACGAGTTGGGACAAGTTCATTCTTATCATTCTCCACCACCGTCACACACTGATTTCTTTGGTACTACTTGTCACGGGCTCACCCACTTGCTATCGGATATGGGGTAGATAACACCCACTTCCAAAAGCTTGAGTATCTCCTTTTTCACAACTTCCATCATGGGAGGATTCAAACGACGTTGCGCTTCCCTAGTAGGCTTTGCATCATCCTCCAAACGAATTTTGTGCATACAAACGGCGGGCTAATACCCTTGATATCGGCAATTGTCCATCCTATGGCCGTCTTGTACTTCCTTAGCACCCTTAGAAGTTTTTGCTCCTGTAAATCATTAAGCTTATTAGAAACAATCACCGGTAACTCTTCATTATCACCCAAGTACAAGTACTTAAGGTGGTCGGGAAGAGGTTTCAATTCTAAAATCGGAGATTTAACTATTGAAGGTACAAGCTTTTCATCACTGCATGGTAAAGAAATAAAAGAGATATTATGAGTTTTCGGGCATCCTTGGAGTGAGTTAAGATCACCAAGAGCTTCCTTGACTTCATTACCACACTCTACACCATTATCTATGGATGTAGTTAACACGGTTTCCAAAGCATCATCACCGTTTAATTCAAACATTTGTTGTGCCAATGTATCCATCACATCAATGGAGAAACAAGAGTGGACATCGCTAGGATATCTCATCGTCTCGAAAATGTTGAAACGTATTGTTTCTCCATCAAACTCCATGGTTAGCGTTCCCTTATCCACATCAATTATGGTTTTCACCGTTTTCATAAAGGGACGCCCAAGTAGCAATGGAAGAGACGAGTCCGGTGCACCTTCATCCATCTCTAACACACAAAAGTCCGCTGGAAATACAAGTTGATTAACCTGCACAAGAACATCCTCAACAATACCCATTGGGTAGACATTAGAGCGATCGGCTAATTGCAATACAATTTCAGCCTTTTTAAGAGGACCAAGATCAAGTGAATTATACATTGACGCAGGCATAACATTAACGGATGCACCTAAATCCAACATAGCTTTGTTAAACGTTTTGTTACCAATTGTGACGGGAATGTCAAAACTACCCGGATCCTTGCACTTAAGTGGGAGCTTGTGTTGTAAGATTGCCGAGGCATTCTCCCCCACACTAAGCACTTCATTACCTTTGAGCCTTTGTTTGTTGGTACACAAGTCCTTTAACACCTTTGCATACTTTGGAACTTGTTTGATAGCATCAATGAGTGGTATGTTCACATGGATCTTTTTGAGAACGTCTAAAATCTCCTTTTCTAGTTCCGCCTTCTTAGAACTTGCAAATCTGCGAGGAAAAGGGAGAGGAGGAACATAAGTAGAAACCGGAGTTTTAGAGTTAGAAATAGGTACCTCAGAAGTTTGGGGAGAATCCTCGACTTTCTCCTCCAAAACAGGTTCCTTTGGTGTGTCCACCTTGCCCGAATCAGCAACTTCGGGTTGCACAAGTTGTGTACCGCTTCTCAATGTAATAGTATTGACACCCTCTTTTGGGTTAATAGGTTGAGAAGGGAGTTTCCCACTATTTTGCGCCTTCAATTGGTTCAACTCAATAGCCATGGAGCCCATTTGTGTTTGCAACTCCTTAATAGCACTCTTAGTCTCTTGTTGACTCTCTTTAAACATGGTGGAAATGCCTTGCATAAAATTTTGAAGCTTTGCATCAATATCAGCACCTTGAGTTTGCATCGATTGTTGTGCTTGAGGTTGCTGAAATTGTTGTTGTTGTGGTTGAAATCCACTCGGACGGTTGAAAGTAGGTTGTTGAATGGCACCTTGCTTGTTGGCATAGCTAAAATTGGGGTGATCTCTCCATCCCGGATTGTAAGTGTTGGAGTAGGGATCATACCATCTTGGTTGATTCGGAAAGATCGCATTAGCTTGCTCGTCTTCATAAGATTGAGGAGAAGTTGGTATAACCGCGGATGCAACTTGTTGCAACATTGCTGTCATGTTACCCATTTGTTGACGAAGTTCCTCCACCTCGCTCACTTCACTCACCCTTCTAAGAATCACATCCGAACCACGACTTAAGAATTGTTGTGAGTTCGCTGCCATGTTTTCAATCAACTCCCTAGCTTGTGCCACCGTCTTGCTAACTAGTGCACCACCACCCGCAGCGTCAATAAGATTCCTATCACTTGATTGGAGTCCTTCATAGAAGTATTGGATGATCATAGCGTCACTAAATTGGTGGTGAGGGCAGCTTGCAACCAATCTCTTGTACCGTTCCCAACATTCATATAAGGATTCTCCCACGTTTTGCTTCATCCCACAAATTTCTTTGCGAATTTGAGTAGCCTTGGATGCAGGAAAATATCTCTCCAAAAAGAGTTTCTTCAACCCATTCCATGTTGTGACACTTCCGGGAGGTAAATAGTACAACCAATCCTTAGCACTATCCATCAAAGAAAAACGGAAAACCTTCAACATTGCACCATCCGCCTCAACATTTGCTGGAAGCATAGCCGTGACAATGGTGTGGAAGTCCAAAAGATGTTTGTTAGGATCTTCATTCACCATGCCATGGAACTTTGGTAGTTCTCTAAGCAACCCCGGCTTTATCTCAAAAGTAGAGTTCGTTTGAATACACCCCTGTTGTGTATCAAGCCTATGAGAAGCTAAGTCCTTGAGTGAACGATTTGCATCACCCATTGTTTCTTCTTCTTCCACGTGTGGTTCCTCTACGATTGGAACCTCTTTTTATCCTTCGTGTTGTTGGAAAATCTCTTCTCCTACTTCCTCCTCGTGCTCGTCCGTTGTGTTTCGCCTTGGTTGGAGTATTGTGCCGCGTCGAGTAGCTATCCCGCACCTTGGATAATTCCAATCCTTAGAAGCCGATATTATGCACTGCAAACAATTCTCTTAAACAAGTGAGAAACAAGACAAGAAACGAAAAGCAAAGATAAAAGCGAAATTGTAAAAAGAAACTAAAAACTTAATAACAAGCCGTATGCCTCCCAATCGCAACGGCGCCAAAATTTGGTCGGTTGTCAATCCGTCAAATATAATTTCACTTTCTCAATCAACTAAATATAAATATAGTACTCGATAAGAAAGAGTTCGTATCCATAGAGAGGCGTTTGTTGTTATAAACTTTCAGTTTCTAAAGTAACCCAAGGTATGTTTGTTGTATTTAAGCAAATAAAAGTAGTTGAAAGCAAAGTAAATAGTTTGAGAAATCAATAAGGAGAAGATATTGGTCAAGGGATAGTATCATTCACAAACATGTATTTTCATCAATGATTATAATTGGTATTTTAATCTCGTATTTATTAAAAGTCCTAGGATATCTTGATCGCAAGTATAACCCGTTAATTCCCTGTTTTCATCACAACCACATTAAAAGATGCATATGTGAATTCTTCGTCGAAAGCAACCTAAAGTGTAAAAGCACAATTAAGTTTAACTCCCTAAAAGCATTAAGATTTATGGAATAAGACTCATCAATGCAAACGAATGTGTAAAAGCACTAGACGTTTTAACAAAAGTTATGATTCACTTGTGACTAATAGGATGTATCACTACAAGCACTAACCACAATTATGCTACTTAGAATCGGGGATAAACAACTTTTTCGTATTGAAAACCCTAATATAGCTCTAGAGATGAACACAAATCGGATTGATTCCGACTCAACCTAACAAGTTTTCAAATCTTATAACACTATTAATTGTGAATCACAAACAATAATTACTTGAGACAAAACTAATTCATTGAATCAAAAGCATGTTGAGAAATCAACTTTTATCCCATAACCAATAAGATGTTTAGCTACTCATAGCTATGGAGTTCATCATCATCAATATTCAATAATAAAACAAGGAAGAAGAAGAACAAAACCAAACCCTAGAAGCGTAAACAAAACGGCTCTCCAAAATTCCCAAGAAAAAGATATCTCATGTGTTGTAGAAAACCTCCCTTTTATAGCTTTTCTCCAACTTCTAAAATTAGGTCTAGTCTTCAAAGTCCATTAGGTGAGAATCCACCAAGCCCACAAGAGTGAGAAACCCGTGTAGAAAATACGCCCCAAAAACGGTCGCCGGAAGTCTGGGATTGTGGCCGGAAATCGGCCGGAAAGTCGCCGGAAAAAGTCCGCCCGGTCACCGGTCAACGAGTCAGGACCGGGTCAAATCGATTCAACTCGGTCAGACCGAGTCAAACCGAGTTAGGAAGAGTCAGTGAGTCAGGCCGGTTCATCCCTGATTCAGATATGAGTCAGACTCAGCTGGGCTGAGTGACTTTGCCTGGACTTGTTGCACTGGCCAGAACTCTCTGGTGTAACTAGCCATGATGGCTGCGTTCCTTCCCTGTTTCAGTCATGGCCAAGATGGCCCTGCACTTGCATTTCTTCACCACTGAACCTTGGCTACACACAAACTCAGCCAACCCATATCAAGCCATGACATCTTGCCAGCAAACTCCTTCAGCCTAACCACCAGCTCCCATCACCTGCAGCTCACTTTCTTCACTGCAAATTGCAACTCAAATCTGGCTTCACTGCTCCTGTGGCTCCATCTCAGGTCACAGCCAGAACTCAACCTGCTGCTCATACATTCCAGCAAGCTCAGCTGCTAATTCAATCCATAAACTCAGCCCAGGCCACCTGCACTCTGGAACTCAGACTTGCCATCTCCATAACATCACCAAGACAGTTCCATTGAACCACTTTGCCTCCACATCAAAACCACACAGAGACCCATTACAGCTCTCAATCACTGCATCATTCTTCCCTGCACAGCCTCAGGCTAAACCAAAAACCACAGCTACAGCCACTGCCTCAATTCCTCCACAGAACCTGCAACACATCATATCAGCTCCCATCAGACTAACTCAGTCCCTCTGAGCATTGCTCTCATCCATGATACTGCCATTGTAAAGTACCAGCTTGTAGCTCCCCTATAACCTCATCTAGCTCCCTGCAGCAGCACAGCCACCACCACACTGAACCACTCTCAAAGCAACAAACCTTGACCTGCACTGTTCTTCACAAGCACCAGTGCCAAGCACAAACCCCTGGCAAAGACCAATATCTAACAACCCTAATAGCTCAAGTATTATCAGGCCAACAGCTGCAACCACTTGCACCATGTGTATTTCATTGTCACTGCCAACACCAGCCTGAACCCATTCCTGCAATTCAATGCCTGTACCTATTCAACATCAATTCCATGAACCACCATTGCCTTCAAGAGGACTCTGTAAACATCTTCTCTGTGTCTTCATCACATCATTAGCACCAGAAACCTATATCTGCTCTTCAATGAGTATCAATTCCTGCCTGCTCACCATCAAAACTTTGGCTACAGCACTTGCATTCATGACCTGCAACTCTCAACTATACCAGCCCTGCAATTCCCTGCACAACCCATCAGCAACAGCTCCAGTCTCAGCACCTGCAACAGCTAAACATTGTCTCAGCTCCAATTGCAGAACCACCATCTCCTCACTGCCATGAACCGATGAAAGCAACCATCACCTTTCTTCTTGACTCACAGCATCGAGCACAGCCCTTCCTTCTCTTCTTCACCATTAATTTCTGCACCCAAAAGCCCTAATTCCTTCTCAATTCAAAACCCCTTCACTCCTAACTTCAATCACCTCGAATCTTCAAATCACAGAAACCCTAGTTTCTATTTTTCTCAATCAACACAGCAATTCTATCGATCTGAATCTGAGCAACATCTACATCGACTTCTTTCACTGAGTCTCCGACCTAGTAAGCATCCGTCTCCCTCTGATTCACCCCTTCTTGACCTCCATTTCCTTATGCTCTCGATCTCCAACAGCAGCCTGTTGAATCCATTTCCTCTCGGAATCTCTCCCTGAATATCAATGGCGCCACCGCATAGACTTCATCTTCCCAATTCATATCAGCCAAAACTTCTCCTTGTTCTCTGTGACTCGAATCCATGGCCGCTGTGCCAATTTCTTTCTCAGATGCAAAAATGAAATTTGGGGAAAAAGAAAACGAGTTTCTTTACAAAACCAAGGCGATAAGGCTGTCATGCGGCCATATTTAGGCACCCGAGATAATGGATATGGGCCACCAATAAATCTCTTTGTATTGTAAGTCCTTGGGAACTGACAAGCTTAATTGTTGACTTTGCTTATAACCTTCTCATACGGACCCGGAATGGCCTCGTTCTTTCGCCGATAGCTTCGCCTTTTTGCTCAAATTGGATAATTTCTCCTTCTTTTCCTCCTTGCGACTCCATTGTACCTATAAAACTCAAAAGCACGCGTAAAGTACATAATTCAAAAGAAAAATAGCAAAGAAAGCATAAACTCTATATAGTAAATACGGTGTATTCTACACCTATCAACGACCGCTCGTTTAAAGACTTCTGTGGGATCAAGAAGCTCTACGAGTACCGTTGGTGGGAAACTAGATAATTGCAGTATTATTAGTTTTCGATTTGATTTGATTGACTAACGGTTGTTGAACTTTGATTGCACCTAGTTTGTTTAATCTTGAGAATCTTATCTTCTGATATAAGATTCACTCAAACTAGATCGAAGTGTCGACGGGATCTTTAGAACTGTTTGTAGATCTAAAGACGTCTTGTGATAATCCATTGTTAACAGACTCCGTTCTGTGCGTGATTGATCACAAGAGATTCAAGTTGTTCTGTGCATGTGTTTATTGAAGATTTAAGAATATTTTAAGACGAAGAAGATTTCTTATTTGGGTTCATAATCTTTGGTGTGCACAAAACTTGATCGGCAGGGATCCAACTATAATCGGTTTATCTTTGATAGATTTGATTGATTAGTTGCGTAGATCGGCATCACATATAGTATCATGGCATATCCTATTTTTGATTGCAAAATCTAAACTCAGCTACTTTGGCAATTGTTGGATAGATAGATCTAAACCCGACAAAGGATTTTATTGGATTAAACGAAGAGCCTTTGTCTAACTCATATCACTTGAGATTGAATAGAGTTGTTCTGGAACATATTTGTTGTTCCTTTACGGTTTGGAATACAAACCAAAGGAATTGTTCCAGTCGTGCACTTATTGAATGTCAGAAGCGCATGGATACTAAAGAAACTAGGTGAACTATAGGTTTAGTTGCTTGGTCTCAACTATACGAAGTTGGTGTGATTTTGTATAGCGGCTTAATTATGAGTATACAATTCTGGACTAGGTCATGGGGTTTTTCTGCATTTGCGGTTTCCTCGTTAACAAAATCTTGCTGTGTCATTTACTTTTGTTTTCCGCAATTATAATTGTTGTTATTATAATTTAAAGTAAATTAAACAAACGTTAACCCGTATTACTTGATAGTGATCCTATAGAGTTTAGTTAAGTCCGAACCTATTATCAAGTAATCACACTTTGATTGTTGTATTGTCTCTATCTCGTATCCATAGACGATCACATAAAGTGTGAATACCGATTCGTTGTAATGTCTCTACTCAGTCCATAGACAATCACTTTCGGTAAGAGGACTTATAGGTGGAAAAGTTTAAGATTGTGGTATATTTGGTACCCTCGTCTTTTCATATTGAGCTATTTCAGTGTATGTTTGGGTACTTGAATTTGCTCATATAATGACATGGAATTGAGTTTACACTGATTTGACCATGGTGGTTCTCGCAGATTGATTGAGAAGTTTTGAATTCCATCTACTGAGTTTATTTTCAAAAGCATCATTAATGGTGTTGAAAGATAGAGTTTTAGATTGACCTAGCAAAATTGGTAGTCCCAGATATTTATCGGAAGTACACAACTGCTTTACTCCCAATTTCTTAACTATTTCTAATTTCTGTTGATGCGACAAGTCTCCATTAATAAAGGCTGTTGACTTAGAAAAGTTGATCATCCTGAAAAGATTTCCAAAATTTCTTAGAATATCTAGGATAGAGGATATACTATTTTGATCATCTTGGAAGAAGAGTAAACAATCATCTGAGAACAACAAATGATTGATTGACGGAGCTTCTTTGTTCATTTTAATGCCTCTAATAAGAAGATTATATTCAGCTATAAATAGAGCTATAGAGAGGTATTCCATTGCAATGATAAATAGATAGGGGTATAAAGGATCCCCCTGATGTAATCCTCATGTGGGAGTATACTTATCACATGAGATACCATTGAGTCTTATAGAAATTTGTGTCGCTGAGATACACTGGTAAATTAGTTCTCTCCATTCCGAGCGAAAAAACAGAGATAGAAGCATGTTATCTAAAAATTTCCATTCCAAACGATCAAAAGCCTTAGACATATCAAGTTTTAAAGCTATATTTCACCTTTTATTTTTTGATCTCTTCATAGAGTGTATCAGCTCATGCGATATTATGATATTATCATTGATATATCTTATAGGAACATAAGATACATGAGTTGGAGAAATAATTTTATCCACAAAAGTTTTCACTTTACCTGTAACTTGGAGATAATTTTGTAAGTACTGTTACAAAGTACAATTGATCTGTAATCATTTGGGGTGGCTGGAAATTGAGATTTTGGGATTAAAAAAATCGATGTTGGTTTAAGTGAGGTGGTAATTTTCTTGTTAAGAAGAAATCTTGCACAATTGTGATAACATCATCACCCAATTTATCCCATTGAGATTGAAAGAAACCTGTCAGGAAACCATCAGGTCCCAGAGAATTCCAGCTAGGTATACTTTTGACTACATCATATATTTCCTCTCTATCTGGCATTCTCATAAGAATTTCATTATTTTAAAAAGTAATGACCTTCTGAATATGATCAAAGGATGACTCTTGTAGAGAAGGATTTGTTGTAGTAGTTATTTCTAAAAAATGAATAGTTAGAAGATTAGCTAATTCTTCTCTTGTGTGATACCATCTCCCATATGAGTCTCTTAAAGATGTAATATTATTTCTAGCTCTTCTTCTGTTTGCAAAAGCATGGATGTAAGAGGTCAGCATCTTTGACCCAATGATCTCAGTTTTTGCCGCTGAATTGCAACTTCAATACTTCTCCAATAATGTAGATTGTTATAGTGTTTTCTATTTGTTGGATATTATGATTGTTGAATGACAAGGATTGTAGATGAGATAAATGATTCTTCAACTGCCTAATATGATGTTCAATTTGTCCAAAATCTTTGTCTCTTCCATTTAGAAAAATTCTTTCTAAGAATGGTAAGTGGTACACTTTAGAATCTGGATAATCTATCTGCCATTGAGCATTTTGAAGAGCCAAGTCTAATCTTGATCTTTTATAACCTTTACCATTTAATCTGTTGGTCCAAGTAAATTTTTTACCAACAAATCCCATATCCATTAGACCAGCTACATCAATAGAATTACAAACCCAATTGTTTATTGATGTTTGATCTGAGGATTGACCTTTTGTGTTTATATGAACATTAAGGTCTCCTAAGACAACCAATGATTGAAAAACATTCTCACCGAGATCCTTGATGAAATCCCATTGCAGTTTTTTTTAAAGTTATTGTGGGTGGAACCATAAATACAAGTAAGAAGCCATTCTTGTTTGGAAGGGTTTGATTTCACTAACAAGTAAATCATATTATCTTGAGATCATACCACATGACATGGGAAACCATTTTTCCAAAGAAGTATGAGACCTCCAGACAATCCAATTGAACTAACAAATAAAGAATTTGGATATATAGCAGTAGGATCTGGTTAGAAATTTAGCTTTATCTTCATTAATTTTTGTCTCTACAAGGAGGATTATATCAAGATTATGTTGTTAGATAATGTCAGCTAGGTGGTCTTTAGTAACTTTTGAAGCAAAACCCTGAACATTCCAACTTAGGATTTGCATTGTGATTAGAACATTATACTTGAAATTGTAGAAAAGAGAATAAGCAGAAATGCAAGTAAAGTGATTAAAACAGTGAATTGATTGAGAATTGAGAATGAAAAATACTTGATTATCCACGCTTGAAGATTTTCCTTTAAACCTATGTGAGTAGTTTTGTTCAGATCTGTCCCATGTGTTTATGGGTGAAAACTACTCCTGCAGAATTTGGTAATTTGGGGTGTGGATGAGGAATGAATTTAAACCTTTAAACAAATGCATGCACGGTGAGTGCTTGTAGATTCGAGAGATCAATGTGTGTGCAAGTTCGGCCTAAACCAAGAAATGGCCGTTCCAGGACTTGTTTGGTCACAAAGTGAAGGAGATGGGGTTGATCTTAGGGAGGGAAGCGAAGAAGGTGTTGAGATTGTGAAGGTGTTGGCTTGCTTATGACTTGTAATGAAAGATGAAGCGAGGCTTGCGGTTGATGCAAGCAGGCTCTGGTGTTTGAATACGATTTGTATTAACACTTGGTTTTTCTGTCTCGTCTGAACTTGTGTTGTTGTTTGAAATAGGGCGGAGAACCTATTTATACAAGTCATTGAGCCTCATTCACGTCTATCGTGGGAAGTGGAGGTAGTGGAATGATGGAGTAGTGGAGTTGTGTGTCGGTGGTACACGACCAGTCTTGCCCACTTCTCCTGTTCATCTCTAACCGCCCATGACTTCCTAACACGTTCTTGTGATGGCGCGTTGCCGCGCACGCCGTAAACCGCCGACCAATACCCCGTATGTATCCCCCGGTTTGTGACATGATTGATGTCTGGAATATGGATCGTGGATCCACGAAAGATAGCATGTAATCTTTGAATTGAATAATCACAAGTTATTCGAGAAAGTCGATACTTGTGAAGTATCGTGTGTATTTTATGCGGGTACCGCATTGTGGTGAGGTAAAGTGATGGGTAATGACTTCTCACTAACCAAATAACTCCTGACCAGGGTTATATAACCAAGCTGGTGAAGTTTAACGGATGAGATGATGTTTGAGACACTCATCTATGACCGTTAATGAATACTAGGTTTTTTGAAGAGGTGTGCAAGCATCACTCTTCAGCTTGGTCAAAACCAAGCATGGGAAGGATTTTGGAGAGGACCGACCATACATGCGTGTTGACGGCATGATGGTGTAGGAGCTGTATTCCGTTCCCTCATGAAAGCGCGATCTCGGGCCACTCAATTTGGCCGGCAAAGAGGAGTGGTTGAGATCGGTTTGCGGCAGAAATCTCTTACCGCAAAGGAATTGGTAACCGCGTGATATTCCCGCACACGTTCCAAGACAACCGTCCTTGGTCGGTCTTGGTCGGTCCTCACTCTAGCGTGTAGGTGGTAGGTGGTGTTCACGCCCACG
Organism: Papaver armeniacum; assembly: GCA_023531295.1. Taxonomy (NCBI): domain Eukaryota; kingdom Viridiplantae; phylum Streptophyta; class Magnoliopsida; order Ranunculales; family Papaveraceae; genus Papaver; species Papaver armeniacum. Next base: position 96,738 of record JAJJWW010005630.1, on the reverse strand, counting down.
TCTCACCGTCCCATGAAAACGTGATCTAAGCCACTCAATTAAATCCTGGTGAAGTTGAGTGGTCAAGATTAGTTGCAATGCGGGAGGTGTAACCACACAAGTTTGACGAGCGTTTTGGGGTTAACCGGGCATGATATGCCTTGGCCGACCGCATGAGGAGGTAGATGGGCCCACGGTGGTCATCTTTGGTATAACCGGACTGCTTAATCTAATGTCAGGACCCTCCATTCGTGCCGGAGAAGATGGACGCGCGTGATGGCTTGAACCCTAATTTTGGCTTTCAAAGCCGTGCGACCATGCTCTTTTAGGCGGGCCAATTTGTTGTAACCAATCATGGTTGGTTTTGACCGATTGGTCAAGTGTGTAGGCGGTCACATGGTGATTGTGTCGACATGCTCCGGGCCCTTTGAGTCTACATCTACACCCTCCATCTATACCTGCGAAGATGGATGGTTGAGACAGTTTTGCGGCACATGTAATATGCCGAAAACCCTAATTTAGGGTTTTTCCGTCCATAATGCTTGGTATGGACGATTTCTTAAGCGAAGGCCAATGGTCGACCATGCGGGTCGGCCGTGTGTATTCCATACCTGCTTGGGGGTGATGGAATTGATGCGGGGTCATCCAATCATGCTTGTGGAGTTGGATGATCGCGATCGAATCATATCCGTCTTGATATGGTCAGTCTTGGATGCTCAATCGGGCTAGTATAACACACCGAGAGGGCTCAATCGGGCTAGTATAACACACCGAGAGGGGCTCAATCGGGCTAGTATAACACACCGAGAGGGCTCGGGCTAGTATAACACACCGAGAGAATCGGCCATACGGGTATTTCGTTCATGGTTTCATTATAGTGCTTGGAGGTTCGTGTTACTTTATATGAGTAACACTCGGTCATCATGCCACACCGATAATGAGTACGGAAATACAAGGCTGATATGAAATTCACTGAGAATGGGACTTTGTTGCTACAAGTTCCATTCTTGGTGAATCAAGTGAGGGAGTATCCAACACTTATAGATGGCTTTATCTTTTATAAGATGTCGGCGCATGATTTTCTCTGGTTTTTACAAATATAACCTTAAACGAAAATCCACCATCAACATTAAGTCCTCGCCTAGCACATAATGGTTACACTATTGTGTGGTAGGCATGATATGGTGACATTAAAGATAAAACTTATAAGGCAAAGTTAGATGTTACCGGGAGGGACGGGTCATCCTTGTCCTTGGAGTATGTCACGTTCAAAAGGCATATAGGAGAGTGTTTCCCTAGTATGATGTCGGCCTTGCACTGCGCCCGATCGACCTTGCTATGCCTCGCCGGGTCGAGAGGCTATTGCGCTGCTTCACTCGATCGTGGGGTTGTGCCTAATCGACGGACTGCTGCACTGCCGTTCGTTCATGGGCTCTGCTGCGCTGCTTGATCGAATGTGGGCTTGTTGTGTCTGCTTGATTGAACGTGAGTCTCACCCACATACGCGCTGACGAGACTTGAAACTTGTACCTCTTGAAACTTGTACCGGTCTTGAAATCAACACCGGACTAAAATTTGTACCGGACTAAAATTTGTCTGGGACTAAAATTTATACTTAGGACTAAAATTTGTCTAGGACTTGAATGGTGTTTGGACCGGCCATTGTGTGCTCCGATGTGAGTTGTGTCTTGCCGTGTGACTACATCTCTCCTGTATTTTCATACAAGTTCTAACTCCTGTCTTTTATTTCATTGTGGAAGAAAAGAATCCTGTTGAGATGTCTTGGAGATAATGCTGGTGCCAAGTCAGGAGGTGTTGAAAGCTTCAAAGATATGCCGAACATTGATGATGAGTTGTTCACCGCGCCTTTTCAACTATAGGAAAATATATGTTCCACAAGATAACTCTTCTCCTATCGACTTTTAGGTTTTTCATGCTCCGTTGGGCCCTTATGAAGGATGGATGAGACGTATGTTGAGCAATGAGTACATCAAAGATAACTTGACCGAGCGCAGATTATTGATGCGGCTTGAGTGTTGAAACGTCTCGAGAGGATGTTAAAGTGGTTTTACGATGCGGCCGGTGAGGTGGGTCCCTGAGAGAGTGTTGAAGAAGGATTACAGAAGCGAACGTGGGTCTCGGAGAGAGCGTTGCGGCGGCTCTTGAATAGACCATTGAAGCGAAACCTGGCTGGAGGGAGCGTTGAAGTGGCTTCCTCTTCGATTCGATTACTCTTGCGAATCCATGATTCTTGACCGACCATCTTTCTCATGTTGAAGAAGTCCTTGACCGACGGTGAAGGAACTTCATGCTTGAGCCTCGATCCTCAAGCGTGGTTTACATGGTTTGTCCGTAGTGGCTGTTGTCGAGCCAGGTATGGAATACCTTGGACGTTGTTTCATCATTGTGGGAGTCGTGCATGTGGTACTGGAGTTGGAGTTGACGGACGTGCAGGATGTTGTATCTCGGTGGTTTTCCTCTTGCTTTGCTTCGAGGAACTGTTTTACGAAGAATCAAGGTTGTATCGCTTTGTTGGTGAGATATATGCCCCTACAAACATTATGAGGCTCTTCATTACCGGCAGGCATGTTTCTTTCTATCAGGGCATATGTTGTTGTAGATGAGGGTTCAACGGCTCAGAGAGGATGACCAAAAGCGCGGATTCTCCAACATAGCATGATAGACATGTACCACTATCTGATAAAGTGACTCGCCTGGATCTTGCTCGATATGACGCGTGGACATCGTTATCTTCTTGAGGCTGCTCCCTTGAGGTATCGGCTCCAGTGGGAGATTGCCGTCATAGAGCGTTGATACATTGCACCGGTATTCTTTAAACCAAATAGCAGTATGGTATAATAAAAATTTCCGAGAGGAGTTCGAAAAGCTATCTTACTTGCATCATGCTCGTACATCCTTATCTGGTTGTAGCCGCTACATCCATCCAACATGTCGTGTCCGCTGGTTGCATATACTAACATGTCGATGTTAGGTAGAGGAGGATCGTTTTTGGAGCAGCACCTATTCAAGTCTCTGAAGTTTATGCAAAGACTGATCTATCCATTTTCCTCGTGTCTGAACTATAACTGTTTAACCGACTTGGATCCAGGTATGACATGTAGATGATGGGTGACCAATTTTCATCTAAATCCGGCATTTCTTCATATCTCCAAGCGAATATGTCCTGGTACTCTTTGAGAAGTTCCACAAGCTTCGTGCGTTTATCCGTACACAAGGTTGAGCTGATGGAGATAGGCCTAGGAGATTCCTCAACGATTTCAATCTCATCAGTTGTGGAGTTTGTGCTATTGTGGAGCATCCAACACTTGTTCTTGTGGTTCGTTCTTTGTTGTAGCATTCCATTGGGTGGAGAGATCGGGTAACATCTCTCATTGCTAATTGACAATGGCGAGTGTCGGTATACCGTTTTTCCTTTACTCGTCACGACTCGCCATAAAAGTTCGTTCCCCTCTTCGTGGCTTCACAGGATGGAGAAGAATGCTTCGTCAGCAAATATGCATCGTGGGTACTAGCCCTCAATGATGCAAGCCGGTCTTCTTCCTGAATTGACGCCCACGTGGGGAGTGGGATGCAACGAACTTGTCTGATTCTTTCCACGGAGCTTCTCCTGTATGTGATGGTTTGGTTTCCCTCGAAGTCCGTCATTGTGGTAGGATTCCGTACGACCTTGCCTGGGAGAACCTTGGATGCCCTGAGAGTCTTGAGAGTAATCACATTCGAAGACGCTCTGTGTAGATAAGGGCCGTCTTGAACTACGAATCCTTGATGCGTGCGGTGACATGTAGGTCACGGTCGTGACCTTCCTCTCGGTTGATTGCAGCAAAACGTCTCCAGCGCTACCGATTCTTTGAGAGGTGTGAAAGTTTGCATAAACTTTCCACTAGAGAAACCGCTTCTCGATCCACCGGCCTTTGGTTCATAGTGAAACTATTGACTTGAGGAAGATCGTTGTGAGGATCGGTCCCAGTGTAGGAGCCTCCATGACAGGACCGCTCATATCTCGATGTCGCTTATTTGATCGAGTCCATGTAGGTCCGTGCCATTGAAGTATCTTTTCCGGTGCGTTGAATGCATTCCTTGTTGGCTCCCGGGGGCTGTTGCGGGTCATGTGGAAATCAATCGATTAATGTCTTAAGAAAAGTGAGTACCTCTTTAAGTTGCGGCCATATCCGTTTGAGTCTTGGCAAGAACTTCACCTTTTCCATCAAGTCTGCAATGGTAATGGGAGATGGTCCTCCTCTCGCCCCCTCCGGCTCTCGTCCTAATGAAGGAGTGGAAGTTGTTGCTCTGGTGACTACTGGAGGTGTTACACTTGATGAGATGCCAAGATTTGCAGCTCCTATGTCTCTGGTGATGGGAGGTGTTGTAATATCACTGCTGGGTGATCGAATCGAACGTTCCCATCCTCTGCACTCACGCGTTCCTTGATTGATCTCTCCTTCCTCAAGCATTTCTTCACAGCTTCGATAAGGGTCTCGAGATATAAATCTTCCAGCAGGGATCCGTAAGCTGCAGGCTCCATTTCTTTATCCGGTAGATGTTGTGGTACCCGGACAAGTCTTTTCCTCTATGGAGTTGCCTCGAGTCTTCGTTGTCGGCTGGACCATGTTGTTCGTCTCTCCTGAGTCCCCTGTGATTACGCGCTCTTCTGCATCTCCACCGGTAAAGGTGTGACTCGACTAAGGATCCGAGCGTTTCTTACACTTGTTTGAGTAGATGCCTGCCGACCCTTCTTGTAATTGCTCTGTTATATCATTCAAAAGGCGGAATGTCTCGCTCTGTCTTCTAGCGATACCGGCTTGATTTGCCAAGACATCCTCCAGCATTCTATCTACACTTCCCATGATATCTGAACCACCTGTGGTCTCCGAGTGAGGATACATCGTGAGATGAAAACCGAAAAATTGAGAATTCAATTTTTTGCAACCGAGAGATCAACCTCCCACTGTGGTCGCCAATTGTTTATGGGTGAAAACTACTCCTGCAGAATTTGGTAATTTGGGGTGTGGATGAGGAATGAATTTAAACCTTTAAACAAATGCACTGCGCGGTGAGTGCTTGTAGATTCGAGAGATCAATCTGTGCAAGTCCGGCCTAAACCAAGAAATGGCCGTTCAGGACTTGTTTTGGTCACAAAGTGAAGGAGATGGGGTTGATCTTAGGGAGGGAAGCGAAGAAGGTGTTGAGATTGTGAAGGTGTTGGCTTGCTTATGACTTGTAACAGAAAGATGAGCAGGCTTGCGGTTGATGCAAGCAGGCTCTAGGTGTTTGAATACGATTTGTATTAACACTTGGTTTTTCTGTCTTGTCTGAACTTGTGTTGTTGTTTGAAATAGGGCGGAGAACCTATTTATACAAGTCATTGAGCCTTATTCACGTCTCTCGTGGGAAGTGGAGGTAGTGGAATGATGGAGTAGTGGAGTTGTGTGTCGGTGGTACACGACCAGTCTTGCCCACTTCTCTGTTCATCTCTAACCGCCCATGACTTCCTAACACGTTCTTGTGATGGCGCGTTACGCTGCACGCGCGTAAACCGCCGGACCAATACCCGGTATGTATCCCCGATTTGTGACATGATTGATGTCTGGAATATGGATCGTGGATCCACGAAAGATAGCATGTAATCTTTGAATTGAATAATTGCGTTATTCGAAAGTCGATACTTGTGAAGTATCGTGTGTATTTTATGCGAGTACCGCATTGTGGTGAGGTAAAGTGATGGGTAATGACTCCTCACTAACCAAATAACTCCGACCGGGGTTATATAACCAAGGTTTGGTGAAGTTTAACGGATGAGATGATGTTTGAGACACTCATCTGTGACCGTTAATGAATACTAGGTTTTTTGAAGAGGTGTGCAAGCATCACTCTTCAGCTTGGTCAAAACCAAGCATGGGAAGGATTTTGGAGAGGACCGACCATACATGCGTGTTGACGGCATGATGGTGTAGGCGCCTGTATTCCGTTCCCTCATGAAAGCGCGATCTCGGCCACTCAATTTGGCCTAAGCAAGAGGAGTGGTTGAGATCGGTTTGCGGCAATCTCTTACCGCAAAGGAATTGGTAACCGCGTGATATTCCCGCACACGTTCCAAGACAACCGTCCTTGGTCGGTCTTGGTCGGTCACTCTAGCGTGTAGGTGGTAGGCTGGTGTTCACGCCCACGTCTCACCGTCCCATGAAAACGTGATCTAAGCCACTCAATTCGTCCGGTGAAGTTGAGTGGTCAAGATTAGTTTGCAATCTGGGAGGTGTAACCACACAAGTTTGACGGGCGTTTTGGGGTTAACCAGGCATGATATGCCTTGGCCGGCCGCATGAGGAGGTAGATGGGCCCACGGTGGTCATCTTTGGTATACCGGACTCCGCTTAATCTAATATGTGACCCTCCATTCGTGCCGGAGAAGATGGACGCGCGTGATGGCTTGAACCCTAATTTTGGATTTCAAAGCCGTGCGACCATGCTCTTTTAGGCGGACGAATTTGTTGTAACCAATCATGGTTGGTTTTGACCGATTGGTCAAGTGTGTAGGCGGTCACATGGTGATTGTGTCGACATGCTCCGGGCCCTTGAGTCTACATCTACACCCTCCATCTATACCTGCGAAGATGGATGGTTGAGACCGTTTTGCGGCACATTCCATAATGCTTGGTATGGACGATTTCTTGGCAAGCGAAGGCCAATGGTCGACCATGCGGGGTCGGCTGTGTGTATTCCATACCTGCTTGGGGGTGATGGAATTGATGCAGGGTCATCCAATCATGCTTTTGGAGTTGGATGACTGCGATCGATCATATCCGTATCTTGATATGGTCAGTCTTGGGATGCTCAATCGGAGCTAGTATAACACACCGAGGGGCTCAATCGGGCTAGTATAACACACCGAGAGGGCTCAATCGGGCTAGTATAACACACCGAGAGGGCTCGGGCTAGTATAACACACCGAGAATCGGCTGTGCGGGTATTTCGTACATGGTTTCATTATAGTGCTTGGAGGTTCGTGTTACTCTATATGAGTAACACTCGATCATCATGCCACACCGATAATGAGTACGAAATACAAGGCGATATGAAATTCACGAGAATGGGACCGTTGCTACAAGTTCCATTCTTGGTGAATCAAGTGAGGGAGTATCCAACACTTATAGATGGCTTTATCTTTTATAAGATGTCAGTGCATGATTTTCTCTCGTTTTTACAAATATAACCTTAAACGAAAATCCACCATCAACACCATGATAAGAAAGAAAAGAGTTAGGTGATTGGTTACGATCATCAATAACAAGTGGGTATTTTCTGTAGATTGATCATTTCTACTTGAGGAATATTGGGCCGATTGAGTTTGTTCAAAGTGAAAAATTAAGTTATGAATTGGTTCTTTGAAACATCTTGTTGGATGGATGTAATCCGAATCTAAGTTTTTTGCATTATAGTTATCAAAAGTGACATCGAATTCACCCATCGCTAAATAATTCCTAATCAGATTTGAATCAATACCCTCTTCAGCATTCAAATTGTTGTTACACGTACAAAAAATTATCTCGATTGAGAATTTGAATTGAAGTGTAATTCAAGATATTTGAGGGATTAATACTATTTTCTGTAGAGGGTATTGGATCTACAGCTTGAGTATTTCTTGGACCTCATTTCTCCATTCTAATCCTCTTTCCCTGTCTATGAACAACATCATCTTTATCCCTTCCTCTATTAAATTTAATTTGAATAATACCTTGTTAATTACATTCCACTATAGTAGTTGGCTCGATTCGAGTTAGTGAGTTAACTCCATGATTCACCAATTGGATTTATTCATTAATACATGTCATTACTTGTGCCGAAATTTGTTCGAGTTTAATTGTGAACATGGGTTAATAAGTATTAGAGCACTACTCGGTCGAACTCATAAGCGTTGCTATCTCAAGATTGTTTGCCAATGTTAGTGATCAAAACTATAAGTCTTGATTTCTAGTCTACTTATACTGATGTATCGGACTAGGATAAATTGTGTAGTTGAGCATTATACTTCACGACGTTCATCGATTGAAGATGAAGAACTACTAAGGAGAGCTTGTGGAACTTCATCAACAAAAGGTATGTGGAAACTAAAACTCATCTATCACTTGGAAAGTCTATTTCTACTCTATCTCCTATATTGAGACAAAAGTCGTATTACTATATAGTTGTCGATTATACACATTTGAGATTTCGAAATGAGTTTAACTCGCTTACACATTTCTTGAAATATGTGTTGGTAAGCTTTCCTTCAACCAAGTTCATCTTATTTTCTTGACGAAAGTCAAAAGATGATCATGTGAAAATCCCCGAGTAAAATCTTACATGGTTTGTGTGATACAATCATTTGGTGTAGACTTGGAATGTTTCGTTATTATTATTTCAATAACTTGAGAATTGCTTTGATGCTAATAGTGTGTGAAAACGGCTATTGTCATCCTTTAAGAAAGTTTCAATGATTGAAATAGAGTTTAGAACTATTGGATTATGAACATAGTGTGCATTCTTGCATGTATGTGATCCATGACCGGAACTAAAGTATGCAATTGAACTTTGATGTTGTATAATGATACTATGACACTGTATAACAATGATTGAGAGCAACTGTTTTCTCATTGTTATTGCTACGGATCTTCAACAACTGTGATGCTGAGTTGAACACATTTGGAATCATTGGAGTACTTGAAAGTGACGAATATTTCGAGTAATGTTTAAGAACCAAGGAGATCAAGCATTTGGATGAGAAGCAAAAAAGAATATTTATTTTGTAATCCATATGTATTGCTAGTTTTGTCACTAAAATTGATAAAGGGGGAGATTGTTAGAGCACTGCTCGGTCGAACTCGCAAGCGTTGCTATTTCAAGCTTGTTTGTCAATGTTAGTGATCAAAACAATAAGTCTTGATTTCTAGTCTAGCTATAGTGATGTCTCGGACTAGGATAGATTGTGTAGTTGAACATTAGACTTCACGACGTTCATCAATTGAAGACGAAGAACTACTAAGGAGAGCTTGTGGAACTTCATCAACAAAAGGTATGTGGAGACTAAAACTCATCTATCACTTGGAAAGTCTATTTCTACTCTCTCTCCTATATTGAGACAAAAATCGTATTACTATATAGTTGTCGATTATACACATTTGAGATTCCGAGATGAGTTTAACTCGCTTACATATTTCTTGAAATATGTGTTGGTAAGCTTTCGCTTCAACCAAGTTCATCTTCTTGACGAAAGTCAAAAGATGAGCACGTGAAAATTGCCGAGTAACATGTTACATGGTTTGTGTGATACAATCATTTGGTGTAGACTTGGAATATTTCGTTATTATTATTTCAATAACTTGAAAATTGCTTTGATGCTAATAGTGTGTGAAAACGGCTATTGTCATCCTCTAAGAAAGTTTCAATGATTGAAATAGAGTTTAGAACTATTGGATTATGAACATAGTGTGCATTCTTGCATGTATGTGATCCATGACCGGAACTAAAGTATGCAATTGAACTTTGATGTTGTATAATGATACTATGACACTGTATAACAATGATTGAGAGCAACTTGTTTTTCTCATTGTTATTGCTACGGATCTTCAACAACCTGTGATGCCGAGTTGAACACATTTGGAATCATTGGAGTACTTGAAAGTGACGAAGATTTCGAGTAATGTTGAAGAACCAAGGAGATCAAGCATTTGGATGAGAAGCTACAAAGTTTATTTATTTTGTAATTCATATGTATTGATAGTTTTGTCACTAAAATTGATAAAGGGGAGATTGTTAGAATCGCCTTTGCTCGGTCGAACTATAAGCGTTTCTATTTCAAGCTTGTTTGTCAATGTTAGTGATCAAAACAATAAGTCTTGATTTCTAGTCTAGTTATAGTGATGTCTCGGACTAGGATAGATTGTGTAGTTGAACATTAGACTTCACGACGTTCATCAATCAAGACGAAGAACTACTAAGGAGAGCTTGTGGAACTTCATCAACAAAAGGTATGTGGAGACTAAAACTCATCTATCACTTGGAAAGTCTATTTCTACTCTCTCTCCTATATTGAGACAAAAATCGTATTACTATATAGTTGTCGATTATACACATTTGAGATTCCGAGATGAGTTTAACTTGCTTACATATTTCTCGAAATATGTGTTGGTAAGCTTTCGCTTCAACCAAGTTCATCTTCTTGACGAAAGTCAAAAGATGATCACGTGAAAATTTCCGAGTAACATCTTACATGGTTTGTGTGATACAATCATTTGGTGTAGACTTGGAATATTTCATTATGATTATTTCAATAACTTGAAAATTGCTTTAATGCTAATAGTGTGTGAAATTGTCATCCTCTAAGAAAGTTTCAATGATTGAAATAGAGTTTAGAACTAATGAATTCTTTGCAAACCGTGGCTATAATGTTCATGAATTGATTAGAGTGAATCAAACCGATTTTGCTTCAATTATGTTATTGTATACTTCTATGAGAATATAACAATTGAACAACTCTTTAACTAGTTTCATTTGAGTCATTTGAACTAGTTATGGTTAAGATGAATAAGGTTGATATGAAAGTGTTCATATATCTAACCTCGGTTAAATACGGTTGAGCCAACATGGTGTACACGTTTAGGTACGGTTACTTAAACCTAAATGAAGGTACATTTCATTTGTGTATAACAAGCTAAGTTCGATCTAACGGTTGAGAGATATTAGCTTGAATCTAATCAGGTTTTTATCTATTGGTGAATATTGAATGCTTTGTTACCAAGGTAACTTAGATTGCAAACCCTGATTTGAAAACTATATCAAGGAGAACTCTAGCAACTAGGAAACCTAATCCCCACACCTCCTGTGTGATACTAGTTGTATAAGCTAGAGTCGATTCTCCTTTAACCTTAGGTTTTTCATGAAACCCTGTAGGTTAACGACTTAAAGACTTCATTGGGATTGTGAAGCCATACCCAACTATTTTCTCTGTAGTTGCGTGTTCTGATCTTGTTGTTTCTATCGTATTGAGTACTATCTTCTCTAAGATTTTATCGAGATTTAATCTCCGATAGGCAAGAAAAAAAGTAGTCACAAACATCTTCGTCTCATCGTTTGTGATTCCACAATATCTTGTTTCTTTACCATACGATTAAGATTATTGTGAGGTGATTGATAATACTAGGATGTTCTTCGGGAATATAAGTCTGGTTTATCAATTGGTTCATGTTCACCTTGATTTATCAAAAGACGGAACAAAACTCGTAGGTATTTCTGTGGGAGACAGATTTATCTATTCCAATAGACTTTTCTGTGTGAGATAAATTTCTTTATCAAGTTTTCGACTTTGGGTCGTAGCTGTTGATACATGAAAAATAATACCCCTTAACGAGTTGGAGATGCCCCTAAGAATGGAGGTGAACTTGGGTTAAGATGTAGGACTTGGGGACTAAACCCAAGCCCAAATAGAAGATACCCGTGAAAGATGGGAGGATAAAGGAGGAATTAATGAAGAAGGAAGGGGTTATGTTAAAGAATGGCATGAAGGGTAATTAAGAGGTATTAGGACATGTGTCATGAAGTAGTAAAAAGAGGGGCTTTTAGGAAAGCCTATAAAATAAAGGACAAGGTACAATGGAAAGACAACTCTCTCTCTTACTATTATTGGAATTGTGAGGTGATAGGTGTCTAAAACACCTAATTTTATATCTAGTATTTATGCTTTCTTTGCTATTATCCTTGTGAATTGCATCTCATATGTTTAGTTTTGAGTTATCGGTACTATGAATTCATTTGGAGCGAAAATGGCAAAAAGACCAATTCACGAAAGAGTTATTCGGACAGACATGCCATGTATGGACCGGGTAGCCCTTATCCGGAAGATGGGTGTCTTTGTTAGCACCCAAAGAACCCCCTAAATTCGAGAGACGTTTTCTCTCAATCATTAGTTCATTCATTTCCCTAAAACGAGAAAAGAAGAAACAGATTGTCGCTGTTTATCACCTGAAATTGATGTAAATCTCGTTGTTCTTTGATCGAGAAATAGATCGAGATATGGGAGATGAGAAAAGGGTAAGATAGAGATGATGGAATTGAAACAGATTCAAGGTGGGTTGAATCTGAGATTGCAAGAAATTGAATCTGCATCTCGTCTGGGGTTGATTCAGAAATTAAAACTCGAGTTGAGTTAGATTGAGAAGATGTGAAGATGGGAATTAGGTTGCTGCTGGTGAAATTGAGGTTCTGACGATGGAAATTGGTTAGGGTTTTGAGGCAAGTAAGAATCAGAGAAGAAAGAGTTGGGGTTTGAGTTATTTTGGTGGATTGAGACAAAGAAAAAAGGGGGATGATGAAGATGTTGTTACCATGAAGACTATCAAGGGAACAATGGGTTTATGGCTAATTGAGAAGAGCCGAGTTCTATTGATAGAAGTATGAGATGCAAACTGTTGTTGGTGGTAGTCTGAGAAGAAAATTGATTGAACTGATATTGGTGATGCAGTGGTGATTGAAGCTGACGAAATGGCTCTGTCTTGGTGTTGTGTGAACATGGAAGAAGTGGTTGATGCTCATTGATCTGTTGTTGAACTGAACATGATGAATGGGTTTCCGTTAATTTTGAGTTTGACTGAGAATCAAGTAGCAAGGAATGGAGTTAGTCTTTGTGGAGATCAAGAACAATATGGTTAGGATTCTGATATGAAGCCTTGTGTTGGTTGGAATGCACGATAAAGAAGATGGTGCAGTTGAAATGGCTAGAATGAATTACGGGGCATGTTGATAGTAGTTGTAGTGTGGTTGGATTTATCATTGCTTTGTGGTGTTGCTCTTGATATTGATACAGGAAATGAGCTAATGGAGAACAACAATTGCAAGTAATGGGTTGACAGTCAAGGTTTGTTTGGCAAGTGGTGTGTATTGAGTCTGGTCGCAGGATCGAACTGCATAGAGTGATTCTGTTGACATCAAATACTAATGGTGCTGAGATGTGTGCAACTGATGGAATTACAGGCTTTGCCTTTGGTCTGGTGATTGTGCTAGGAACATGGGTAACTATTGCAGGCAGTGAAGCTAGCACTGAAGTGATGGATGGAAGAATGTTACAGGGGAGATGTAGCTGCAAATGGCTGGAGGCAGAGCTGTAATTGGTACTGGTAGTGTTGGATTTGGTGCAGGCAAGAAGCTGCAATGGAGGATTTAGATGAATGTTAGGTCTTGGTATGGCAGGTCTAATTTTTGCGAAAGTTTTGATTGCGCAGAATGGAGGTTTGCTTCGTAGTTTTTCCATGAATGATATAGCAAGACCCGGTACTTATGCGGCATTAGTTGAAGCTGCGGTTTGACCGTTGCGAAGTGCGGGTTGTCTTTGTCTTGAATCTGAGATGGAGCTACTATTGAGGTTCGTGGTTTGTTGCTGGGATTGATCAGTGAAGGTTAGAGTTTTCCATGGGTTGCAGTGGCTTCTAGTAATGCTGCAATGCAATGAAGTGTTAGATGGGATTGGAAGATGGGTATTGCAACAAGCTCAATGGAATTGCAGTTAGCTTGAGATTGCATGGAGTTGTCTTTGATCAATTGGTGAGTCTGCGAATTAAGGAGGAAAAGTATTTGGTGTTGTGTATGATACATTGCACTTGACATGAATCGAACTATGTGTTTGAATGATCTGTGAATGCATGAATGTTGTGCGGGAAGGAAAAGAATGGCGAAATGGCTTTAGGAATCACCAAAAACAAACTAAACTCTGCTGGATTTTCTTTCTAGCGAGTTGAATAGTGATCGATCCGACTCACTTTGACTGGAGTTCGACTTCGAATGGACTTGGACACGGGCTTGGTTGATGGGTGTTAGAGGGGCGACTTCGGTTTTGGAAGAAGCGGAGAAATACATCAAGTCTATAAAAGGAAACCCTTCTCCACACAAAAGATATCTTTGCCTCTACTTTGTTTTCTAGGGTTTAAAAAGATGAAAGCTTTTCTTTTTCTTCTTGTTATGAACTCCATGAATATGAATACCTAGTTTTTTCTATTGGTTATGGAATAATTGGATTTCACATAATATGCTTTTTGATATGATAAATTAGTTTTGTCTCCATATTATCGATTATGATTTACTATTTATATTGTTACATGATTTGAATGCTTGTTTGATCGAGTCGCGAATCGATTGAGTTTGTCTTCATCTTTATTGCTAGATTAGGATTTATTATATGCAAAAGTGATAGGTTCCTGATTACAAGTAGCATAATTGTGATTATTGCTTGTAGTGATACATCCTAGTAGTCACATGTGAGTCATAACCTTTGTTAAATCGGATTAGTGCTTTTACACGTTCGATTGCTTTGATTGGCTTTGATTTCATAGAACTTAATGCATCTAGGGAATTAAACTTGATTAGTGCTTTTACACGTTAGGTTGTTCTTTTAGATAGAATTCATATTCGCATCTTTTAATGTGTTTGTTGATGACAAGAGGAGATTAGCGGGGTATTCTTGCGATCAAGGTATCCTAGGGCCTTTGATAAAAGTTGATATTAAAATATCAATTCTAGTTATTGTGTTGAAAACATGTTTGTGATTGAAGACGAAATCCATGACCAATATTTTCTCATCCTTGATTTGATTTGTTTACCTTTAGTGTTTACTTTTTATTGTTTTGTTTATTTTATATTAGATACATAAAAATCAAAAATCCTCATTGTTTTATATAGGAAACCGAAACATATTGACAACCTAAGTCCTCTCTGTGGGAACGATCCTTCTTGCCCTTGCTATATTATATATTTTGAGTAGTGAGAAAGTGTAATTTATTTTTGACGCCTACGACAGCGATCATGAGGTCATGTGTAATAGCTAGGACGGGTAGAACATAAACTGAAATTCACCCCTCAACATTTGGCGACCACACCCGGAGGCTCGTTCCTAGCTTACAATGACACACACAGAAGGCGCCAGCTCAGGCGCGGCAGGAAACCTAAACACACCCCCAATTAACCCAGAAGGAGAGTGAGTAGGTATAGTATCAGACCCAATCACGCAGTGCGAGAAAATCAAACATCACGCGCGAAGAAGATAAACAACACGAGGGCGATGAAGCGCCAGCTCACTCAGCTTTCCCTCGAGGAGATGCAAAAAGAACTAGAAGAGCACGTACGTAAAGAACGAGAGCTGAGAAAGCTCATGAAGGCGGCTAGTGCAGGGAAAAATGTTAAAGAAACAGCAGAAGATGTAGAGGAAGTGGAAAACGAGCCTGCGGCTATGACACAAGAGGCGATTACAAAATACCTAGAATTGAATTACGTAATCGTTAAACAAGACAATTATAACTTCATGGCGAGTCCTTACTCCTCTGAAATCATAGAATATCAGTACCCTGAAGATTATACCTCACCAAAATTCAAGGTCTACAATGGCCAAGGCAACGCGAGAGAGCACCTCAGTCGATTCCTGTCTACAATGAATGATCGCGAGGCGGATGGGAAGCTATCTCTGAGAGAGTTTCTCCAAATCGTCGATCGATCACACGGCGTTCACCCGTACGACAACCTCAAGCCAAGGAGCGTCCATTCATGGTCAGCCATGTCAACGCTTTTCTCGAAATTTCTATTCGAAGAAAAGGAAGGTCACAACCATAGACCCGAGCAAGTGCAATCGCCGCATAGGCGAAGAGATAGAAAAATACATCGCTAGATTCTCGCCTTCTCATTCTCGATTGCCATGAAGACGTTAAAGAAGAAGCGTTAGTGAAATTTGCGTCGGGGGATGACTCCATCTTTCAAAATAATCTGCAAACTTTCGCTTCCCGTATTTGTAGAACCGGAGGAGGCAACCGCAAGGATCGCCGATTGCATTGAAGAACCAAGCTCGATTATGTTTGGCGAAATTCGGTTGACACTATATCGACCATGCCGAGAAATACCCGTGCAAATAATAATTGCGAAGGTTGGGGAACACAAGCGCTCCCGCCACCTCTGACTTGCAACAAGAAACAAATCGTCGGATTATTAGAACAATGGGTAGCAAACAAGGAAACCCAGTTGCCCCCGACAAAAATGGATCCTATCACTCTTGACAAAAATGATGCGCGCTATTGTCACTTTTATCGGAGGATACAACACCCTATAATCGACTGCTTCAACCTGCGAAGGATGTTTCAAGAAGTTTGGAAATAAAGTAGATTGAAATGAACAAAGCGATAGGTGGCAATAAAGTAAGTTGGAAAAATTGCGTATGCACAAAAGGTCTCAGGGCAGCCAAAGGCGCCTGATTGACTGACAAATTCACAAAAGGTCTCAGGGCAGCCAAAGGCGCCTGATCGACTAACAAAATTCACAAAAGGGAATGCTAATGGCACCTGATTGACTGACAAGTTCACAAAAGGTCTCAAGGCATCCAAAGGCGCCCGATCGACCGACAAAATTCACAAAAGGTCTCGGGAATACTAATGGCGCCCGATTGACCGACAAGTTCACAAAGGTCTCGGGGCAGCCAAAGGCGCCCGATCGACCGACAAAATTCACAAAGGTCTCGGGAATGCTAATGGCGCTGATTGGTGGATAAGTTCACAAAGGTCTCGGGGGCATCCAAAGGCGCACGATCGATTAACAAAATTCACAAAGGTCTCAAGAATGCCAAAGGCGCACGATCGACCGACGTTCACGAAAGGTCTCTCGGATGAGCCAAAGGTGCACAGTTGTGACAAGTCTCATCAAAAGGTCTGGGAACGCCAAGGGCGCCCGATTAACTGACAATTTCACAAAAGGTCTCAGGAATGCTAATGGCGCCTGATTAACTGACAAGTTCACAAAAGGTCTCAGGGCAGCCAAAGGCGCCCGATCGACTGACAAAATTCACAAAAGGTCTCAGGAATGCTAATGGCGCCTGATTGACTGACAAGTTCAAAAAGGTCTCAAGGCAGTGATGAGTGCCAAATATTGCATATTTATACACCGTTTTATTGGCATTTAACTCATCTTTTGTACTCGGAAAATCGAGATATTATCCCGTTCTCGTGTTTTCTTTGTTTTCAAGAATAAATATTTGTATTAATTAATTTTGTGTTTTTAGGTAGTAAATAAAGTTCGAGAAACCGAGGAGCCAAAAGAGCAAATAATTTGAGACAAGCGTCTATGGAGCAAAAGCCAAAGCCCGCGCGCACGCATCGGCTCACGCATCGGGCGCACGTACGCACGGTTCATCCCGAGCCATTGAGATCTCTATCTCCCACATCCAACGCTCGCTCCCTCACTCACATCATCTCTTGATACACCCGCTTCACAATAATATCCCCTCAGCTTCAGATCTTACCCGCTGCATCCAATGGTCGCTCTGCATGAACATCATTTTTCTCTCGCACCCGCTCAACACCGAAGCCCCTATACCCTTATCCCCTCGACCACATCTTCATTTCCCATTTCACCATCTCTTTCTTCACCCGACACAGCCTTGCAGAGCTCCACCTCCCTCTTCTCCCGACCAAATCCTCTCGCTCACCACCTTCTTCACCACCATCTCCCGCCACGCCCACCACAACCACCAAAGACAACCATCCTCACCGCCTCCTAGTATCTCTCCATCTCTTGTCATAGCTTCTTACCCTAGGAGCTAAGATCGAGATAGAAAGAACTAGGGTTAGGTTTTCACAATAAGGGAAGAACAACGAATTAAGGGAGTTTTCAGCGCCAATTCACGAGCCGACAACAATCGTAGAGTATGGGCGATTGGGTATTTCTTAATTTCTGTTTTGAAATAAATTAGGGTTTTATTTTGTATGTATAAATAGAGTGTGTGGGGGTGTGTAGAAACTTATGCCTGGGCTAGCCAGAGCACCACTTTAGAGTTTATTTGTGTTAATTGTTTAATTATGTTCTAAGAAAACTGCTAGGGTGTTGATGAAACCCCTAATCTTCATGTAAAGCATGTGTATCTTTGGTTGTATCCTTCTTTGTGTTATAATATGTTATGATTAGTAGTTAATTGATAAACTTATGAGCCTGTGATGAGTTGTACCGTAAGAAGACAACTCATACTAGGGGTTAGTTAGCTAAATTGGTTAATGAACATCTAATTTAGACCTTCATGTGAAGGCACAAGAATATAGCCTCGAGTTACCTTGCCCGAGCATGAAATTAAAAGGTGAATTCACTACCCTAGTGCCTTGCAATTTATATTTACCTCTTGGAATCACAAATCACAACTTCAACTTGTCGTTTGACACCAAACCAACCTCATCTCGTGTTTACATTCTTGCTAGAATTCGATTAAGCCAAGCCATTGATCAACTCTATAGCATCCCAAGTCTCGTGGATCGACCCGTATTTGCGATTCTACATTTTAGACACCGTGCACTTGCGGTTTAACAAGTAGGCCATAAAAGAAACACCTTTCCCAGCCTACAAGTTTTTGGCGCCGTTGTTACTTGACTTGGCGTGTCTTTGTCTTGATTTCTTTTGGCTTGTTTAACCGATTTTCATTTCTCCTCGTATATACTCACCTTGCATTGTTATTTTTAGCCTGTGTTAGTGTAGTATAGCCTGTTAGTTTTCTTTTCGCACTCTTTTCTTTCTTGCATCTTGCATTACATTTTGTCATTGCATTTTAGCCACCTGATCTTTGTAACCATAAATCATTCCATCTCTTGCATATCTTAGTTAGCTTAATACTCTTTACTTGTAGCTTAGTTGTATGTGTTTGAACCACTGTATATATTTATTTATTTGCATTTCCATCTCATGTAGCTAAATCTTGTAGGTGCCACTTAACTTGCATTCTTGCACATATTTCTCTGTTAAGCCCTGCATTGCTCCCCGTATATCCTGCATCATTGCCTCATCTCAATGCATTTAGTTCATTGCATTTTAGTGATAACTTAGCAATCAGTGTACACCTCGCATAATAATCTGCATTGTTAATGTAACTTTTATCATCTCGCATTTTTATCGATGTTTGTAGCTTAGTGAGCACCTTAGCCCCGTCTTCATTGTTTATCCGGGAATTGCATACTTCAGTCTTGACCGGCTCAGTTGAGCCAGCAGTGCATGCTACAATCTAACTGTCAAGCAAGGAAATCAATAAGGAGCAGAACACAGTGCTGTAGATTTGAGGTTAGCCTTGTATTGCCATGTGGTGCAGCTGAACCAAGTACATGTGCTACAAAAGGCTGGAGCATAAGCTCAAAGAAGAGAAAGAAGGAGCAGCAAAACATCATCTGTGGAGTGCCTAAACCCAGTTTAACACTGGCGGTATTGTATTCCCCAACTCAATCTCTGCCTTGAATGGTTGTCATGAATGTGGGATGATTTGCACTGAATATTGGTTCACCCTGATTTACAAAAACATGCTTCTGTGATGCTTGAGTGAAATGAACACCTTTATGAAACTATAAACCTGACCGAGTGTAGCATTGAATGTTTGAATCAAATAACTGTGAGCTATCCTTGCCTGACAAGCTAGCTATCTTGCTGACCTGAGCATTACTGAACCTTGTTCCCATGATCTGTGAATGGTTGAAATTGTGCTGAGCATCTTGTTTGTGCATCTGTGGCCTTTGCCTGCATGATAACTTAGTGACCTTGCATGAACAATCACCCCCGGAATCTCTGAAATTTGTGCATAGCCCAGTGACGTTTGAAGCAAAATTGTGTTGGCGTAAATCTTTTGCTCTTGGGTAATTTGGGCATTGAATTCTTTGTTTTAACAAAGACCAGGCTCCGACCCCCAGAACATGTTGAGCTTGAGTGCAACTTTAGTTAGCCTAGGATTAGCCGAGCCGCAAACCCAAGGCCTGTGCTATAACCCTAGTTGCATCCGCCTACGAGCTTAAGCCGCAGACCCTATTGAGCTAGGTTGTTGCCACCACCCTCATCTTCCCCGTGCCTCGTGTGAGGCCTTGTAAGCTTGCTATCACCGAGCTACACCACTTGCCCTGCAAATCCACGAGTATAACCTGCAAGAAAAGTGAATCCAGCCTGCCCAGTTGACTTCATCCGCCTGCATTTTTTGTGTATTCATACTTGAGAACTGGAGTTACTTGATTGTGTTGCCACTCTGTAGCATGTTGTAAAGAGCTTGACTGTTCATCTATTGCTTTTGTGAATGTATGGATCGGCTTTTTGCAAATTGTGTATGCCCCTGTGGCATTTAATTGAGTTGTGAGTAATCTAAGTTGTCTTTGTGAGTTGCACTTAGACTTGTCTTTGTGCAATTCTTAAAGCACTCTGTATCTTTGAAATTGGAGTGTCACTTTGTGAAATTTGTGCACAAGCTGAAGCTCACACAACTGAGCTGTAACCCTGCACATAGCCAACCTCATAGCTCATCTGTGCATCTGTGAAACTCTTAACTGAAGCCTACAAACCACTGTGCAAACCACTGAGTTTTGCATAACCTGGGCTTAAACCAAACTGAGCCCACAGTTCCACTGGGATGTACATTCCCAACAAACCAAACCATCCCACTGTGCACTGGGCTTGCATAACCTCTGGGCTGTGCATTTACACACAACCACTGGGCTGTACATTTTCACCTGACCTGGGCTGCACCAAACTGAAGCCCAATAAACCAAAACTGAGGCCTGCTGTGCAACAACCCATTCCCAACAAACCAAAACCCACTTATACCAAAACTGAGCCCACTGTCCACTAGGCTTCCCACAACTATTTTTTTTGCATAACTTGGGCTTGCATCTGGACTTAGTATACTTGATGTGTGCTAGGCTATAATGCTTCTCTTTGAGCCCAAATTGAGTTGCTAGATCATGTCGGGTTTTGGTCCAAACCGGGGATACAAACAAATCCATTAGAGAGCTTGCTTATGGGCATGCCTCACGGATGAACTCCCCCACAGTCCATGATGATTTTAGGGAATATTATGAGCCTTATCGGGGCCCCGACCTTGAATACTCATACCCTAATCATTATGACCACATGTATCATCAACCACCATGGGAGGATGAGCAATTCTATCCTCCAATGAACCCATGTATGCACTCAAAGTGGAAGAAAACCTCATAGAACAAAACAATGCTAGGTTTGAATTGAATGCAATGCATGATCATCCATATAGCAACATGTCTGAATTTCCCTTCTCTAGTGAACCTCATGCACAACCATGCAGTGAATATCCATATGAGGCATGCATACCCACTATTGAAGACTCTCCTTCCATTGAACAATGTTACTTGGTTTTAAAGATGAACCTGATTCATTTAGAAAAAGAAGAATGGAGGGAAGTTCATGATAGGATGATTGTTGTCCCTAATAAAGAAAATTTTAAAAATAGTGTTTCTATTCCTACTCATGCAACTAACACTGAATATGAACCTAATCTAGAGGAAAATGAGTACACTAGAAATGCTACAATTTTGAATAGGGAAATGCATTTTGTTATGTTATGATGATGATTATGATATGTTAGAAGAGCATGTGCATCTTGAAAATATGATGGAATCTTTGGGTTCGAGAGACGTTAGGCGTCTCTTCCGTGAACCCTATGAATGATACTTCTTCTAACATTCATACATGTGATGTTGACTCGAGTTTGGGTTTGTGAAATTCTTCAGTGAAAGTGAGCATGCTACAACTTGTTTGTGACTTAAGAAAGGATGAATCTTCTGTTGACACTAATGTTCTTTTGGATCATGATATTATTGTTGTGTCTGATTCCCTGCCCATGTCACAATATGTTGCCTCCTCTGATTATTATGACATGGATATTGATGAATTTTTCTATGCAGGTGAGCATGATTTACCTTCTTTTGACCTTAGGAAAGTGTGTGATGGTACAAATGATCTTATACATGAACACAACTTAGATGTACCTAATCTCTCTCCTAAGGCACAGATTGATACTCCTCCACCAAACCTAGGTGTAGTTTGTAACAAAATTGCAAAACCAACTTTTCTAAAAATGCCTAACTTAGGCCTAGAGCTTTGTGCTTCCCAAGTCCTCTTGGACTATTTTGCATCAAAGTATAACACTTTTAAGGAACCACAGTTGGAATGTGTATATCTGCCTGTTCTTAGCAAAACTCATTTTGAGTTATACCTTTTGCATGATGTACCTTTAAAATTGCAAGATTTTGTGCTCAAGAACACATCTGTTGACAAGTTTAGGTTTGGGGGTAACTTGTTCACATATGCAATCTTTCCTGCAATCTCATGTTATATTGGTGTAAGGCTGTTGATGTTTGTACATATTGTCTTTTGGGTTGATCCTCAACTCTTTAGATTGTTGGTGTATGGTAAATTTTCATTGTATATAATCCAGTAGGACTTGTTAATTTTTATTTTCTTGAATCGGTTGAGTCTTCTTGTACATATATTGTGCTAATCCGATATGATCTCCACTGAGAATGTTGGATTCTAGCCTTGACAAATGAAGCTCTAACCTTGCTTCCGCCGACATCCGGTAATCTCTTCCCTTTTCTCTATTCAACATAGTTCTCTTGGTATGTGACGGTTTAAATTCTTATTATCTGTTGACACATTGAGGACAATGTTTGATTTAGGTTTGGGGGTGCATTTGCATTTGCATATAGAGTTTTTAGTCTTTCTTTTACTTTAAAAAAAAAAAAATCAAAACTTTTTGCAAATAAAAACCTCCAACTTTTAGAGATTTTAGAGTCACTAGCATGCTTCTAGCTATGTTTACATAGAGAGTCTGACCGAAATAACAGAACTTGGAAGTACCGGAGAACACAATCGGGTTTCTTAGTTGATTAGAGCGTTAAAGTTGGATTTAACCATACCAGAGGGCGAATTAGGTGCTGTTTAGATGTTCGGTAGTAGAATTGTGATCACTCATAGTGGAGACTACCCATTTTACATCAAGTGAGGCACCAACCTTCAATTTTTTGCAACTTTCTAGAAAATTTGTTAGAGTGTGTGTCACCGTACGTCAATTCCGGGTAGGAATGGTGAGCTACCCAACTTCGCACCACTTTCAAAGACTACTTTTGATCTCTTGAGTGCTAATTTTTGTCAATCATGAGGGTGACGTTTAAAGATGAAAACTTCTTCTAAATACCGATTTGCAGTTAGCATCACTCTCTCCCTCTCAACAACATCAACAGATTCATAGAAACACATCATCGTCAGCAAGCGGAGCATCATCAGAATATTTGAAGAAAAGTTGAGATAGTCCAAGGTTTACGTGCAACAAAGGAAAGAAAATAGGATGAGAATTAATGAAGTTTGTGAAAAATTGATTTTTACTGTTTTATTATTATTTTCATGTCATTTATGTATCCAAAAAAAAAAAAAAATTTGTTTGTCAAGTTTTTGTAAAGTTCAAGTTCATCATCAACATTTGAAGACCTGAGACCGAAGATTGAAGACGTTTCTATGAATCTTTGAGAGAGTGATATTAATTGCGATCGGGTGAGAAGGTAAGTGAGTACTCCCATCCTTGCTAATGGTTGATTTCCTTTCTTAGAGATCATCGAGAAAAGATTCTTTTTGTCCACACTTCGTGGAGTCTCCGAAATTATTTGGAAGGTTATCCTTCTTACCTTCAACGTGTGCGGGATTTCTCTCTTTATTCCCCGCCTGCACACATGAGAGACTAAAAAAATCGATCTTTTGAGTGCAATTATCATAAAACCCTAATGGTGAGGCGAAGTCGAGGCTTATGATCACAATCGAATCCGAATTCTTTCATATGGTATGGTTACTTCTCGCTCAGCACTTAAGGATGAGAATGCGTTCTTTGGTAGTTCTAACCTGTTACTAGCATGCGAAACTCTATGTCCTCATAGCTCCTTGGATGCTTGAGACTCTTTTACACTACGAAGTTGGAGAAGGTTTTGTGGGTACACCTCTGTAAACCCTCACGAGACTACAACTCGTCCACTAGGGACACCTAGGGGTTTAAAGGCTTAGTGCATACGCTAAATGCATTCGAGAGACCTGCGACAGGGGGTATAGTTAGGATTTCTTAATTTCTTTGTTTCACTTGAGGACAAGTAAAATTCGGGTTTGGGGGTATTTGATGAGTGCCAAATATTGCATATTTATACACCTTTTATTGGCATTTAACTCATCTTTTGTACTCGAAATCGAGATATTATCCCAGTTCTCGTGTTTTCTTTGTTTTCAAGAATAAATATTTGTATTAATTAATTTTGTGTTTTTAGGTAGTAAATAAAGTTCGGAGAAACGAGAGCCAAAAGAGCAAAGAATTGGAGACAAGCGTCTATGGAGCGAGAAGCCAAAGCCAGCGCACGCATCGGCTCACGCATCGGTGCACGTACGCATCGGTTCATCCTGAGCCATTGAGATCTCTATCTCCCACATCCAACGCTCGCTCCCTCACTCACATCATCTCTTGATACACCCGCTTCACAACAATATCCCCTCGGTAGTTCGGATCTTACCCGCCGCATCCAATGGTCGCTCCTGCATGAACATCATTTTTCTCTCGCACTTCCGCTCAACACCGAAGCCCCCTATACCCTTATCCCCTCGACCACATCTTCATTTCCCATTTCACCATCTCTTTCTTCACCCGACACAAACTTGCGAGCTCCACCTCCCTCTTCTCCCGACCAAATCCTCTGCTCGACCACCTTCTTCACCACCATCTCCACCTTGCCACCACAACCACCGGGATACAACCATCCTCACCGCCTCCTAGTATCTCTCCATATCGTCATAGCTTCTTACCCTAGGAGCTAAGATCGAGATAGAAAGAACTAGGGTTAGGTTTTCACAATAGGGGAAGAACAACGAATTAAGGGAGTTTTCAGCGCCGAATTCACAGAGCCGACAACAATCAGAGAGTATGGGCGATTGGGTATTTTTTAATTTCTGTTTTGAAATAAATTAGGGTTTTATTTTGTATGTATAAATAGAGTGTGTGGGGGTGTGTAGAAACTTATGCCTGGGCTAGCCAGAGCACCACTTTAGAGTTTATTTGTGTTAATTGTTTAATTATGTTCTAAGAAAACTGCTAGGGTGTTGATGAAACCCCTAATCTTCATGTAAAGCATGTGTATCTTTGGTTGTATCCTTGCTGTGTTATAATATGTTATGATTAGTAGTTAATTGATAAACTTATGAGCATGATGAGTTGTCTTGTAAGAAGACAACTCATACTAGGGTTAGTTAGCTAAATTGGTTAATGAACATCTAATTTAGACCTTCATGTGAAGGCACAATAATATAGCACGAGTTACCTTGCCTGAGCATGAAATTAGAAGGTGAATTCACTACCCTAGTGCCTTGCAATTTATATTTACCACTTGGAATCACAGTCACATCTTCAACTTGTCGTTTCGACACCAAACCAACCTCATCTGTGTTACATTCTTGCTAGAATTCGATTAAGCCAAGCCATTGATCAACTCTACAAAGATCCCAAGTCTCTCAGGGATCGACTCCGTATTTGCCGCTTCTACATTGTAGACACGTGCACTTGTGGTTTAACAAGTAGGCCATAAAAGAAACACCTTTCCCAGCCTACCCAGGCAGCCAAAGGCGCGATCGACCGACAAAATTCACAAAAGGTCCCGGGAATGCTAATGGCACCCGATTAGACCTGAAAATTTCACAAAAGGTCTTAGGAATGCCAAAGGCGCCCGATCGATCATTGTTCACGAAAGGTCTCGGGACAGCCAAAGGCGCTCGCTTGACCGACAAGTCTCATCAAAAGGTCTAGGGAATGCCAAGGGCGCCCGATTAACTGACAATTTCATAAAAGGTCTCAGGAATGTCAAAAGCGCCTGATTGACTGATATTTGTAAAAAACTCAGGAACGCCCAAGGCGCCTAATCAAATGACAAGACCACAAAGGTTCCAGGAATGCCAAAAGCATCCAAACGACCAACGAGCACGAAAAGAAAAAGCGGGAATAAGCTCGTTTAACCAATGCCTGCCCCGTCCAACTCATTTGAAAGGGGGGGGGGGGGGGATAGGCGCGTTTAAACAACGCCCGCCCCACCCGGCTCCCTTGAAAATAAAAAAAAGTGGAGATTAGGCGCGTTTAACCAATGCCCACCCCACCCGGCTCCCTTGAAAATAAAGAGGGGGTAGTAGGCGCGATTAAACAACGCCTGCCCCACCCGGCTCCCTTGAAAATAAAAGGGGGGGGGGGGGTAGGGGCGTTTAAACAACGCCCACCCCACCCAGCTCCTTTGAACAAAAAAAAAAAAAAAAAGGGGAGTAGGCGCGTTTAAACAACGCCCGCCCCACCCGGCTCCCTTGAAAATAAAAAAGGGGGAGAGTAGGCGTGTTTAACCAACGCCCTCCCCACCCGTCTCCCTTCAAAATAAAAAGGGGGGAGTAGGCGCGTTTAAACAACGCCCACCCCACCCAGCTCCCTTGAAAATAAAGAGGGGGGAATAGGCGCGTTTAAACAACGTCCGCCCTCCTTTTTTTTCCCTTGAAAATAAAAAAAGGGGGAGTAGGCGCGTTTAACCAACGCTCGCCTCGCCTAACTCCCTTAAAAAGGGGGGTGGAGGGGAGTAGATACATAAGCCAAAAAATGGAGGGGTGGGGGATGACGAAGAGAGAGAAAGGGAGGAATGACCGCGCTCAACTAACGAAAAACCTTACCCAAAACCCCGCAAGAGAAGAACAGTCACGGGACGGACCGGAAGGTACGATATACTCGTATACAAGCAAATAACATCACCCTCGAAATTGAAAGCAAAGACTTTATTCACACCAATCTAGTGCAAAAGACGTTTAAACTAAAAAGGCATTCCATAGTGATAAACTTAACTAGCTATCGTGCTCGACACCTAGCAATATCAGCGTCTAAGGATTCCACCATCAAGCGACCATCCTGGACATTGTCGTAGCCAAACGAAGATCTTGATCGGTTTCATGCACCAACACCGAGGATGTCCTGGATCACGTTATCTTCAACACCGCCCCGCGAGCAAGCGAAAGAGTATCTTCATGCTCATCGTACTCCTTGCGCGCCTTATCTTGACGAATTAGCCTAAGCGTCCACAAAGCACCCGCCTCTTCATTCAAAATCAATAAACGAGACAACTCGTCCTCAAGGTAATGTCGAGGTACAAGTGTGGATGCGGCCGCTAAATTCGAGTATGACCGAGAAGCGGTAAGACCCACGATGAGGGACCCAAAGATGACAATCGAGAGATGGCACGATCCATAGTAGCCACCATCATCAAAGAGTCCGCGAATAACCGATTAGGCTGCAACGCGAGCGGTGATTGACTTAAATCCAGCGCTGTTGGATCTCCAATGATACCCGACCGGGGACTCGGCTGGCGGTTTGATACGCCTCACGGCTCAAATTCGCGCGTTTAGCATCCCCGCTTATCTTTCTCTCGTGTCCTGGGGTTTCTCAACCTCGGCCTTCACGAACGTACCGCTTCAACTCTTCTTGTTTGAACGAAGCCGAGACTAACATGGAAATGGGCGCTAAGGACAACACGTACCCATGAAGGGAGTGAGCCATCTATGTAAAGTGCTTGACAAGAAAACAAAAATGAAGATAAGGACTAAAATTGACCAGGCTGGAAGATTGGTGCTGCTATATAAAGGAGAGAACGCCATAAATGCTCCGACGACATCCCGCTCTCAATGACACGTGGTACATAGGAGTACGAAAGGATTTGGCTATTGGATCATCGATAGTCGACCCAATAGCTGTGGGACTAATATTGATACATGAAAAATAACACCCCTTAACGAGTTGGAGATGCCCCTAAGAATGGAGGTGAACTTGGGTTAAGATGTAGGACTTGGGGACTAAACCCAAGCCCAAATAGAAGATACCCATGAAAGATGGGAGGATAAAAGAGGAATTAATGAAGAAGGAAGGGATTATGTTAAAGAATGACATTAAGGGTAATTAAGAGGTATTAGGACATGTGTCATGAAGTAGAAAAAGATGGGCTTTTAGGAAAGCCTATAAAATAAAGGACAAGGTACAATGGAAAGACAACTCTCTCTTTTACTATTATTGGAATTGTGAGGTCATGTAATAGCTAGGACGGGTAGAACCTAAACTGAAATTCACCCCTCAACAAGTAGAAACTCTTGGTTGTGGGTGAGATCACTAAGGGAATCAAGTGCGTAGTATCATGTTGGGATCGAGAGACGTAAGGAGTGCAACCGTACCTTGAATCGGTGTGAGATTGATTAGGGTTCAACTACAGTCCAGTCCGAAGTTCATTGGTAGTAGGCTAATGTCTATAGCGGCTTAATATAGTATGGTGTTCAAATGTTGACTAGGTCCCGGGGTTTTTCCGCATTTGCGGTTTTCTCGTTAACAAAATTAATTATGTCTCTGTGTTATTTCTTTTCCGCATTATATTTTGTTATATAATTGAAATATCACAGGGTTGTGCGTTGAATCGATCAATTGTTAATCCAACCTTTGGTTGTTGATTGAAATTGATTGATCCTTGAACATTGGTCTTTGGTACCGTTCAAGTTACTTCTCTTATATTCAATCGGGCTCGTAAATTTCTATTTGCTGATTGCAGATTGAATTTAGAGATAGAGATATAAAAGTCTTTGATATACTTTTCTCTAGATTGAGTCTTCTAGTTGATTCTCTTGAAAGTATATTGGAGTTTGTATATTGATTGCCAAACGAAATATTGGGTGTGGTTGTTGTACTCGCTTTTTCAATAAGATTTTCCGTAACTTTGCGATGCGCCGCTATTTCCGAGTTTCATTTATTACATGCATTCGATCATTAGTAGCGAGTAGTTGCATGTTCATTTTCTTGCTCTGCAATCATCCGAGATACCTTATTATTGCTTGCTTTGTCCCCTCGTTTATCAGGATTGTTCCAAGAAGGGGGATCCAAAATTGAGTTTGAAGGTAAATATCCATTTTGTTGTTGTAGCAAAAAATTTGCGATAGTTTGACACTCTTGATCTTGATGGTCTATAGTGTAACAATACCCATAGAGATTGAACGACTGCTTTTCATAAAAAAGTCGAATCCACACTTTTTCACCCACCGTGTTTTTCATCCGAATCTTCTTCTTAACGGATCTCTTACATCTAAAAGAACCTTATCTTTATGCACTTTCCCTAAGTACAATACAATATGGAGGATCAAGCTCTTTTACTTCACCCATTGTTGATGCAATGTTTTTTACAATTGGAGGATTTGCAAACTCAGGTTGCGTGTTGTATTGTTAGAGCATAGCTCGGTTGAACCCACCAAGCGTTTGTATGTCAAGTTTGGTTGTCATATTTTAGTGAATCAAAACTCATTTAAAGAGTCGCTTGTTATGTACTAGAGACAACTTCGTATAGGTTAGACTAGAAATATTAGGATTATGAGACATACAAGTATTACTCGAAGACTTGAAGAATGTGAACAAGTTATCTTGTTGCCGTATTGTCTCGATCTCGTATCCATAGATAATCACACGAAGTGTGAACCGATTCGTTGTATTGTCTCGACACTGTCCATAGACAATCACTTCGGTAGAGGACTTATAGGTGGATAAATAAAAGATTGTGGTGTATTTGGGTACCCTCGTCTTTTCATGTATAATCTTAACCAGAAAACTTGTTTCTTAAGATCTACCTTGCTCTTTGGTAACATTGGGTTCCATGGTTCCAAAACTAATAAGTCACCTTCCACAAACCATGGTTCAAGTTTGAAAACCATGTCATACTCCTCCCGAGTATAAAATCTAATCATATAGCAATCATCCTCTTCTTCCTTCTTGATATAGATGTCTTTGCTTTTGATCCATAGTTTTTTAAGCTCCTTATCTAACTCAAAGAACCGAATAATCCTTACAAGAGTAGACTTTTCCTAAGAAACAAAATTTTCATTGATTTGCACCTTGAATTAACTCTCCAGGTCCGAGAGAATGGGTTGTTTTAGTGCTTTAAGCCTTTCGAAAAGAGATGTTATTTTCATGACAAGATAAACCTCTTTGATCGAGGTTCCATGAAAGAGCTAAGTTTTACATAAGAATGATAACTTAGGAAAAGAAGGTAAAGAAGAAACTTAAGCGTGCTTATCAATCCGAACAAGCCGAAAATCATGGTGAATGTGTTACACTTGTACGAAAACTTGAGAAGATGAAATAATGGGTATATGGGTAGGTCTAGAGTTAAGATGCTCGGATGTCTTAGACAACGGTGTGAGAATAAATTAAGATAAACTATAGGATACTGAAAAGAAGATTTGCAGAAAAGAGATTTTTTGGATCCTCTCGAACAAACAACCAACAAAGGTGAGAATCATGTAGTCGAAGGTGAGAATCGGGATATAAAAGTGAATATGATATTGAGGGAGAGATGTATAGGCAAAACCACTCTAAATGTCTGTGAGACAAATCTTCATGTGCTTCAAATCAGGACCTAAAAGAGAATAAAAAAGTTAACCATTAGTAAAGCGTATAAAATTTGAGGAAGGATCCCTCCACACTTTTATTCTCATACTATCTCACACATTGGATGTAATTTTTATGATTAAAAACCAAATCAGAACGGTTTGAAGCTAATATTTTGGGGTTATGTTATTTACCAAGTTATACATGTCTAAAAATGAGCACGTTAGAAATATAAAACCCCACAATCTACCAATCTTAATTCCAATAGTGAAAATCATTGATGCTCAAAGGCTCATTTTTAAAGCAGTAGATGGTGGTGTTATACGTTTCGTAATGTGCTCATTTTTGGTAAGCATGTATAACTTGGTAAGAGGAACATATCTCCAAAATATTAGCTTCAAA
Organism: Papaver armeniacum; assembly: GCA_023531295.1. Classification (NCBI taxonomy): domain Eukaryota; kingdom Viridiplantae; phylum Streptophyta; class Magnoliopsida; order Ranunculales; family Papaveraceae; genus Papaver; species Papaver armeniacum. Next base: position 66,065 of record JAJJWW010005630.1, on the reverse strand, counting down.
TCTGCTACGGTTTGGTTTCTAACGCAAAAATCAAGCCTAACATATAAGATAGTGTGTGAGAATAAAAGTGTGAGGGATCCCTTCTCGTAAAATTTATATCAAAAGATAGGTAGATGACAGATTATTCCCCTTAACGATTAACAATGTGATAATATCACCTGGTCTTTAACACGGAGTACCGGGAACAAGCGAGGGGGAAACCAATTGGAAATAGAAATTACAAGATAATAAGTGACTCATTAACCCGCAACGTCTCTCTTCGTAGACATTTTTTTTTGACGGGAAAGGGCAAAATTAAATTAAAAATGAGACTCACTAAGACAAGGAGAAACAAGAACAAAGTGAGCTAACAAGGCTAGCTCATACCAATGACAAGATTCCAATTACATATAAGGGTAGAGCGAATAGCCATCAAATAACTTTGTAGGCAAAGCCCAATTAAACAACGTACATTTAACGGACACAATTAACCTGCTTTACATGCCTTTTCTTGTTTAAGTATAACTTGTTATTTCTTTCATTCCATATGGTCCACCAAATGGCAAAAGGAAGCATGCCCCAAATCTTCTTGACCATCTTCCTACCTTTCTTATCACGCCATTCCCAAATGGTAGATTTAACATCTGAGAACGTCCATTTCATACCAAAACTGTCCATGAAGTAGTTCCAAATACTAGCAAAGTATCTTTGCGGTGAATAAACAGGATGGTCATTAGTCTCCACCTCAGAAGCACAAAACATACATGTGGGGTCTTGTACTTTGCCAGCTCTAAAAGAACATCTAATGTTGGGGCTCCTTTATAGCATGGTGTCCAAACTAGGAAAGAAACCTTCATGGGAACTTTTGGGTTCCAAACATGCTTGTACGGAAAGGACAGAAAACCATCTATATCTAGCGTAGAATAACAACTAGCCACGGAAAATAAAGTTACCTTCTTTCCATTGCAATTGATCGTTTCCATCCGAAAAATGGCCGAGAGGTTCACCAATAAGTCGAAGAAGTTGAGCCACTTCTCCCACATCCCCCTCATTCAAATTTCTTCTAAAATCCAAGTCCCAAGCATCATTACCGAGTTTCCACTTGCAAAAGAGTCGCATCTTTTTCCTTGAGAGTTTATAAAGAGCGGGAAAGAAATTTGCAAGACATGATTACCTAGCCACTTGTCTTTCCAAAACAAAATACTTTCTCCATTCTTAACAATTAGCTGAGAGTGTTGTTTAACATGATCTCGTGCTTTTAGGATACCTTCCCACAAGCTAGAGCCAGGTAGACTTAGGGAAAGTATTAGGGAAAAAGAATCGAGGTTACCTCCAAACTTCGATGGATTATTTTCCTTAAAAATGGCTCTCTTCTCATTTGCATACCTCCAAATCCATTTGCAATGTAGCGCATGATTAACCAATTTAAGCTTTTTAATGCCAACACCTCCTCTACGTTTTGGTAATGCCGCCTTTGTCCAAGCCACCCAACTTTTCTTTTCACCGTATTTGAAGACCCCCACAAGAAATTCCTCATGATATTTTCAAGCTATTTTACTACCGAGATAGGCATTTGAAACATGGCGAGATAATAAATGGGCAAGCTTGCCAACACACTCGTTTATCATGATGAGTCTCCCACCTTTTGAGAGGTAATTCCTCTTCCAAGAGGAAAGTTTTTGTTGAACTTTCACGAATAATAATGTCCCAAACCGCTTTAGCCTTGGATTTACTACCTAGTGGAATACCCAAATAATTAATGGGTAATTCTACTAAGTTACATTCAAAAGTAGCAGCACACACAGCCCCATTATGCTCATGACCAATGCCAAAGAACAATACTTTTTCTCTCAAATTGACTTTGAGACCCGAGACCAAATCAAAAGCCAACATAATATTCTTGATTAGCTATTTGATCTTCATCATCGTCCAAGAAAACCAACGGATCATCCGTAAATTGCGATGGTTTATTACCGTCCTATTCGGAGAAACCTTGAACCCATGGATAAGACTCGAATCTTAGCAGCTCTCTTAATCATAAGAGATAAGATTTCAGCAATCAAGATAAATAAAAAAGGAGATATCGGGTCACCCCCCTCACTCCTTTCGACTTTTGAACAAATCCGTTGCTTCTCCATTCAATACAACAAATAACAAGGCATTAGATATACACCATTTTATCCAACTTCTCCATACATGACCAAACCCAAATCAAGCTAGAGTTAAATCTAAGCGGTTCCAATTAATATTATTGAATGCTTTCTCAAAATCAACTTTACATAGAATACCAGACTTGCCTTCACGTTGTCTTGAGTCAATAAGTTCAACAGCAATTAAAATTCCATCATTTATTTGTCTTCCATGGAAAAAGCTCCCCGGAAATCGTAGATAATGGATGGCGAGAACTAGCTTAAGCTCATCGGCCAAGACACTTAGAAATGATCTTATAAACACCCCCAATCAAGCTTATGGGTCTAAAGTTATGAAAGGAAACCGCGCCATTACATTTAGGTATCAAGGTTAAGTTAGTGCAGTTTAATCTCCAATCCACCTTGCTTGTAGATTCGAACTCCTTAACAACCAAACATGAGATCATCCTTAATTATCTCCCATGAAGCTTTGAAAAATTCCATTTGTTGAAGCCATCCTACCAGGTGATTTGTTGGTTCCGAAATGCCAAACTACATTCTTCACTTATCCTCGAGAAAATGCCTCTCCAATGCAATACTTTGAGTATGAGAAATACTTGGCATCTCCAAATCATCAAAACCTGGCCTCACATTGAACTGTTCTTTGAAAAGAGAAGAATAAAAATCTTTGGCTTCTTTGGCAATAATGTCCTTATCATAACAGAGAGTCAAGAATTCTCAAGCAAGTTATACTATTAAGCTTATACTTAAAAGATGCTATTTGATGCGAGAAAAGAAGAATTTTTCTCACCATCCTTTACCCACTTCTCTTTGGCTCTTTGAGCAATTTTCCTTGAGATACTCAAAGAAATCGAAGCATGCTCAATTTTTGCTTTTTCCCGCGCAAGAATATCTTCATCCGTGAGCAAGGGAAAATTTCTCCATACTATCTATAACATCAATAGATTCCTCAAGAGAGTCTAATTTTGACCGCATACATCCAAAAGTAGATTTTTGCCATGCCTTTATAAGAAACTTCAGTGCCCTGTAGCTTTTTAGCAAATACAAAGCTAGGTTTTCCAACAAAAGTTAGGTTTGTCCCACCATAGTTTTAAGTTATCCGAGAAAAGTAGGATGAGATAAAACAAAGTTGTCAAACCCGAAGGGAGATTTTGGTTTATCACCCGACTTACAATCAATCAAAATTGGTGAATGATCCGAAATCGGTCTCTTGAGCCTGAATCGCACCAGATTAGGACAATGCGCTTCCCATTCCGGGACACCAAAAATCTGTCAAGTCTAACAAGAAGAGGCGGGTCTTTGTGAATTGGTCCAAGTAAACCGATAAGACCACGTTTTATGGAACATGTCAACGGTGTTGACTCGGTTAAATCACTCGGGCATATTTGGCATATATGATCCTTTATACGGGTCAAGTCTCAAGATTGTGGAAGCCACCACTAGCTAGTAAGTGAAGGGCGCAAAGAGCACACAAGTCCAATGGAGGCACAAGGCATTGGATAAGCATAAATTATTTATTATTAGAGATATTATATTTATCTAGGTATGTTATTATATTTTAAGTATTTAATTATTTTAGTTAGAGTTTATATTTGTTTGGAATAGTATTTTAGGAGTAGTATTGTTTTCTTATTTTCCAAGTAATGTAGAATATAAATAGGCCTTATCAGTTTATTAATGAAAACAAGAAAATTATTAAGCAAATTGCTACCCTTTGATTTATTGATTTCTTTAAATCGTGACCTTTTGAGCTTGAGCTGCTGGCCGTTGGTTAAGAAACAAACCGTTTCTTATCAATTGGTATCAGTGCAAGTTCGCTCCTACCCAACTTCCGCGACTATCATCATAATCATCAATCGTCATCGTCGCTTCATCCACCACCACCGTTATCTTTCCATCGTCATTAAAAAAAAAAGAAAAAAGAATCACACAGCGTCGAGGATTCATCTTGGTCGGTTATCGTTGACTTCAAGATCGACGAGTTGCTGCAGGTCATATTTGGGCGAGTTTATTGTTGGTTGTTAATTTACTTTTAGGTTTGAATAGTCTTGCATGCATCGTTACGTCATCCTTCCATACACGTATCACATCACGTCACTCATTGATTTTGTTAATTAGTTAAACTATTCATCTTTTTCAATCATCCATACACTTCATTGCATACCATTGTTACTTTTTGTCGAATCCATCATAACCCTAGCACTTCCGCCGCCTGTAGTATTCTATATCCATCGCATGCAGGTCAAGTGCGTTCCAGTTTTTTTTTACACGAGTCCATAAGTTTGGTTTCTCATGTTTCTGTTTGGTTCGAACACATCATCACGTTACTTAATATCATCCAAAACGGTTTTTGCACACACCCATTGCATCGACGTCCCATCACTCTTTAAATCTTAGACCAGCATAATAGTTTATATCTCATACCAGCATAAAAAAAAAAAAAAAAAAAAAAAAAAACCAGTCTTGCATTGTTTTTTCCTGTCCATTAGTTGCATACCTAGCCAACGTACATCAAAAGAACGGTTTTTTGGGGACCAGCCTTTTTTTTGGGGACCATTGTTTTTTTATTTTGGGTAAGACATTAGAAGTAATTCTAGGTCACCCCTTATCTAAATATTTATATTAATACCAAAACTACCCTCTGATTATATTTGGTTAATGATTAGTTAGTGTTAATATTAGTTAGTGTGATTAGTGAAATTATTTTGAATAAAGATTTGAGATTTAAAAAAATCAGATTTTTTAAAAAAGAAGTAGAATTATTGAGAGAGAGAACTTTGAGAAGTTGAAGAACAAAACCATGGAAAATAAAAAAATTTTTTGAGTTCACTAATCTAGACTACTCAAGTGATGATTCAATTGATGATAGCTCATCCGAATCTACATCTCCTTCATCTCCTAGAGTATATGTCAATCTTCACAATGATCCTGGATATGGATAATTTCTTAGATGGTGAATGTATTCTTCCCCAAAGCCAATTTCAAGATGGTGAAAACGATGGATTTTACCAACCACAACCGGAGGAAGAATATTGGGGTACCCCAGTATGCTCAAAACTTAGGTAATGTTGGTTGAATTGGTCCAAATTTTCAAAAAATGTGAATTTTAGAGTAGATTTGTGCTTGTTCGGTTACCTTGTGTGAAGAACATGTAACCGAACTCATCTCGAAAGTGTAGTTCGGTTACTTTTTCTAAACACGCAGTTCTGAAACTCTCCATTAATGGAGGTTTTTTGAGGTTCGGTTAACGAGTAGTTACTGAACTCTATAAATAGGATTACTGGTGTTATGTTCGGTTTGGCGAAATGTAACCGAACTTTAGGGTCTATGAGTTCGGTTAGTTCGCAACCAATAGCTAACCGAACTTACGTAAAATAATATTTCACATTAGTGTATAAAGTTCGGTTGGTTATAAACTTCATACCAACCCTTAATCTAACTGAACTTACGTACAATAAAATTTTGATTTAGTGTACGTAAAGTTCGGTTAGTTGTGAACTTGTTGTCAAACCGAACTCGAGTTCGGTTTTCGAGAAAAAATTATCATATAACCGAACTTTAGGGTCCATAAAGTTCGGTTGGTTCGCAAACTTCATACCAACCCTTAATCTAACCAACTTACGTCCAATAAAATTTGGATTTAGTGTGCGTAAAGTTCGGTTAGTTGTGAACTTGGTTGTCAAACCGAACTCCGAGTTCGGTTTTCCATAAAAATTATCATATAAACTAGAACTTTAGGGTCCATAAGTTCGGTTGGTTCGCAAACTTCATACCAACCCACTAACTAACCGAACTTACGTACAATAAAATTTTGATTTAGTGTACGTAAAGTTCGGTTAGTTGTCAATTTGCTTGACAAACCGAACTCTAAGTTCGGTTTTCCCAACAAAATTATCATATAACCGAACTTATTTACGATTGCAATTGATGTTGTTCCTTTTCTTGTAGATTGAATGTCAACCTATACCAATGGATAATCAACCTTCTCCGGTTGGCATGCTGTTTGAAGATACATCTAATCACTATGTCAATGATTTGGTTTTTGATGAAACTATTGATGCGAAGAATTGGGCTAGAGAACATGCCAAGAAAGCCATGTGCGTATTAGTTTTGAATGGAAAAGAAAGCCAAACTCGTTTTGAAATGGTTTATGAGAGAAGTGGAGATCCCAATGTTAGTCACAAGAAGAAGGGTTATGTGTATAAAGGAAAGACGACGAGGAAGAACACGGCGTGCTCAAAAGAAAACTAAATGTCCATTCAAGCTAGTATTTAGTAAGTGCAAAAAAAAAAGAATGGATGGGTTCTATCTATGGATAAGGTGGTAGGCCATCATAACCACCCTCGTCCGGATGATCTTGAAGGACATGCAATGGCCGCTCGGCTCACTCCTCAAGAAATGGAGAAAATAGCTAAATTTAGGAGAATGGGAATTTCACCACTTAACATGCTTCGCTTACTAAAGGATGATAACAAGGATAATGTATCATCTTTGACGACCATTTACAATGCAATTGAGACAATTAAAAGGATTGAATGGAAGGATAGAAAAGTGATGCAACAATTGTTTTTGGTAGCTAAAGAGAAAGGCTACGCGGTTCAAAAGAAGGTAGGTCCAGGAAGATCAAATAACGCATCTCTTTATTGCGCATCCGAAGAGTGTTCAATTGGCTCAATCCTTCCATCAAGTTCTTATAATGGATTGCACTTACAAGACTAACAAATACGAGATGTCATTGTTGAATATTGTTGGTCGTACCTCGACGAAGTCACCGTTTACCGGTGCTTTTTGTTTTCTAGAAGATGAGCAAGAACCAAGTTACACTTGGGCGCTACAACAAGTGAAGGCCATATACCGAGATGATGATATCCCCGATTTATAGTGACGGACAACGATGTAGCATTAATGAACGCAATAGAGAGAGTCTTCCCATTAGCACATAATATGCTTTGTACGTTCCATATTTGGTGTAATGTGATGAATAGGTGCAAGCCTCAAATTTGTCCACCAAAGAGGAAATCATTTGAAGAGATTAGTAAGCTCCTAGGAAGATGAACAAGCGGCGCAAAGAGGAATCGATATACAATACACTATAAATCACGCTAAATGGGTTGCTTTCTTAGGTGAATGGGAGTCATTGACTTGGTCTCTCACCGAAGAAGAGTATAATCTAAATCTTGCGGCATTTATCGAACATTGGTCTAGCCCGAATATCCAAGGATATTGTAACGTATGTGGTTAAGCAATGGTTGGAACCGCACAAAGAGCGCTTTGTTTATGCATTTACCAACCACCATAAACACTTTGGGAATCAAGCGACAAGTTTGGTAGAATCGGCTCACCACGGTTGAAGAAAAATCTTTTTGGATGTGTCGATAATTTTGTGATTGTGTTTAATGCAATGTAGAATTACTTCAACCGTGAGATTGATAGAATTAAAGGAAGTTTCAAAAAAGCCGCATCATGAAGTACAAAAAGATTGTAGACAAAGGTGGTAACATCACGAATATGGCGGACCTTCGGTTGTTTAAGGGACTTCATTATAATGTTTCGCGTGCTTGCATTAAGAGGTTAATGGTAGAGGTTCATTTGATTGACATATAGGGAACCAAGCCGGACGGGTGTGTGTTTGCAACATGATGAAGTCTATGGGACTCCCTTGTCGCCATATGATAGTTAAGTATGAACATGGCATAATCCCTCTAAGCGATATAGATCCATATTGGCAACAATTAAGTTTTGTCCCTCCTCCAAAGGGCGATGTCGGAGAAGAGTTTGGTGACAATGAGATGGGAAGAATCGTTATCGAGATGTCTTAGGAACATGAACAAACTCGAAAAGCAAATCTTTTGGGATGACATGCGGCCAATTGTTTATCCACACACTTGGAGAATGTGCACGAACCAGAAAAAGGCAAGGGCAAAGGTAGGCCAATCACCAAAGAAACAAAAAAACAAATAAGAGAATATGCAAAGGTGTTGGGTAAGAGGAAAAGTGAAATGACCCCTTTACTAGAGACCCTTGTGGGCATGAGCATACCGCGGCGAAGTATCAAGAAGATTCTAAGAAAAGGTCTAGGAATACTGGAAAAGGGCGGAAACAAGTGAACGGGATATGAAGAAAAAGGACCGATGTTACGCTCGCAACCAACCCCACCTACTCCATCGGAACCTAGCCAACCAATTCAACGAGGCGTTAATCTTAAGGCTCCAATATGCCGCATCCAAGAAAGAAGTCGACCAATTGATGATACATCAACTTTTGTTGATAGAAGGTACTTGGAAGAGCTACCTACATATATTAGAAAGTACGTCATATCCACCCATGACGTCCCTCCGGATGGTAATTGCGGATTCCACGTTGTCGTACAACAACTAGGGCCTTTCAACTTTGAAGGTGCAAAGTTGTATAATGATAATCAAATCACTTATGTCCGGCAAAGAATGTTGATGAAGCTAAAGGACAACCGGAATTTTACAAGCGAATGTTGTCAGATGGGGATGCTAGTCTCAATGTGCAGTTTATTAGGTATCAAAGGCGTCTCCACAGAGGGGATCAATCACAAGGGATCATTGGATGGCCATTCCGATATGTGGGCACTTAATCGCGAAGCATTCAATTGCGTGGTTCACTATTTCTCAAAAGGTGCTAGTTTCACATACACTCTGAAAACAAAGATATGTGTCGAGCAACTTAAACGTAGGAGAGTGGTGATTGCGCTTGTTAACAACAACCATTTTATAGGCCTCCGGTTAGAAGACGATTGTCCACTGCCTCCGATATGCGTATACTCTTATTGGCAAGGATTTAACCCCGAACACAATGTTGGGATGGTGTATTAAGTACGAGCATAACATGGAGATGTGGAAAACTTTGAAGGATTCGGAAAAAATCATACACGAGTGCAGTTTCCCTTGCGGATGATTAAATGTACCATTGATTATACTAAGTATGCTCTGAACATCAACACAAGAATCAAAGATTGTGTTTTTTTTTGGAATTAGGTCTTATTTTTGGGTTATGCTTTGAACATTTTCATAAGAATAAGAGGCAGAGACTGTTATTTTTGGATTTTTTTTTTTATTTTTTCATATTGAAACTTAATTACATGACATCGCCAAATGGTGAGACATCAAGACTTAAGTTCGGTTAGGAAATGAAATTAGAGGACATTGCCGAACTAAAACTAAAGCTACATAACATTTAATATCCAAAACGCGTTATGAAAAAGTCTTTAAGGAGGCGGAAATGATATTCATATTTGAAATCCTTTCTCTTCCATCTTCGCCATTTGTTTTTTGATGTTAAAATGATTTGGAGAATCCTTCACCCCTAAGTCGATCCGCCTTACAATACGAAATAAAGCCATAAATTCCACAACTCTAGCTCTAATCTTGTCGAATCGAAGGAACAATGCTATTTGATCACGGTTATGAGGGTTTGTTGTGTCGGAGCGAAGAATTTCTCATGAATTTTCCCCCAATAACTTTGACTCATAATACCATTCATTCTTTGTTTCTTCACCCCTCTTTGGATAGTATAGTATGTAGTTTACTGCAAAGAGATAGATCTTCATCTAGAGTAAATTTAGATGTAGTGGCTGCCATTTTTAGAAGAATTTGAGACAAAATGTTATCTATGAGGCACATATTTATACCAGCAGGGTGTATAACGGCTATAAAAATAGCCGTTTCGACATTAGTGTCATTCAAATTTCAAACTACATAGTTCGGTTACATAACAAATGCATCGAGAAAACCGAACTCACGGAGTTCGGTTGGTTCCAGTAAATCATAGGTAACCGAGCAGTGCAAACCACCAAATTTACATTGTAATGTTCGGTTACCAACGTAAAATCGGGAGTAACAGAACTAATCATCTAACTTTTGTTTGATCTAGCTGGTGTGAGTTCGGTTACATTACGAAATCAAATGAAGGAACCGAACTTTTGGATCCTGAGTTCGGTTACCTGCAAAATATTGTCAAGGAACCAACATTACATCAGAACTTCTTGTTACGAGTTCGGTTAGATTCGTTTTCTACGAGTAACCAAACTTTACACTTTAACTTTTCAAATTTTCTTGTTACGAGTTGGTTACATCGCATTACTCTGCAGATTAACCGAACATTGGACGAGGTTAATGCGACTTTGAAAACCAACGGTAACTTTGACTAGTAGGAGCAAATTATTGCGTAACTGTTTTTTTTTGTAAAAAACTAGCCATTGGGTACTTTTTGCTATAAATAGAGACCTATCTCTACCAAACTTATTCACCCATCACTTTCAATCTTCCTAAATCAGTTACCCATCACTTTGGAACACTAAAAAATGGCTCCAACTCCGTTCAATAATCTAGAAGATGTTGCTATTGTCAGAGCACACACCACTCTCACAAAGCACTCCGTTGAGGAAGCGCAATGGGTGACCAGTAACGAAGACCCAACAAGAGGGCCTTACTTTGGGCATGATCAAAACACCAATGCTTGGTGGAAACGGGTGTTTAAGGTTTTAAAGCACTAAACGGAAATCGTTATAGGAGGACGCTCCCATGAAATAAGGGAAAGGCACGCATATTTATACAATGAATGCGTCTGGCTGAAAACAATTGAAAGCTCGTAAGGACGCTATGCCAAACGAGACCGAATGAGTAGAGTAAGTTTGTGAATCAATAGGCCTCTCATTAAAAATTATTTATTTGGTTATGATTATTCAACAACGCTAACTTATTTAAAAAATTGTTTTCCCAGTATACTTTGGGTCGGAGCCAATGCGAATTAAGGTACGGTCATGAGTTTCTGCACGAGGACTGCTACACTCTCTTGGAGGAAGTTGATGGCAATTCGCCCAATATAATTAAACTCGTAGAGAATCCCTAGGGCGATGTATTGAACAATTTTATGTGTTTTACTTCTATTTTATTTCAACTACATGTATGTTTTTTTTCGATTCATAAAATGAGTGACTTCAAATCTTTTGGTTCAATTTTAGGCTGGTGTTAGTTCGGTTACATTACGAAATCAATGAAGGAACCAACTTTTCCGAGTACCAAGTTCGGTTACCTGCAAAATATTGTCAAGGAACCGAACATTACAACTGTAACTTCTTGTTCTAAGTTCGGTTAGATTACGTTTTCTACGAGTAACAAACTTTACACTTTAACTTTTTCAAATTTTCTTGTTACGAGTTCGGTTACATCGCATTACTGCTGCGAGCTTAACAGAACATTATAGTTCGATTACACTGCAAAATATTACCAGAGCAAAACTTAACATTACAATGTAACTTTAGAAATTTTCTTGTTATGAGTTCGGTTAGGTTTCCTTTATTGTATGTAACCGAACATTAAGTTAGTTGACCCAAAAACATTATAAAATCAATACATAGTTCGGTTGTTTACGAGATTTAGTATATTAAGCAGAACTAACTAATTGTTTCTTAAAAATTTGAATGTAATGAAACACTTAATCGTCAAATAGCCAAACTAATCCCTTAGAACACAAATTAAAAACCAAATTAAGAAATTTAATTACTAATCCACATCACTAAATGTTGAAGCGCACGAACATAAGGAAACAAACTACCAAATCCATAAAAAAGTATTCCAAATATAAGGAACAAACTACCAAATCCGCAATTAAAAAGTCTTCCAAACATAAGAAACCAAAGTAATAATTGTTGCAATCACTCATTTACCACGACTGATGAGTGCCAAATATTGCATATTTATACACCTTTTTATTGGCATTTTACTCATCTTTTGTGCTCAGAATCAGATATTATCCCAGATTCTGTGTTTTCTTTGTTTTCAAGAATAAATATTTGTATTAATTAATTTTGTGTTTTTAGGTAATAAATAAAGCTCGAAGAAACTGAGGAGCCCAAAGAGTGAAGAATTGGAGTCAAGAGTCTATGGAGCGGAAGGCCCAAAGCCGCGTGCGAATCGGTCGCAACCAACAAGGAAAACATGGGCTAGAGCTACCCCGGCCGGATCGAACCGCTCATCCCGAGCCGTTGAGATCTTCTCCGATTGCATCTACGATCGCTTCTTCCACGTGCATCGAAGATCGCTGTTCCGTGCTACACCCGGATCACATCAAAACCGGCTACATCTCTCGGCCGTTCGAATCATCGAGCGCCTCATCCAACGCTCGCTCGGCTGTCCCATCGTCCGTTCTTGTGCACTCCAACACCGAAGCATCCAACACCCTATACCTAGTCGAGCAATCCATTTCCCCTTCCATCTTCTCTTTCCTCTCTCGACCACCCCCTCTTGCAAAAACCCATGTCTTCACCTTCCTTCTTCCCACGCTTTGATGCGGGAGACATCATCACCTCCATCTCCTTCGCCATGCAATCATTTTACTCCATCACCACTCTCTCTCTGATTTATCTATTTCATAGCTTCTATTCAACCTAGAAGCTAGGTTAAAGATAAATAGGGTTAGGTTTCATCACCAACCACCTGCATGATCGATGGGGAAGTCGGAGAGCCTTGCAACAAGGAGAGAAGTAGCGAGGTTTGGGTCATCATATTTGGGATTATTTGTGTAATTGAAAGGATATATATTGAGTTTTGAGGGATGAGAGAGAGACAGGTCGATTTTTAGTCCATGTTTTAGGGTTTGAGTCTGCAACTTTAATTTGAATTATTTTCCATTCGGCATGATGTTCTAAACAAATTGGCTAGGGTGTTGATGAAACCCCTATTGAATATATGAAGTTAATTCACATCTATGTTTTAGTCTAATTATCCTAATTGCATAAGGTTCATTAACCAATTGTTGAGCAAATCTCCGTGATTGGTTGTCTGTAAGAAGACAACCAATGCTAGGGGATGATTTGTGAATTCAATTGGTTTAATGTTCCACCAAACTTCTAAGGGGAGTTACATGATTAGAATTTGATGTGTGTTACCTTAGTATAGGATTAGGGGTGAATTCAGTCATCCTAGTACTCTCATCTCACATTTACAACTCCTTTGATTGTTAATTCCTTAGCTCAGTGTCACAGTCACTACAAAACAGCCTAGTCGTATCGACAAACAAGCATCTTTGTCACTTGAAAGAATCAGTTGAGTTAACCTTAGAATAACTTAGCATACTCTAGTTCCTGTGGAAAGACACGTGCTTGCCACTTCCATTTTCTACGTGCACTTTGCAGATTAGAACATAGGAAAAGCATATTTCTCTTGCTACCAAGTTTTTTGGCGCCGTTGCTGGGAACCGGTAGCGTGCTCATTAGAGATTAGCTTCATGTTTTCAACCATAACCACATATAATTGCTTTACCTCATATGTGATGTCTTCATTTGCTCTGAATCATCCCCCATGAGTTTCATTTTTAGCCACGTAATCTAAGCATCTTTTTTGTAGCTTGTGCTCTGTATTATGCATCACATCTTTTGTAGCTTATGTAATTTCTCTAATCTTGTAACTTAGCTCTTGTCAAACTTATGCATTTGTCAAACTTCTTTACTCTTAGCATACACTTTAGTAGTCGATAGTGGAACTGTGCAACATTGAGACTGAGATTTCTCTCTTGAGTCACGAGTACATTGTGGAGCGATTGGAGAAAACAAGGCAGCTAAACCGGGGGTGGGTGCCTAAACCGATATTACCTTTGGTGGTAATGTATCTCTTCCTTGAATGAAAAAAAAATATATGATATGCTTGTTTGTTCATTCTATGCCTAAAGCTTCTTGAGCCACATGCACTGAGCACACTCTTTTGCACACAATATGAAAGCTATATCGGTGACTTGTTGATAACCTTGCTACGCATGTTGTGAGCAGCTAGCTATTTTCATTTACTTGTTGAATTTGTGCTAGACTCGACTCTGTGAAACCACTGTTGACTTGCTAAGCCATCGGACACATCCACTGGATGCATGATAAGATTCTTGCATTGTAGAGTATTTGATTAACTTATAATTGTTGTGAAGTTGGATGCCTTGCAAACATTTTGAAAGTCTTCAATTGCTACAATCGTGTGATCTTGTATTATTGAAGTTGAATGAGTGTTGAGTAGTAGTGGCATTATCATTTTAGTTGTTTTCAAAACAACACAACCCTATGATCTTTGCACCATTGAGTGAGCACAAACCTCTACTGTGCACCATTCACAAAAAAAAAAAAAAATTTTATGCTGTCTTTGTCTTTGCACTCTTGTTGCTTTCTCAAGCCGGCCTTTCTTGCTCCATCGTCTGTGCAAGACCACCCGGGCGCATGCACACGACCGGTGGCGAGTGCCATCTCTGCACCAACCACTGTGGCTTGCAAACCTTTCCAAAACCCCAACTCTGGTGTCACAAATGCAGGGTTTGTAGAGAAAACCCAGTTCTTTGGGCTTGCTAACCTATTACGGGCTGTGCCACATCAACCCAACTCTTTGGGGTGAGCTTCAACTTTGGTGTATCCACCAGATGCGGGCTGTGTACATTTCACCCAATCGGGCTCTATACACAATGAAGCCCTGTTACAACCCAAAAATTTGAACCCATATCAATGCTGGGGCCGATAACCACACTCCCAACCTGGCCGTGCAAGCAACCTAAACCTACACCTTTTGGGGCTGGAACCAACCTACTCTGCTTGGGCCTTACAATACCAATAACCAATCTCTTGGGTTTGAGTTTTTTTTTTGTGGGTTATTTTTGAGTTTTATTTTTGTGTGTTGAACTTGTTGGTGTGTTAACATGCTAGATGCTAGCTAGGCTATGATTGTGTCTTTTAGAGACCAAACAAACCGACTAGTTAGAATCCGCCGGACGAAATCGTTAGCATACCCCGGTTCTTCTAACAAAGCCCAATTCCATCGAGAAAGCCCATCCAGGATCGGAAACCATGGGTGATGAACCAAACCAACCCCGTAGTCTCAAGGACTACATGTACCCAACTAGGGCAAGCGAGCCCTCTTGCATCGTTACGCATGGTGATGCTTGTCGGTTTGGCGAAAGCAAGCATCATTAATATGCTACCGTGTTTAGAGGGTCGATGCTGAGAGAACCCCTACCATCACGTGAGAGACTTTGAGGATATTTGTGGGACTCTGCGTTTTAACCAAATGACGGATGAGTCCCTCAAATTGGTATTCCCTTTTTCTGAAAGACAAAGCCAAGTCTTGGCTACTTGCTCTACAACCACAATCCATTAGAACACAGGATGAACTCACAAAGGAGTTTTTCAAAAGTTTTCCCAAACCATAAAGCTGACAATTCGCCCAAGTCTAAATGGTTTTGTGCAATTAGAAGACGAAACTCTAGCAAGGTACTTGGAGAGATTCGGTGAATTACTACTCCAATGTCCCCACCATGGTTTTGAAAAATGGAGACTCGTGCAAATCTTGTATGAAGGTCTAGATGTTAGAACCGAACCACGATGCGAGTCAATGTGCAATGGTGTATTTATTGAGAAGAGTGCCGATGACGGTTGGTCTTTCTTATTCGAAGTCGCTGAAAAGACTCAACGGTGGGAGTCCATCAAGTGAACCAAAAGCGGACTACCCCTACAAACAATGTTCATAGAATCGAGTCGACTTTGAGGGAAGGGCAAAAATGGCTGCTATGGCCGGAGAATAGAAGAACTTGAGTTGGAAAAGAAGGAAAAATCTAATACCCCCACTCTCCCGTGACCAAATTGATAGGGCCACTTGTGCCGCATGCCATAGTTCGACCACTTAGTGGACAGCTGCCCAGGACCTGTGCATTTCAAGAGTCCCAAGCCAAGGCAAGCCAATGCATTATACCATAGGCAAGAGAACAACCCTTATTCTCAAACCTACAACCCAGGTGGAGGAATCACCCTAACTTCTCATGGTCAAGGGACCTGTACAAAGGGACCAACAAATAACAATCAAGGATACTCATATCCTAGAAACCCTCAAGTACAGACCAACCACTCGTGCCGGGCAGGAAAAAGCCTAGCTTTGAGAATTTGTGTCGTCATGTTAACCCAAAATTTTGCAGGACTTGAGACAACCACCGACCAAGCTGCGAGAAAACCACCGAGCCAACGTTTCACAAGTCTAGAACTTAAGATGGGACAAATGCGCATGCATTGAATGAGAGAGAGAAAGGCAAGTTCCCTAGTCAACCCCTACAAAATCCAAAGACTATGTTTCAAGCGGGCTCCTCTACTGCAGTAAACTTCACATAGTCAAGCGAATGCCATCACCACTCTCCGTAGTGGTAGGATTGTTGAGAACCATGTAGGTGTACCACCATCAAGCGAGTCTACATCGGACTCCCAAGTACACACACAACACGCACAAGAAAACATCTAATGTAGAGATAGAATACGAACACATTGATAAGACCAAGAGCCCTACCAATATAGATGTTCCTTTGCCGAGTCATGTTCTGTTGCTCCATTCCCACAACGGTTGGTGCAACGGAAGGGAGTAACCATTACGATGAGATTTTGGAAATGTTCAAGAGGGTTAACATAAACATTCCATTTCTCGAAGCAATTAGACAAATACCCACCTATGCTAAGTTTTTGAAGGACCTTTGCACACAAAAGCGTAAGCTTCATGTGCATAAACGTGCCTTTCTCCTTTGAGCAAGTGAGCTCCATAATCCAAAACAAGATTCCACCTAAGTTTAGAGACCCGGAAGTCCAACAATTACATGCAACATAGGCGACCATACGGTCGAAAAGGCGTTACTAGACTTAGGGCAGGTGTGAATCTATTGCCATACTGTGTATGTGCAATTGGGCCTTGGGAGGCCCAGAAACCCACACACAATCACGCTACGGTTAGCGGGACAGATCCGTGAAAATCCCCTTGGTATTATTGAAGATGTGTTAATCAAGGTTGATAAATTTTCTTTCTGTAGACTTCATTGTCTTAGACACTCAACCCGTTCAAGACCCAAGTAATCACATTCCCATGATCTTAGGACGTCCTTTCTGGCGACGTCAATGCCATCATCAAGCGTCGTAATGGTGTGTTGAAATTGTCTTTTGGTAACATGACCGTAGAGCTGAATGTTTTAACACTAGTCAACAACCCATTGATTGTGATGATGCGGTTTGCATGAGATTAACATGATCGAGTCGATCAAGACTCGTTGCCCGAACATTTGTCAATGGACCCTTTGCAAGCTGTTTAGATAACTTTGACTTAGATCTCTTTGAGTCTAAGTACATTGAGTAAATTAACTCTTTGCTTGAATCGGTCCCACCCATGGATATTGCTAAATGGCGAGAATGCGGTGGAACCACTTCCTTTCTACGATGCAAATCTGCCCCACCTCTTGACACACCACCTAAGCTTGATTTGAAACCTTTACCCGATACCTTGAAGTATGCATTCTTAGGTCCTTACCGGACTTTACTGTGATTATTGCATCATGTTTAGACACGGAACGGGAAAGTAGACTCCTAGAAGTACTTTCAAGAGCATAAAGGAGCCTTAGGTTGGACCATCTCCAATCTTAAGGGTATAAGTCCCACAATTTGCATGCACCACATAAACCTTGAGAGAACACCAAACCATCTAGGGAAATGCAAAGGAGACTTAACCCCAACATGAGAGATGTTGTCAAGGGTGAGATTAAGCTGTGGCGTGGGTATCATTTACCAGGTGTCACGATAGCCAGTGGGTCGATCCTATTCGAGGTAGTACCAAAGTCGGCATTCTTTATTGTTCAAAGCTTAATGAATGAGCTCATTCCCACTGTGTGACCAGCGGGTGGCGAGTATGTATTGATTATAGAAAAGCCCGAACACGGTAACCAAGAAAGACCATTTTCCCCTTCCCTTCGTTGACCAAATCTTTGGAAAGGTTAGCCAAACATAAGTACTCTTTGCTTCTTAGATGGCTATTAAGCTACAACCAAATTCACATAGCACCGAAGACCAACAAAAGACCACATTTACATGTCCTTATGGAACATTTGCTTATCGTCGTATGCCTTTTGGGGTGTGCAATGCACCCGCTACTTTTCAACGTTGCATGATGAGCATTTTTTCCGACATGGTAGATAAATTCCTTGAGATTTTTATGGATGATTTTTACGTGTTTGGATCTTCATTTGATGAGTGTTTGCATCACCTCACATGTGTGCTAGTTAGGTGTAAGGAGAAGAGTTTGGTCTTGAATTGGGAAAAATGCCATTTTATGGTTAATTCGGGCATTGTTCTAGGGCATATCATCTCGGAAAAAGGCATAGAAGTAGACAAAGCCAAGGTAGATCTCATTCAACGATTGCCTCAACCTCGTTCAGTGAGGGACATTAGATCGTTTCTAGGCCATGCGGGTTTTTCACCGCCGATTCATCAAAGACTTTAGTAAAATTTCCACGACCTTTATGCAATCTTCTTGCAAAAGATGTTGCATTTGTCTTTGATGATTCTTGTAAGGAATCATGGGAGTTCTTTGAAGGCTCTCCTTACATCTGCCCCTATAGTCGGACCCCTGATTGGTCATTACCATTTGAGATTATGTGTGATGCGTCGACTATCTTTGTAGGAAGTTTTTTAGGCCAAAGTAGACAAACTTCCATACGTGATCTACTATGCTAGTAAAACCCTTAATGATGCTCAATTGAATTATTCCCTCTTTGAGAAGGAGTTACTAGGTATTGTGTTTGCATTAGACAAGTTTAGATCTTATTTGATAGGGTCTAAGGTCATCATTTATTACGATCATCTTTGCATTGAGATATCTTCTTTCTAAGAAAGATGCTAAGGCTCGTCTAATTCGGTGGGTACTCTTGCTTTGCAAGAGTTGACCTCGAAATTCGAGATAAGAAAGGGATCGAGAGAATGTTGTTGCTCACTTGTCTAGGTTGAATGTTGAATCTTGATGAGTTTGTGTTGATTAGGGAATCATTCCACTGATGAGCAATTGATGCTTGTGGCTGAAATGCCATGGTTTCTTTGATATTGTCAACTACCTTGCTACGGAGTAGAATGCCCTTGCATTGGTCTAAACAAGACCGTTCCAAGTTCTTGGTGAAGTTAAACATTTCCTTTGGGATGACCCATATTTGTTTAAATCTTTGCCAAGACCAAATCATTAGGAGATGTGTCCCAGGTGAACAAAGGGGCGTCATCTCTTTCTGTCATGACCATGCTTGTGGAGGCCACTTTAGTGCCAAGAAAACTGCTTTGCAAAGATCTTGCAAAGCGGTTTCTATTGTGACACTATTTAAGGATTGCCATGCATTACATGTTGCTTGTGACCGATGCCGAGAAACTAGGAAGTATATCTAGGAGAAACATGATGCCCTTACAACCCATATTGATTGTTGATTTGTTTGATGTGTGGGGCATTGATTTCATGGGTCCATTTAGAATTACGAAGGTAAGTTGTACATCCTTGTAGTTGTCGATTATGTCTCTAAGTGGGTAGAGGCCATTGCATCCAAAACCAACGACCATAAAGTTGTTCTTTCTTTTCTTAAGGAGAACATTTTCTCTAGTTTGGAACCCCAGGAAGCGATAATCGGTGATGGAGGTAGTCATTTCTGCAATAGACCCTTTGAATCACTAGTGCGCAAGTATGGAATCACTCATAAGGTGTGCACACCTTACCATCCTCAAACCAGTGGCCAAGTGGAAGTGTCTAATAGGGAAATTAAGCATATTCTAGAGAAGACCGTCAATCCTTCTAGGAAAGATTGGTCTTTGCGCCTAAATGATGCTTTATGGGCCTATAGGACCGCATACAAGACTCCCATTGGGATGTCTCATTACAGGACTTGTGTACGGAAAAGCATGTCATCTACCGTTGAGTTAGAACACCGTGCATCTTTGAGGTGTGAAAAAAGTTGAATTTTGATCTTGATAAAGCTGGTACCGTAGGAAACTTCAACTCAATGAGTTAGAAGAATTGAGAAGCGATGCATATGATAGTGCCAAAGCGTACAAACATAGAATGAAGGTGTTTCACGACAAGCGCATTACTGCGCAAGTCTTTCACCCAGGTCAAAAAGTTTTATTGTACAACACTAGGTTGCATTTGTTTCCGGAAAGCTCGTTCCCGATGGTCTGGACCGTTCGTGGTACGTCACCGTTTTCCCCATGGAGCGGTAGAAGTTGAAAACCCAGCAAACAAGAACATTTTCAAAGTCAATGGTCGAGAGATTGAAACTATTTAGGGCATCTTCCACCGGAAGTTGAGGCCGTTGACTTGGAAGACCCCATCTATGTGGGTGATCTAGTTCACTCGTGTACATACTTATGGACTAAACATCCATCATCTTTCCCTTTTCTTTTTCTTTTTGCATAATTTTGATGTGTGCTAACCAACCTTTTTATCTTGCGCTCGTGATTGTTGCTTTCAAAGCATTCATCTTTCTATGGTTTAGCAACACCCTTGTACATCATTAATCTCTTCCCTTTTCTTTATTTAACATAGTTCTCTCGGTATGTGACTTTTTAAATTCTTATTATCTGTTGACACATTGAGGACAATGTTTAATTTAGGTTTGGGGGTACATACATTTGCATGTAGAGTTTTTAGTCTTTCTTTTAAAAAAAAAAAAAAAAAAAAAAAAAAAAACTCTTTGTAAATACTTGCATGAAAAACCTCCAACTTTTAGAGATTTTAGAGTCACTAGCATGCTTTTAGCTATGTTTACATAGAAAGTCGTAGAAATAACAAGAACTTGGAAGTCTTGGAAACGCAATCGGGTTCCTTAGTTGATTAGAGCGTTAAAAGTCGGATTTAACCATACGGGAGGGCGAATTAGGTCTTTGTTTAGATATTCGGTAGTAGAATTGTGATCAACCATAGTGGAGACTACCCATTTTACATCAAGCGAGTGCAGAGCCTTCACTCTTTGTAACTTTCTAGAAAAGCTTTTAGAGTGTGTCCGTCACGTCAATTCCCGGTAGGAATGGTGAGCTACCCAACTTCGCACCACTTTCGGCACTACTTTTGATCTCTTGAGTGCTAATTCCGTCAATCATGAGGTGACATCTAAAGATGAAAACTCCTTCTAAATATCGATTTGCGGTTAACATCACTCTCTCTCTCAATCGGCCAAGATCCATAGAAACACATCATCGTCGGCAAGCGGAGCAACATCGGAATATTCGAAGAAAAGTTGATATAGTCCAAGGTTACGTGCAACAAAGAAAAGAAAAGAAAATAGGATGAGAATTAATGAAGTTTGTAAAATCAATACAATACAAGTTATGGAAATTGTGTGATATAGTCCTTCATCCATGGAGTTAGTAGTTTCTTTGTTTTTATTTTAAATTAATGTATATAGTGAAGTTCTTAAAAAAAAATAAATAAATAAAAAAAAAAAAAAAAATAAAAAAAAATATTAAAAGATAAAAAGATAAAAAAAAAAAAAAAAAAAAAAAAAAAAAAATTTAGTTTATTTTCTTAGTTTTGATACCACCATGGTAAAGAAGAAAATTCAAGTAACAAAGAAATTGAGTAGAAAAGTTAAAAATTGTCAAGTTTTGTGAAGTTTAGAAGTTAAGTCATCAACATTTGAAGGCCAGAAGGCCGAAGATTGAAGACGTTTCTATGGTTCGTATGAGAGAGTGATATTAATTGCCGATCGGGTGAAAAGGTAGTGAGTACTCCCACCCTTGCTAATGGTTGATTTCCTTCCTTAGAGATCATCGAGAAAAAGATTCTTTTTGTCCACACTTTTGTGGAGTCTCAGTTTTTATTTCGGAAGGTTAGCCTTCTTACACAACGTGTCGGATTTCTCTCTTTATTCTGCTGCACACATGAGAGACTAAAGCGATCTTTTTGAGTGCAAATTATCATAAAACCCTAATGGTGAGGCGAAGTCGAGGCTTATGATCACAATCGAATCAGAATTCTTTCATATGGTATGGTTACTTCTCGCTCGGCACTTAAGGATGAGAATGCGTTCTTTAGTAGTTCTAACTTCTTGTTACTAGCATGCGAAACTCAATATACTCATAGCTCCTTGGATGCTTGAGACTCTTTTACGCTCGAAGTTGGAGAAGGTTTTGTGGGTACACCTCTTGTAAACCCTCACGAGACTACAACTCGTCCACTAGGGACACCTAGGGGTTTAAAGGCTTAGTGCATACGCTAAATGCATCGAGACCTACGACGGTGGTATAGTTAGGATTTCTTCATTTGTTTTCACTTGAGGACAAGTAAAATTCGGGTTTGGGGTATTTGATGAGTGCCAAATATTGCATATTTATACACCTTTTATTGGCATTTTACTCATCTTTTGTGCTCAAGAATCAGATATTATCCCAGATTCTGTGTTTTCTTTGTTTTCAAGAATAAATATTTGTATTAATTAATTTTGTGTTTTTAGGTAATAAATAAAGCTCTAAGAAGCGAGGAGCCCAAAGAGTGAAGAATGGAGTCAGAGTCTATGGGCCGAAGGCCAAAGCCGCGTGCGGAGGCTCGGTCGCAACCCAACAAGGAAAACATGGGCTAGAGCTACCCCGGCCGGATCCGAACCCGCTCATCCCGAGCCGTTGAGATCTTCTCGATTTGCATCCTACGCGCTTCTTCCACGTGCATCGAAGATCGGCATTCCCGTGCTACACGGATCACATCAAAACCGGCTACATCTCTCGGCCCGTTCGGATCGCAGCCGCCTCATCCAACGCTCGCTCGGCTGTCCCATCGTCGTTCTTTGCACTGCTCAACACCGAAGCATCAACACCCTATACCCTAGTCGAGCAATCCCATTTCCCCTTCCATCTTCTCTTTCCTCTCTCGACCACCCCCTCCTCTGCAAAACCCATGTCTTCACCTTCCTTCTTCCCACGCTTTGATGCGGAGACATCATCACCTCCATCTCCTTCCATCGCAATCAGCCCTACTCCATCACCACTCTCTCTATAAGTTTATCTATTTCATAGCTTCTATTCAACCTAGAAGCTAGGTTAAAGATAAATAGGGTTAGGGTTTCATCACCAACCACCCTGCATGATCAATGGGGAAGTCAGAGACGCAACAAGGAGAGAAGTAGCAGGTTTGGGTCATCATATTTGGGATTATTTGTGTAATTGAAAGGATATATATTGAGTTTTGAGGGATGAGAGAGACAGTCAGTTTTTAGTCCATGTTTTAGGGTTTGAGTCTGCAACTTTAATTTGAATTATTTTCCATTCAGCATGATGTTCTAAACAAATTGGCTAGGGTGTTGATGAAACCCCTATTGAATATATGAAGTTAATTCACATCTATGTTTTAGTCTAATTATCCGTTGCATAAGGTTCATTAACCAATTGTTGAGCAAATCTCCTGTGATTGGTTGTACTGTAAGAAGACAACCAATGCTAGGGGATGATTTGTGAATTCAATTGGTTTAATGTTCCACCTGAAACTTCTAAGGGGAGTTACATGATTAGAATTTGATGTGTGTTACCTTAGTATAGGATTAGGGGTGAATTGAGTCATCCTAGTACTCTCATCTCACATTTACAACTCCTTTGATTGTTAATTCCTTAGCTCAGTGTCACAGTCACTACAAAACAGCCTAGTCGTATCGACAAACAAGCATCTTTGTCACTTGAAAGAATCAGTTGAGTTAACCTTAGAATAACTTAGCATACTCTAGTTCCCTGTGGAAAGACCATGTGCTTGCCACATGCCTCCATTGGCTCTGTGCACTTGCAGATTAGAACATAGGAAAAGCATATTTCTCTTGCTACCAACGACCACTACCAGAAACTTTTCTACTCTTGCGTTTAGGTCGTCCTTCGTCACTAGGAGTGTCATCTCCACTGTTTTGTTGTTCAACCATCCGACTTGAACCTTCCCCTTGTCGGCGACTCCTCTTCGACGGCATGGTCTGGCTTGGATCAACCTGGCTTGTATCGACAAGGCTGGGATTAAAAACATTAGTTATTTGGTTGCTCAGTCTTTTTGTTCTCGGTATCCATCGGCTCTCCACTCCGGATTTTGCCATCATTTTTTCTTCAACAATTTTCCACTTGCCTTCACCTATTCTCATCAAAAACATAAGTAACTATTATTTTCAATACTTCATAACAATTTGAAATACAAAAAAAAGAAGAGTAAATTTCTTACTGGCGAGATTCCACAAGATCAAGGCCTCATCACCACACAGAGGGGCATGCTTCATAATTTTCTTAGCCTCTTTCTCCACTTGCCTTCGCTTTTGTCTTCTCGGCCACGAGCTTGTTGGACGGTGTTTATTACACGAGGATGAGAAACATGTTCATACCATTCCATATATCCTCGTCTCGGCGGCATTTGGCTCATCAAAAGAATCTTGTAACTCTTGGTGAAACAAGATAATCCCCAAAGTTCTTCCCGGTGGTCCACCGATGGAGCGGGGATCGTATTTGGGGGTGAACTTCATCTCGGTGTTCTTAGTTCCATGCTTCTTCACCTTGAAGTTGAAGTTTTCCACTTGTAGGACACTTTGGACACAAGAAACTTGTCTTAATACTCTTAGAGGATTATACATTGTACAACCTCCAGGATGAAACAACGGTCCATTATACCCCCAACAGGTGAGAAATCAATAACCTCAACATCCTCCTCGTCTTCATCGATGGAATGGTGTAAGGATGGAAAACCACATCTTCCACTTTGTTAACGTGTCCAATTTCTCCCTCAACTCCAACACCTTTTTTTCTTATTCTTTTCTGTGAATTCAAAAATTCATATTTACCAGTTGTAGGCTTCCCATAAGGCCAAGGAGTGTGAGCATGAGACAATTGAAGTTTAGGGGAAGTGGTCGTACACCCAAACCTATAAGAAGAGGCAACAAATAATGCATTCGCAATATGATTAGTAACAATACACATTCATTCACTTATATATTGAAACACACAAGCGATAATTTAACGGGGTACAGAACAAGGGTGTATAAGCCTCCAAAATATAGACTCTTAAGCCTCGAAGCTTTTACGAGTTCCTCTTGAACGAATGAAAGCACCCCGCTGATACCCCAACAAGTAGTTGTTCACCTCATCCAAGGGGTCCAATAGCTGGAGGTAATGAGCATTTACCACGTGACCTGAAATGTCAGGGAAGAAAATGGTTCCTAGTTGATATAACAAATAAGCAGTCACATGGTGCTAACCTTCTCCTCTGTCATCACCAACTTTCCTCGAGCAACCAAATCTTTCGTCCCTGAAAACTCATTAAACAAGGTCTTGAGCTTGATATTTTTCAACTTCTTCTTGTACGTGCGATGCCTCAAACTCATTATACTCATCACCTTAAATCGGGCTCTTTGTTAGCTCGTCTAAACTCACATTGTGCCTTTTATCGCTCCATCCTAGACACCTTTCGCATAGCTTTTCAAGAAGTTCAAAACTCATGAAGGATCGTAGCCATCTCGAACACTTGTTCTTGTTATTGGTAGGGCTGTGATTCTAAAACAATCATCCGGAGTAATTGCCATCTCACCAAAAGGTAGATGAAAGGTATCGTCTCTGGATAAGACCTCTCGGCAAATGCGTAACAGTGACGGCATCAAATTTTTTGGTGCGCATGTTGTATCCGTTCCATAGTACACAATCAAATACATGGCCGGACCTCATCACACTCATTTTCTATATTCCATATCTTGTTCTTTTGACATTTCAAAACCACGAACAGCATTAATATGATCCTACAAAAGCAACAAACTATCTTAAATACTAATATATAGAAAAGAACAATATATGTCAAAATATAAGTTCAAATAAAAGAAGATGGTGAGAAATCTTGATGGTTAAGATTGAACCATACCTTTGTCGCAAAGATCTTGGCAACCCATGAGTTTTTGGCCCATCAATAACTCCCCTCCATCTCTCGGAGTACCATAAGTTGGATTCTTTGGAGACAAACACAAATTGTCATCGGGAATGTAAGAATATCTAGCACAAGTTGTCAAATATCAGATTCAAAGGATAATGAGTAGATTCTGCAACCTATTATGGAACTCAGCTTGCAAGATTACCATATACAAACCCAATGTTCTCGTCTAGTGAGGTTTTTGATGTCAAATAACAGATTGGATGGATCTTGAGTGGATTCTGCAACCTATTATTGAACTCAGGTTGCAAGATTACTATATACAGACCAGTGTTCTCGTCAAGGTGAGGTTTGAGAAGTCGGATATCGATTCAATGGATCCCCAGTGGACAACCTATTATGGAGCTCGATTGCAAGATTACCTAATACATACCCAATGTTCTCGTCGAGGTGAGGTTTTTGATGTCAAACAACGATTGGATGGATCTGAGTGGATTACTGCAACCTATTATGGAACTCAACTTGTAAGATTACCATATATAGACCCAATTTTCGTCCGGGTGAGGTTTGAGAAATCAAATATACGATTTGATGAAAGCGCAACCTATTTTATTGAACTCGAGTTGCAACATTACCATATCCCCAGACCGGTATTCTCATCCGGTTGAGGTTTGAATTGTCAAAAATAAGATTCAAAGGATACTTTTGAGTGGATTACAACCTATTATGGAACTAAGCTTGCAAGATTACCATTTACTGAGACCCAATGTTCTCGTCACAGTGAGGTTTTGATGTTAAATAACAGATTGGATGGATCTGCTGGTGGATTACGCAACCTATTATTGAACTAAGGTTGCAATATTACCATATGAAGACCTAGTGTTCTCGTCCAAGTGAGGTTTGAGAAGTCAAATATCAGATTCGATGAAACTGCAACCTATTATTGAACTCAGGTTGCAAGATTACCATGTACAAACCCAATGTTCTCGTCCAGGTGAGGTTTTTGATGTCAAATAACCGATTGGATGCATATGCCACAGTGCTTTTAGTGTAAAGGTTTTGGTAATTTTGCAAATGAGTGTCCAAACCGTAGAAGATACACTGGGAACAAAGGTCTTGCTGCAACTATTGATGAAATGTCTGATCACTATGATTCCAATGAAGACGAAAAATCAAGTGTTGCGCTTCTTTGTGAAGATATTAATTTTGATTATTGTAGCAATACATACATCAATCTTGATATTCTTTCAGAAGGAGACACAAGCAATCTGGAAGAGAAAATTGACCTTTACGTTGGAAACTCTCTGTCCCGATTTTTTGGGTTCCACTCTGTGGCTAAGCGGCTTGCACATCTTGGGCGTACGAATTATCTTATCCATTGACATGCTCTTATTGTTCACTCAAAGGTCATGAACTCTCAAAGTGTTTCAAGTACAAACACAAGATGAGATATGTCCATAAACTTCAACGAAGAGGAAATCTCTAGCAAACAAGCTTAAACTTGTTCAAAAAACCCATTTGAGGTATGATTTTATCCTCTTCAAAAGAAGTTGGTTTCCAAAGATAGGTCAAGACCCCTTTGGAGAAAGAGTATGGTCTAAACAGTTTGATAGACGGGTCTATGAATTCCTTTCAAAAAGGTTATGGTGAATGATTGTTGTTCACCAGCACAGACAATTGTGTTGTTTTTGGTGCATCTTGTATCATGTGCCTGATTAAAATAGACAAGATTGTGCACACCTTGGGCTTTAGAGAAAAATAAATTGTTTTGTTTTCTTAGATTTGCCGTGTGTTTTGTGAAATTGGAATTCTTTCATATTGGAAGGAACTTCCCTGTTTAATCAATGAAAGAGGGTTATTCTCAACAATTCTACTCTTTTAGGGTTGTGATTGTGCGTGCGTGAACCTGTGTGGTTAAAGGTTCCAGTAACCCTACATTCCTTTTCCTTCTCGGAAACGTTTTCATCTTAAGATTTCCTATTGAGTTTGTGATTTCCTCTCACAAACCCATTTAAACGTATGGATACTCCAAGCATTATGTGTTACGATGGAAAAGATGTTAATATGATTGTTAAGCCATCAAGCATGAAGGAAAAACAAATCTCGTTACCTCCAACTTTGAAAAGAAAAAGAAGGAATCACTACACGAAATCGGGGATTTTGTAACGTTGAAAAAATGTTAGTATCTATATATTGTAACGTCGGAAAACGTTGGAAAAGTGCCATTAGTATTAGTGCTCTGATAATTTATCAACGGTTCATTTCGTTACAATAAAAATTTATTAAATAACGGTTTCATTCGTTGGAATAAATACACCAACGGTTATCTAGTCAATCCTGAGATTTATCTTGATGTCATTTTGTTGTAACGGATAGTCGTTATTGTGCGAATCGTAGCAGTTAGGCGCGTAAAGTTCGATTGTAACAGAATCTTTGTAATGGCAATTTTGTGTGTAACGTTTGGCTCAATGCCACCAGTCCTTTCTTGTAACGACTACAACAACGATTGCAATCGTTGCTTAGTTGATTGTAATGGATTGGATTTACTTTTATTGTAGCGATTTAAAACCGTGATAGCTCGATCTAACATTTTGTAAATGCGACACGTGTTAATTGTTTTTTAACGTTTAAAGTAATGGCTTCAAACGTTGATGTTTCATTGTAACATTTTGGATATAACGACTTGCTTTATGCCGATTCGGTCATGTGAATACCGTGTTTGTAACGTTTAGCGTATGCCACGTGTCTATCGCTTGTAACATATAGACTAACGGCTTTAGACGTTGACAATTGATTGTAACAGTAATGAATTTGCCAGGTGTGCTAATTACTAATAGATTTTATAACGTTGATTCGACGTTGGTAAAAAAAATAGTTTTCAAAAAAAAATAACGTTTTTTTCTGTTATAAATAAGCTCCCATAATTGGACCCTGCAATGCAATGCAATCCATTTCTAAAGCTACATTGCAATTCATTTCTGAACCTGCAATACTGAATCTGAAACCCATAACTCACTCTCATTCCACAGTACATACATTCTCATTCTAGCAGCACAAGGAATTCATTCATTTCACAAATCCATACAACAACCAATTGAACCAAGGTTTATCTCCTAATTCATTCACATACGCAAGTATATACAATTGTCATTCTTACATTGAAAGAACTGCTTAAGCCTAAAAAAATACACGGTTCCCTATATGGTTATAAGCAAATGACATGGGTTGTCTTTTTCAACATTTCTAAATATAAAAGTCTTTGTTACATTATACCTTGGCTGAAAAAAGTTGTTCATGATCGGCCAAAAGAAGTCGTCCTTTGACATCGAGTAGCCTTAACGACTCATGCCATCAGCTATTGCCATCGATTCCAGTATCCTGAAAAAATAACAAAAATGAAACAGAAACTCAAATTAGAAACAACTCTCATAGGAAAGAGATTCATTCAGTAATTTCGGCAATTCACTTACATGTTCATTGTCATTTTTAATACATACATTCTCATTATAGACCAACCAATTGAACCAAGATTTGCCTCATCATTCATTCAGATACCTAAGTATATGTGAGTGAAACAACTGCTTGAGGCAAAAAAACATACATGGTTCCTTATGTTATAAGAAAATGACAAGGTTGTGTGTTTCACCATTTTCTAACATAAGCAAGTTTATAATGCATACATTCTCCTTTGTTTTTATATGAACATGGCAACCTAAGCATCAAAAGTTTATATTTGACGGACATGTCACTTTGGGAATTTATATAAATGATTTCATATGTTAAATTAAGATGACAACAAACAATGCACTGATATAGCAAGACTTTACTCACCAATTAATAGAAGTAGAAAAAGAATGTCTCTCTTGGTACAAGTTCTTTCCCTCGCTTGGTACTGACTTTGCAAGGTCGCTTGTTTAACTTGACTTCATGATTTTCCCCCATACGGTGGGGTGATCCGCTTCGGTGTTCGCATCAATGAATTCTCACAAAACAAAGACAATGGTATCATCGAGTCAACCAAATTTTGAGTAAGTAATGCAAGAAACTCTAATGTGTCAAGAGTTTACCCACCGAGTTAATTAGGGTGGTGAGTTGTACCTTTTGGCAGAATCATGTGAAACACATACTCAAAGGGATCACAATATGTAAAGTAAACACACCTGAGATTACAATTAGTTGTCAACTCTCTGCAGTAGGTATTCTCCCGACCGGTGTTAGCATCGGTGAAACCTCACAAAACAAAAAAGAGAATTGTAGCATGTAAGTGTATCGGTGGAGGTAGCGAATGATAACCAGGAAACTAATATTACAATAATTCAGTCACCAGTAAAATTAGAGAGGAGAATGTTTTGCTCGTCAGGTTAGCTGCATTTATCTCATTCAATTATAGCAAACCTAACGACCATAACATCTCCACTCCAAAAACTCGATGGTAGTAAGTTTTACCTTTTGGCAGAAATCATGTAACTCACATACTTGAAAAGAATGAATAAATGTAGCTTGAATATATCATAATAGGTAATGAAACAAACCTGAGATTAAAATAAGTTGCCAACTTTCTCCATAGTAGGTAATCTCCGGCCGGGTGTTATCCATGAAACCTTGCAAAACAAATAATTATCGGTCGGATCGTGACAAATTTGAATAAGCAAATGAAATATTTTAAGAGATCATAATAGGTATGGGTAACAAGCCTGAGATAAAAAGGCGACTTGTGGTATCCCCTGCTCATGGGATTTGCATATATGAAAGAAACACAACTGATAAACTTCGGTATCAACATTCTTGTCCACACTAAAGTTCCTGAAAACAGACAAAAAAACGATATGAAATATCAGAAGAGGATACATGGATGCCCCTCTTCCCTCCTCCTTTACCCGGGCTAGGCACCGGCATTTAAAATGGCGGAGTTAAAGGGGGGGGGGGGCAAGTAAATAAAAGACATCCATATATAGATATACACAAAGGAGTTCAACCCGATACACTCGGAGAAGTGTATTTTTAAGAAATGTTTATTGTGACAGAAAACTGAAAGGAACTTTTCTGGGGTACAACACTCTAGATAGAGAGTGAAAAAAGACTCCACAAAATATAAGCAGCAGTATGTATATATTAGCGTAAGGAAAGCTGCACAAAAAATTATGTTTCAAACTGCTTAGTCTAGATCTTGCAAGACCAACCGGTTTGCAGGCAAGACTTAAGAAGCTTTCAGAGTTACACTCTAACTAAAGAGTGACTAAATCAAAAGAACACAACAAAATATAAGCGGCAACATATGTATAAAAAGTAAGGAAAGCTGCACCAAAAGATAAGTTCCAAACTGCTTAATCTACCGGTTGTAAGACCAACCGGTTTGCAGGCCATATTAAAAATCCACCTGATACATAATCAGCCAATGTGAAGCATTTTTCCGGGCCTTGAGGAGCATCGGGTACAGGATAGTGCACATCATCAACACCCTCAATGCATACCTTCCTATCGTCATGATTAACACTCACCCCGTGACAGATTTCCCTATGCAAGCCGTTAACCACATAACCTGTTGCGACTGTCTCCCTTTTTCTGTTAACAAGACGAACTTGAGGCTCTCCTTCAGCAGGTATAGTATTAGCAGCAACACCAGGTTAAACGACCGGAGAATGGATATCAGGGACTTGTGCTCTGCTTTGACAATTGGCATTGTTCTGTTGGCTTGCCATGAAACTGAAAACAATCTATAACCGAAACCAACCCATTCAATTCAATAGTTGATTAAAAAAATTATAATCTCTAACTATAAAAATTAATGACGTAAATGATTTACAGATTGAAGCTCACCTTTGAGAGAACACTTAACTCTTCTTGGATCCTGTCCATCCCCGCCTTCATTACAAATTGGAGTAAATGAATTGGCTTTTGCACTCGCATGGCTATTAAAGAACCAAAGTTTCCTTATATTGCTTGCTTCTTGGTAACAATCGATGAAAAGCCTCGCAATAACTTCGATTAGATTCATCCCCAAAATTTCGATAAATGGATCATTGGTAAGATCTACAACAGCCTCAAAACCCGGCTTGGAATCGGCCTTTCTCTTTTCTACGGACCTTCACTTTTCCTGAAATCCAAAAGAACCAAACCGTAAGCAATTAAATTTTTTGAACTCGAAAAACATATGATGGTCAATACTCACATATGCTTCAACTGCACTTAAATGTATAGCTCCATTTTTCTCTACATGAGCCACATCCACCTCTCACCACGGCACTCGATAACCCTACCTTCTTTTTGGCCTGTACAATCATTATGGTTAGTAAGGGTTGTCCAAATAAAATAATTTGAGAATTTAATGTTAAAACTGCTAGGTTAGAAAGTACTTACAACTCTGTAGAATTTGTTGGCATGGGAGAGTCTACCTAAACAATGTCGAATCCTTCTCTTCCGCATTGGTTCTCGGCATATCTAGCATACTTCTCTGCATGACAAATGGTACTCATTATGCACAAATCGTTTCCAAACGTCGGCATTAACACCATAAGGGCATGCTGCATCCATCTCTTTCGAGTCGAAGCTTTTGAGAATGTTAAGGCGTAACTCCCATTTGAATGAACAGAAACTTAAGGAAATATTTTTGGACAAATGGCACTGACAAGAGACTTATCATATCACGAAATCAAATTTGTCTGAAACGACAAAGTATTTTTTTTCAGCCATGAACAATAACTAGGTAGTTGGTATATAAGCACTGATATGTATAAGTGGAGCAAACCATAAAATGAAATACATAGGAGATAATAAGTTACCATGAGCATTTTCCAGACTTGGTCCTTGAAGGATGCAGGAATGAGCCTCCAGACTTTGTAGTCAATTGGACATTGAATTCGAATGAGTTCCCCTGCACGAGTTGCAAACTTGGATGCATATTCGCCAAATGGTCTTCCACATTCATCTATTTCCACCAAGAGTCTGTGTGGAAGTTCTGTCTCCTCCAATTCAGAATCAGATTGAGTTTCATCATGAGATAGAGAAGCTTCATTAGATAGAGAACCATTTTCATAACCACCATGAGATGGAGTACTACGAACATCAGATGCAGAAGCAGTTTCATTGGTAGACACAACATGACCTGAAGTGTGAGAATCCTGACTTGACAACATATTCATACCAAACAAACCAAATAACAAACAACATATTAGGCATTTGAACTAAAATGACAGCAAACCTAGCAGTGAACAAAAATATAAAACCCCAAATTCTGGTTGAAATATTGTAGTTGCAGGAAATCCTACAATACACCCCTCACTATAATTCACTTAACTAATCCATTGAAAGATGAATAACCAAGAATGTTTATTAATTATCTTCTTCAAGTTTACACAGAAAACGAATTGTACTTAAGAAATAACAATCATTCTCCAAGTTTCTCTCTCTAATGACTTATTTTTCCATTCCAAAAGCCTCCCTACAACAGGACTTACTCATCCCTTTATATAGGGCAAGTACATAGTGAATGACAACTAAAGCTGTCCTTTATTTGAGGGAGTGTCTCGCGAAGTGTCGCGAATGTACAAGTATTCATACTCGCGACACTTCTTAACCCTCGCCAGACTTCACATCTTCCTGTCGTCATCCAATGCGTCATTCCTTTTGATTCCTTGCGACTCCTTCGCAGTACTGTTGTTTATTATCCTCGCGAGTTTTGTACGTTGCGATATAATGATCCTACATCTTGCCTCTTTTTCCTTGAATATTGCTTGAAGAGCATTCTTTAAGGAAAAATCCGTTGCTGATGTAATCTTTGATCTTTGTTTGATGAAGGAACGAAATAAAGAATATTTTTCTTGAAAAGTACGTACTTGCCTCTATTCTTTGGCGAAGTTAGGAAGCTTTGAGAAGTACATATGAAGTATCATTTTTGCCTCGGGTGTTATGAAAGTGATAAATTTCGCGAGCTCATCTATGCAAGTTAAAAAGAGTGATGAATCATGAGAATTTATGCCTCTTGAACCTCCGCGATTGTTCGTTTTCCACTAAAAATCTTCTTGACATAATTAAAAGAATTTAGTAATGACCGTTTACACGTGTTTAAAACTACCCTTTTTGCCGGTGTATTTAATGTTATCCGGTTATAACGTTTTCTTGTCTATTTATAGGAGGATCCTTTGTGAATAATGCTTCTTTTCTTTTACTTCATCTCTTTCATCCTCTCTGCAATTGTCTTTCCATTTTTTTTCTTCATCGTCTTCTTTCAATCGTTTTTCTACTACTTCCTATCTCTTATTACTTCCATGGCATCCAGGTTTGCTATTCTTGCTAAACTCGATCGATTGATCTTGTTGAAATTATTTTATTCTGGTTTCTCTTTTAACCTCTTTCTCGCCATTTTTGCTTGACAAGAACAAACCCACACCAAGTTCACCGTGAAGAACCCCTTCTTTCTTTGGATTCGCGGTGAAACCCACTTCTCAACAGAACCCGTTCTGCAACCAAAGTCCTCTTTGCAAGCAAAATCTACCGCTTCTAAAAGAAAGCTGCGAATGACAAGGTATTTAAGAAATATTTACCTTTTTAATAACAATATTGTTGCCTCTGTTTCTTACTTAACTTGTCATTCGCGGATGATAAAACTCATTGATACAACCCCCAAAAGATCTCGCCAACCTAAACCCATGACTCCTGATGTTCCTTTTCCCTCCTTTATGCCTTCGTATCCTGTTGCGAAACTATCGCAGGATAATTTTATCACTAATGACAATATTCCTTTGCCTCAACTCCTCATAGACCAAGTTCCTCATAATAGTCCTCTACAAATGACCTTATTCCTTCTCCTATCATCGATACCCCTGTCATTCCTCCGATCACTACCTTTCACAAATCTCCTCTTCCCATGATGTTCCCTTGGCGAAGAATGATTCGTCTCTACCTTCTTCCACCGAGCAAATTCCTCTTACTGCAGAAAATTTGGAAGGGATAGATGTGGCTTTCAAAGTTCTCTCGGACCTTGTAGATGACGCCAAGAAGACTTCTGTCGACCCTGTCAAATCCAATGTCTGCGAGATTTTAAGTAAACATCTTGGTCCTGATAAGCTCTCGCAAGCATCCTTAGTTCAAGAAATTAATGTGTTGAAGAGTGATCTTCAAGCTATGACTGCGAGATGCAATAATCTCCATCTTGAAAATCAAAAATTTCACAACATCTCGCTAGATCGTGATAATCTTCGCAGGAAGAATGAGGAATTAAAAGGTAGACTCTCGCAACCCCTTTTTTTTTTTTTTTTTTTTTTTTTTTTTTTACGACTTAAGCTCTTGTTCGCCCTTCAAGCTTTAAATCAGAAACGAATAATGGAGATATATCAGTTGGAATCAATTGTTGAAGAAGTTCGAGTTGAAAGAGATGCTTGGATGGAGCAATATAATCTTTTAGATAATCTTCATACATATGCTGCTGATCAAATAAATAATTTGTCTAAAGAAAATTTTGATTTAGCTCAGCATCAAGACTCATTAAGTAATGACTTATCTCGCCTCTCTTATTCTTTAACTAAAGCTAATTTGGAGTTGGAAACTTTATCAATGAGAATAGAACTCTTTCTCAAGAGAAGCGTTCTCTCTGTTAAACAAGGTGGCGATCTGATGATGCTTGTCAAAAATTATGTGAAGAACAAGAACAATCTATTCATACCCTGAGAAATCAGCTTGAAGAAGTTACTGCTGAGAGAGATAAACTTATTCAGGGTAGGATAACCTTGAGTTTAAAAGCAAGCCAATTCAAGGATCAATGTGCCAAATTAGAAAAATCCAACTCTTCTCTTGCGACCGAAAATTCCATACTTGTTTCTAATGAAAAAGCTTGCGATCTCGTTTGAAAGGCTTAGTTGGAGATACATTTGATGATGCCATGGACTGTTTGGGGAATAATTTTGCAGCTTTAATTCAGCATCTTACTTCTCAAAAGGAAGGTAGTCATAATGTTTGACTACCTTAATTCATTTATGTATTTGAACATTCCAAAGATCTTCTGTAAGAGTCTTCTTTAATCTTTTCATATGTATTTGTGATGCAGATTCCGAGAGAAAGCTTCGCTCCGTTATGTCTACCCTCAAGTCAGATTATACTAAAGTTCGCAAAGAAAATGGGTTACTCATTTGCTTCCCTCGCGCGTTCTCGCGACGTGCAAAAAGAAGATTTGAGTACATGTCCTGATCAGTAAAGACATAGATAGTAAAAATCGTCAAGGCGATGTCGTCAATTTCCCCTCAAAGTCAAGAAGTCCTCGTGAATGAAATTTTATTGTCTAAATCTCTTGAACCTATTCATGTTGACCCTTTGGAAGTAAGTGATGATGAAATCCCCAACTCCCCTGATAGTGATTATGACTATGAAAGTTGCGAAGATACCGCTAACATCGAAGTTGTCAACAAAGATCTGGCTGATAAAACTTCTGATGAAAATCCACCAACTGGCGAAGGTGAATCTGCTGAAAGAGTATCTGAACAGAATCTACCGACTGGTGAAGGTGGAGCTGATAAAGATATTGAAAAATCTCTACCAACTTCTGTAATCGATGATGTTGAGAATTAAACTGTTTTGTTTCTTCATTTAAATTTACTTTTTGCTTGAAAGATTAAATCTTTTGTTATTGTCTCCTTCTTCCTTATTTAAAGAATTTTGATGTAATCTTGCAAGCATGTTCGCTTACATTTTTGTGTGATCATTTATGTTCCCCAATTAAGGCCTTACTTTATCTCTTCTAAATGCGACAAGATCGCGGGGCCTTTGCATTTTCATGCAATGGCCCATTGACCTCGCCTTATCATATTTGGTGGTCTTCTAAGCGCGACCTTCTAATTAAAGGTATTGCTTAGCCGCCTTTATTGCGACAAGGTCGCGGGGACGTCTTACACTTGCATGTAAAAACCCATTGACCTTGCCTTATCATTTTCCAAGTATTTTTGCCTTCTGGGATATTTTGCTTGCGACAATATGACAGGCCTAAACTTTCTTGCGAAAATAAAGCCCCATGACATTGTCGTCTTGCGACGAAATCCAGGACGTCCGTACACATTCATGTACAGACCCATTGATCTCGCCTTACCCTCGCGTTAGTATTGTTGCCTCTTCAGGGATCATTGCACAAATATGACAAGCCTAAGTTTCCTTGCGAAAACAGAGCCTCATGACATTTTGCGTCTGTTTTGACACTCTCTCCTAATGGAGGTGTCGCCCTTATCATCTCTC
This sequence comes from Papaver armeniacum, assembly GCA_023531295.1. NCBI lineage: Eukaryota > Viridiplantae > Streptophyta > Magnoliopsida > Ranunculales > Papaveraceae > Papaver > Papaver armeniacum. Next base: position 29,038 of record JAJJWW010005630.1, on the reverse strand, counting down.
TCAGGTTGCCCCTTGAAGGAGCGTACATCGACCATACAAGACTAGCTCCTCCCATCCTGTCTTAACAACAACCGAGTTGTTTTCGCAGCCTCTTATCCCTTATACCTAGGGTTTATGGTTACAAGTTTGCACCCTAAATGGAGTTTTCTTTGGGCGAGTGCAGGCATGCACGAAGACTTGTCAAGAGTGGTAAGGAAGTTCCATGCTCCGCACTCTTGACTCGGCCGTGTACCTCGGCGCCTTGATCATACGCCGACTCCTTGAAAGAGACCCTCGGTCGCCCAACCAGGGTATAACTATATATAGTTGGGAATCAAGGTACCTCTTAGGATAGGCTTTTATGGGCTAGTCTACATGACCCGAGGTTCCGGGGGCGGTGTAACCTTTTCCGAGCCATGTTAAGAGATACCCCCTTATATGACGCACTTTAGGTCTTACATTTGCCTCTTACGAAATATCATTCGCGAACTAGGGTGTACGCCATAAAAAGGTTCGTCCCATTCATTCATTCTTTCAATTATGTTTATTCATTCGATCATTCTTCTGAGATATTCGCTTGATTTTCTCTGCATTTTTATTGAATTCATAAATACTTTGCATTGAGATATTTCATCTTGATTCATCTCATCTCGCCCTTTTTTATGGGTAATATTTCTTTAGATACAATCTGTTCCATGGTCTGCCCAATCTTTGTCCCATATCTTTGCCTTCGGGGTCCATCAATCTATATGCCCCATACCAACTACTTCTTTGATAATATAAGGTCCATCCCATTTTATCGCCGCCTTGCCTCCGTTTTCTCATTGATAAATTGGTGTTTCTCGCAGCACCAAGTCTCTGGTTGAAACTCACGTATTTTAACATGCTTGTTATATTCTCTAGCCAATCTTCGATAATTTTCCATATGTCGTAATGCCTTTTCCTTTTTTTCCTCTAATTCGTCCAACTTAATTAGAATATTACCCGCACTAAGATTTTTCTCCCAAACCTCTTTTTTGGTTGTTGGGATCACTACCTCTGTTGGGAGCACAGCTTGACTCCATATGTTAAGCAAAAGGGTGACATTCTGTAGCCTCTCTTCTAGTTGTATTATATGCCCACACCTTGCCTTTGGGTACTGTTCGCACCATCCCTTATTGTGTCCTTCTAATTTCTTCTTCAATATATCTGCTATTGTTTTGTTTGTTGCTCTGCACGACCATTAGCTTGTGGATATAATGGGTTTATTTTCCACACCTTATACGGAATGCATTAAATAACAGTTCTATATTTTGCCCTTCAAATTGTTTCCCATTATCGAGATAACCAACTGCTGGGGATCCCAAACCTGCATATAATATTCTCAAATATGAAAGTAAATACGTCTTTGTCGCGGGATGTGTTGTACCTCGCTTTCATACGCCCATTTGTGAAAATAATCCGTTGCGACAATTAAGTATCTTCTTTGTCCTCATTCAGGTAAAAATGGTCCCACAATATCTAATCCCCATTTTCCAAAAGGCCACACACTTTTCGAAGAATTTAACGGTGCTCCAGGTGCATGTATCTTCTTCCCATGTCTTTGACAATCTTCTTGGCCTTGATATTGCTTTCGCGTCCTCATGCATATATGGCCAGTAATATCCTTGCGTTTTGCTTTATATGCTAAAGATCTTCCGCCATTATGATTTCCAGCATCTCACCAGTGCAACATCTTCAATATGGTTTCTCCCTCTTCCCTTGTTAAGCATCGAAGCGAAGGTCCATCAAAAGATCGCCGATAAAGTACACCATCTCTTAATTCATAATTCGTTGCACGACTTTTCAATTTATGTGCCTCTAATCTATTTCTTGGTACTTCCCTTTCATCAAGTATGCGTGGAGTTACATTTCTCCAGTCTTTATCGCGACATTGCGGTATGTCTTCTACCAACATTGCATCTGCTTCTTGTTCTTCCTCTTTATTTATCGATGGTGCCAGAAGTGTTTGTATTTTGATATCCCTCGCAGTGGAATCTGGTCATCATACTTGATATAAAGGCAAAAGCGTCTGCTGATCCGTTATTTCTCCTTGATATGTGCCTCCATTTCATTTTCGGATCTCATCTTTGATAATTCTTCGACTAGCTTCCTATACTTTTGCAAAAGATGGCTCATTCGTGGCGTACTTCTCTGTTATCTGGCGAATTGCTAATTGCGAGTCACTTGTAATCCTCACTTTTTCCAGTTTCATTTCTATTGCGAATCGCAAAGCATGTATTATAGCTTCATACTCCGTTTCGTTATTGGTGGATTTAAACTCCAACCTAAAAGAGAAAGCTAATTTATTGCCTTCTGGCGAAATCACAACAATTCCCTCCATTACCTTCTCCATTTGATGATCCATCCACTAATATTTCCCACCTATCTCGCTCGGTTAGCGAGATCTTTTGGGTCTCCATGCTCTTCTTCTACATCCATCATTTCATCCACCGCTTCATCTTCCTCCAAGGGAAATTCTCGCAAAAAATCTGCGACAACCTTGTGACTTGGTTGAAGATAATATTTCATATTTGAGTTTACAATGGCTTATTTGAGCATTCCATCTTTCAACTCTTCCCGATCTCTTTGAATTTTTCATTTTCGACTCGATTGGTATTTTTGTTACTACCCCGACGGTATGTGCTTGAAAATATATGCGAAGCTTAAACGTTGCATAGACTAACGCCAGGATTAGTTTTTCAATCTTTGAATAGTTCCTTTCTGCGGCATTAAAAGTTTCTTGATGTAATAAATTGGTTTTTCGATTCAGCATCCATTCGCAAATCTTCACATCGATCGTCGTCGACGTTGTCGCGGGTATATTAACAATTCCTCTCCTGGTTACATTTTTTTGCATAATGGATATTTCCATTAGATGTTCTTTAATTCCTTGTAAAGCCTTCTCACATTAAATCATCATTTAAACTTCATCCTTTTTAGGACGCTGAAAAAATGTTTGCACTTATCGGATGATCGCGAAATGAATCTTCCTAGTGATGCTAACAACCCATTTAGCTTTTGAACATCTTTTATTGTCAGTAGTGTAGGCATATCGTTAACTGCTTTCACTTTTTCTGGGTCGACTTGTATCCCTTCTTTTGATACGATGTATCCCAAAAACTTTCCGATCGACTCGAAAGGTACATTTTTCTGATTTACTTTGATGTTGAACGCCTCATCTGTTCAAAGATTTCTTTCAGATCTCGTACATGATCTTGTTTTCTTACTTTTACAAGCATGTCATCCATATACTTCTAGTGTTTTATGTATCCACTCTGCGAACACTTCTTCCACCATTCTTTGATATGTGGCTCGGCATTTCGTAAAGAATGGCATTTTTGTATAGCAATATAACCCTCTTGGAGCGAAGAAAGCGTTATGCTCTTTATCTTCCTCTGCGAGAGGAATCTGGTTGTAACCTTTATATCCATCCAAGGATGATATTCTTTCATTTCACTTGCTGATTCGACCAGTTGTGGAATATCTGGCAATGGAAAACTATCTTTAGGACAAACTTTGTTTAAATCAGTAAAATCTATGCAAATTCTTATTCCCTTTTTCTTCTTTGGGACTATAACCATATTTGCTATCCATTCAGGATACTTTGCTATCCTAATGATCCACCGCATCTAGCATTTCTGCAATTCTTCCTCTATTTGGGGATGATACGCTGTTGCGATCTTTCTAATTCTACTGAATGGCTTCGCCTTTTGTCTATTTCTAATTTGGCAAGCTATCGGTAGATTCTATACCGGGCATATCATCCATATTCCATTAAGATATCTTTATAGTCTGACAAATCAACAGTCCTCTTTTCCTCATCCGCTTCCATAGTGTCCCAATTTTAGCATCTTGGGCTCTTCTGGTTCCGACGTTCACTTCTTTCGTCTGTCTCGCTCCCGCGACATAACTAGCCTTCGGTTCTCCCATTGGGAGTCGGTCCTTTCAGCTCTTTTCATGAGTTCATTTCTTCTTAGAGATCTCTTCTAGGTATCCCTCTTCCTTCCTTTGCTCTTATCATGTAAATTCGAAATTCTTCTTCTTTCTAACCTTGCTTTTGCCATTTTTTTCGCGGTACTTTCTCTTTTTGCTTGCTCTTCAATATTTCACCTCAATTTGATAATATATTCTTCCTTTATCAACATCCTCTAATCTCATCAATTCCACTTGGTGTAGGAAATTTGATACATTGATGATGAAATGTTGATGCTCTTTGCTTTTATCGCATGCACCCATGGTCTTCCCTAGCAATACGTTGTATAGGCGACTCCATATCCACTACACACAATGCTTTACTGTGTCTCGATTTCTCCTAACAGAGTCGCATCTTTACCTCACCTTTAACTTTGGTTATGGATTTACAAAACCATGGATATTGTATCCGTGGAAATCATCTCTTTATCTTTGTATCCCATCTTCTTGTAAGCATGATAAAACATGATGTTCACCAAACTTCGATGTCGATTAAGGTCCTGTTCTACCGTCCATATTTTCTTTTTCCTTTGCTAATTCTTCTCCTTTGCACATATTCTACCTGATTACCGGTGGAGATGTGTGATTCAAATTTTCCTTAGATATTTTCATGCTGCTGTGAATGTTATCTTTTGCTTTTCCCCATTCTTCTAAAGGTAATGTCACTTCTCTATCTGTAATTTCTTTCTTAAAAATCCACTTTGTATTCTTCCTTTGATATTTTCGTGAAACTCATTAATCATTGCCTTTGTGGACCATTGTACTCCATATCTTTCTCCTCTCCCTCATCTAATTTAACATTTTCTTTTCTCATTTTCTTGATTTGAATGATTTTGATTGCAATCTTCTTTTCTTGATCCCTGTTTCTAGCTACAATATGTAGTTGGCAGAAATCCTACCACCCCCCTCACTATAATTCACTTAACTAATTCATTGAAAGATGAATAACCAAGAATGTTTATTAATTATCTTATTCAAGTTTACATAGAAACAGAATTGTACTTAAGAAATAACAATCATTCTCAAGTTTCTCTCCTAATGACTTATTTTCCATTCCAAAAACCTCCCTACAACGGACTTACTCATCCCTTTATATAGGGCAGAGTACATAGTGAATGAGACTAAGTTGTCCTTTATTTTGGATGTCTCGCGAATGTCGCGATCCATACTCGCGACACTTCTAACCTCGCTTGAGACTTCACATCTTCTGCGGATTCCTTTTTGATTCCTTGTCCTTGCATCATTGTTTATTATCCTCGCTGCGAGTTTTGCGTTGCGATATAATTCCTACATCTAAAACAATCGAGGTTCAAGGGCATAAATTCTCATGATTCATCACTCTTTTTAACATGCGAGATGAGCTCGCAGGGATTTATCACTTTCATAACACCCGAGGCAAAAAATGATACTTCATATGTACTTCTCAAAGCTTCGGAACTTCGCCAAAGAATAGAGGCAAGTACGCCACTTTTCAAGAAAAATATTCTTTCGCTCGTTCCTTCGTAAACAAAGATCAAGATTACATAAATGACAGATTTTTCCTTAAGAATGCTCTTGAAGCAATATTCAAGGAAAAAGAGGCAAGATGTAGGATCATTATATCGCAAACGTACAAAACTCGCGAGGATAATAAACAACGATGCTGAAGGAGTCGCAAGGAATCAAAAGGAATGACGCATTGGATGACGACGGAAGATGTAGTCACAGGCGGGGGTTAAGAAGTGTCGAGTATGAATACTTGTACATTCGCGACACTTCGCAGGGCAATCCAGAAAATAAAGGACAGCTCCATTTGTCATTCACTATGTACTTGCCCTATATAAAGGGATGAGTAAGTCTTTGTAGGGAGGCTTTGGAATGGAAAAATAAGTCTTGGAGAGAGAAACTTGGAGAATGATTGTTATTTCTTAAGTACTGTGTTTTCTGTGTAAACTTGAAGAAGATAATTAATAAACATTCTTGGTTATTCATCTTTCAATGAATTAGTTAAGTGAATTATAGTGAGAAATTGTATTGTAGGATTTCCAATTGACTAAAATATACGGAAGTAGATTACAACCAACAAGGTATAATATTAATGAAATAAGAACAACCTATTAAGAAAAACTTCATAACCATGTAGAAACCACGAGTTTGGTTGTAATCTATGGAAGAGATAACAACCAAATACCAAGAATTCAAAGCGTAAATAACAACATACAAGTACATCTATGAAGGAGATACCAACCAACAAAAAAGAAACCATCATTTGAAATAAATATTCAAAAGTAAAAGCTACATAGATTACCTCTGGAGAATGAATAAGGTACGGAGATGTATGCGAGGTAAGAGTACGGAAGAAGAAAGGGGTATAAGTAAGAATCGCGAATGAGGATGGTGAGAATGAAGGAAAGAAATTAAGATCTTCATCTCCCTCTGTTTATAGAGAAGATAAGATTTGAAATCATTACGAAAATTTGAGAAGGGGGGAAATGAAATTTGAGAGGGAATAAGAAAAGGTTTCTCAAATTTGAGAGGGAATTAGAAAAAGTTTCTCAAATTTGAGAGGGAATTGAAATCTAAAAGATGTATCAGAGTGAGGATTTGAGAGGGAACGAAATTTGAGACCAAAATTGAAACCTTACTTTTTCGGAAAAGAGAGAAGAGTACAATAATATAGGAGAAATTTGCTTTTCTCTCAAAATATCTAGGTCAAAGGTGTCGGATCGAGGTAAAGTTGGTCAAAATTGTGGTCAAGTTGGCCAATTTTGGGGTCAAGTTAATCAAATTTGTTGTCAAGTTGGTCAATTTTGTGGTCAAGTTGATCAAATTTGTGGTCAAGTTGGTCGATTTTGTGGTCAAGTTGGTCAAAATTGTGGTCAATCACATAATCGGAAACAAACAAGGCATACTAAGTTTGCAAGATTACCATATATTCGTCCAGGAGAGGTTTGACAAGTCAAATATCAGAATGGATGAAACTGCAACCTATTATTGAACTCAGTTTGCAAGATTATCATATACAGACCCACTGTTCTCGTCCGGGGTGAGGTTTGAGAAGTCAAATATCAGATTGGGACCTAAACCTGCAACCTATTATTGAACTCGGTTTGCAAGATTGCCATATAAATACCCAGTGTTCTCGTCCAGTGATGAGGCTTGAGAAGTCAAATATCAGAATGGATGAACTGCAACCTATTATTGAACTCGGGTTGCATGATTACCATATCTGAGACCCGGTGTTCTCGTCGGTGAGGTTTGAGAAGTCAAATATCGAGAATGTATGAAACTCCAACCTATTATTGAACTCGGGTTGCAAGATTACCATATACAGACCCAGTGTTCGTCCATGTGAGGTTTGAGAAGTCAATATCAGAATGGATGGCTGCAACCTATGATTGAACTCGGGTTGCAAGATTACCATATCTGGATGGTATTCTCGTCAGAGTGAGTTTGAGAAGTCAAAATATCGATTGGATGAAACTGTATTATTGAGCTCGGAGTTGCAAGATTACCATATACGGACCTAGTGTTCTCGTCCAGGTGAGGTTTGAGAAGTCAAATATAAGAATGGATGAAACTGCAACCTATTATTGAACTTCGACACAAGATTACCATATACGGACCTAGTGTTCTTCGACCAGGTGAGGTTTGAGAAGTCAAATATCAGAATCGATGAAATTGCAACCTATTATTGAACTCAGGTTGCAAGATTACCATATACAGACCTAGTGTTCTCATCCATGTGAGGTTTGAGAAGTCAAATATCAGATTGGATGAAATTGCAACCTATTATTGAACTCAGGTTGTAAGATTACCATATACAGACCTAGTGTTGTCGTCCAGGTGAGGTTTGAGAAGTCAAATATAATATTGGATGAAATTGAATCCTATTATTGAACTCAGGTTGCAAGATTACCATATACAGACCTAGTGTTCTCTTTGGGTGAGGTTTGAGAAGTCAAATATCGGATTGGATGAAAGCTACAACCTATTGAACTCGGGTTGCAAGATTACCATATACATACACAGTGTTCTGGTCTAGGTGAGGTTTGAGAAGTTAAATGTCAGATTTGATGAAACTGCAACCTATTGAACTCGGGTTGTAAGATAACCATATACTGAGACCCAGTGTTCTCGTCCAGGTGAGGTTTGAGAAGTCAAATGTCGTTGGATGAAATCAAAACCTATTATTGAACTCGGGTTGCAAGATTACCATATATAGACCAAGTGTTTTCGTCCGTGTGAGGTTTGAAGTCAAATATCAGATTGGATGAAAACTGCAACCTATGATTGAACTCGGGTTGCAAGATTACCATATAAAGACCCAAGTGTTCTCGTCCGGGTGAGTTTTGTGAAGTCAAATATCGGTTGGATGAAATTGCAACCTATTATTGAATTCGAGTTGCAAGATTACCATATACATACCTAGTGTTCTCGTCCAGGTGAGGTTTGAGAAGTCAAATATCGATTCGATGAAACTGCAACCTATTATTGAACACGGTTGCAAGATTACCATATACAAATCTAGTGTACTCGTCCGGGTGAGGTTTGAGAAGTCAAATATCGGTTGGATGAAACGCAACATATTATTGAACTAAGGTTGCAAGATTAACATATACGGACCCGGTGTTGTCGTCCGGTGAGGTTTGAGAAGTGAAATATCATATTGGATGAAACTGCAACCTATTATTGAACTCGTGGTGCAAGATTACCATATATCTGACCCGATGTTCTCGTCGATTTGAGTTGAAGAAGTCAAATATCGAGATTGGATGAAAGTGTAACCTATTATTGAACTCGAAGGTAAGATTACCATATCTGGACCTAATGTTCTCATCCGGGTGAGGTTTGAGAAGTCAAATATCATATTGGATGAAAGCCAACCTATTATTGAACTAAGGTTGAAAGATTACCATATACGGACCTAGTCTTGTCCTCCGAGTGAGGTTGAAAGTCAAATATCGATTGGATGACTAGGCTAGCAACCTATTATTGAACTCGGGTTTCAAAATTACCATATACGGACTCGGTGTTCTCGTCCGATTTGAGTTTGGATGTCAAATATTAGATTGGATGAAATTGAGCTGTTATGAACTCGGGTTACAATATTACCATATACGAGACCTAGTGTTCTCGTCCCTTTGCCCTATTATTGAACTCGGAGTTGCAAGATTTTCATTACATACCCGGTGTTCTCGTCGGTGAGGTTTGTGAAGTCAAATGCTCCAGTTGGATGAAATTGCAACCTATTGTTGAACTCATGTTGCAAGATTACCATATACGGACCTAGTGTTCTCGTCTAGGTGAGTTTGAGAAGTCAAATATCGATTGATGAAACTGCAACCTATTATTGAACTCAGGTTGCAATATTACCATATACAGATCTAGTGTTCTCGTCCAGGTGAGGTTTGAGAAGTCAAATATCATATTGGATGAAACTGCAACCTATTATTGAACTCGGGTTGCAAGATTACCATATACATACCCAGTGTTCTCGTCCAGGTGAGGTTTGAGAAGTCAAATATCATATTGGATGGAACTGCAACCTATTATTGAACTCAGGTTGTAAGATTACCATATACAGACCCAGTGTTCTCGTTCGGGTGAGGTTTGAGAAGTCAAATATCAGATTGGATGAAACTACAACCTATTGAACTCAAAGTTGCAAGATTACCATATAATATGACCTAGTGTTCTCGTCAGGGTGAGGTTGAGAAGTCAAAATATCAGATTGGATGAAACTGCAACCTATTATTGAACTCAGGTTGCAAGATTACCATATACAAATATAGTGTACTCGTCCAGGTGAGGTTTGAGAAGTCAAATATCGATTGGATGAAACCTGAACATATTATTGAACTAAGGTTGCAAGATTACCATATACATACCCGGTGTTCTCGTCAATTGAGGTTTGAGAAGTCAAATATCGGATGGATGAAATCTGCAACCTATTATTGAACTCGGGTAGCAAGATTACCATATACGGGCCCGGTGTTCTCGTCCGGTTGAGGTTTAAGAAGTCAAATATCAGATTGGATGAAATACAGCCTATTATTGAACTCAAAGGTTGCAAGATTACCATATACGGACTGTGTTCTCGTCCGGGTGAGGTTTGAGAAGTCAAATATCGGATTGGATGAAATGACCTATTATTGAACTCAAGTTGAAAGATTACCATATACGGACCTAGTGTTGTCCTCCGGGTGAGGTTGAGAAGTCAAATATCAGTTGGATGAAATCAGCACCTTATTGAACTCGGGTTGCAAGATTTACCATATCTGAGACCAGTGTTCTCGTCCAGTTGAAGTTTGGAAGTCAAATATCATATTGGATGAAATTACAACCTATTATTGAACTCGAAGTTGCAATATTACCATATACGAGACCTAGTGTTCTCGTCCATCAAGCTATTATTGAACTCGAGTTGCAAGATTTCCATATACACCAGTGTTCGTCCAGGTGAGGTTTGTGAAGTCAGCATATGATTGGATGAAATTGCAACCTATTGTTGAACTCATGTTGCAAGATTACCATATACAGACCTAGTGTTCGTCCGGTGTGGTTTGAGAAGTCAAATATCGAGATTGGATGAAATCAGAAACCTATTATTGAACTCGGGTTTGAAAGATTACCATATACAAACCTAGTGTTCGTCCAGGTGAGTTTGAGAAGTCAAATATCAGTTGGATGAAACTGCAACCTATTGAACTCGGGTTGAAAGATTGCCATACATACGGACCTAATGTTCTCGTCCGGGTGAGGTTTGAGAAGTCAAATGGATTGGATAAAGCGCAACCTATTATTGAACTCGGAGTTGAAATATTACCATATACGGACCTAGTGTTGTCCTCCGGGTGAGGTTGAAAGTCAAATATCAGATTGGATGAAACGCAGCCTATTATTGGAACTCGGGTTGCAAGATTACCATATCTGCACCCCGGTGTTCTCGTCCGGTTGAGGTTTGAAGTCAAATATCAGATTGGATGAAATTGCAACCTATTATTGAACTCAGGTTGCAATATTACCATATACAGACCTAGTGTTCTCGTCACTTTGCAACCTATTATTGAACTCGGGTTGCAAGATTTCCATACATACCCATACCCGGTGTTCTCGTCCGAGTGAGGTTTGTGAAGTCAAATATCAGATTGGATGAAATTGTAACCTATTGTTGAACTCATGTTGCAAGATTACCATATACAGACCTAGTGTTCTCGTCCAGGTGAGGTTTGAGAAGTCAAATATCGGATTGGATGAAACTGCAACCTATTATTGAACTCAGGTAGCAAGATTACCATATACGGAACCCGTGTTCTCGTCCAGTTGAGGTTTAAAAGTCAAATATCGGATTGGATGAAATTGTAACCTATTATTGAACTCGGGTTGCAAGATTACCATATACGAGACCTAATGTTCTCGTCCAGGTGAGGTTTGAGAAGTCAAATGTCGATTGGATGAAATCTGCAACCTATTATTGAACTCGGAGTTGAAAGATTACCATATACGCACCTAGTGTTGTCCTCCTCCAGGTGAGGGTTGAGAAGTCAAAATATCAGATTGGATGAAACTGCAGCCGATTATTGAACTCAGGTTGCAAGATTACCATATACGGACCGGTGTTCTCGTTAGTTGAGGTTTCAGAAGTCAAATATCAGATTGGATGAAATTGCAACCTATTATTGAACTCAGGTTGCAATATTACCATATACAGACCTAGTGTTCTCGTCCACTGCAAGCTATTATTGAACTCAGGTTGCAAGATTTCCATATACATACCCAGTGTTCTCGTCCAGGTGAGGTTTGTGAAGTCAAATATCGGTTGGATGAAATTGCGACCTATTGTTGAACTCATGTTGCGAAGATTACCATATACGGACCTAGTGTTCTCGTCCAGGTGAGGTTTGAGAGTCAAATATCAGATTGGATGAAACTGCAACCTATTATTGAACTCGGGTTGAAAGATTGCCATATCTGAGACCTAGTGTTCTCGTCAGGTGAGGTTTGAGAGTCGAATATCGTATTCGATGAAACTGCAACCTATTATTGAACTCGGGTTGCAAGATTACCATATACATATCCAGTGTTCTCGTCCAGGTGAGGTTTGAGAAGTCAAATATCAGATTGGATGGAACTGCAACCTATTATTGAACTCGGGTTGTAAGATTGCCATATACAGACCCAGTGTTCTCGTCCAGGTGAGGTTTGAGAAGTCAAATGCTCGTTGGATGAAACGCAACCTATTATTGAACTCAAGGTTGCAAGATTACCATATACAGACCTAGTGTTCTCGTCTAGGTGAGGTTTGAGAAGTCAAATGCTCAGATTGGATGAAACTGCAACCTTTGATTGAACTCGGAGTTGCAAGATTACCATATACTGAGACCAGTGTTGTCGTCCAGGTGAGGTTTGAGAAGTCAAATATCAGATTGGATGAAATTCCAACCTATTATTGAACTCGGGTTGCAAGATTACCATATACAGACCTAGTGTTCTCGTCCAGGTGAGGTTTGAGAAGTCAAATATCAGATTGGATGAAACTGCAACCTATTATTGAACTCAAAGTTGCAAGATTACATATACAAATATAGTGTTCTCGTCCAGGTGAGGTTTGAGAAGTCAAATATCAGATTGGATGAAATTGCAACATATTATTGAACTAAAAGGTTGCAAGATTACCATATACATACCCTGTGTTCTCGTCCGAAGGTGAGGTTTGAGAAGTCAAATATCGGGTGATGAAACTGCAACCTATTATTGAACTCGAGTAGCAAGATTACCATATACAGAAACCCGGTGTTCTCGTCCGGTTGAGGTTTAAGAAGTCAAATATCAGATTGGATGAAATTGGGTAACCTATTATTGAACTCAGGTTGCAAGATTACCATATATCTGAGACCTAATGTTCTCGTCCAGGTGAGGTTTGAGAAGTCAAATATCAGATTGGATGAAACTTCAACCTATTATTGAACTCAAGTTGAAAGATTACCATATACAGACCTAGTGTTGTCCTCCAGGTGAGGGTTGAGAAGTCAAATATCAGATTGGATGAAACTGCAACCGATTATTGAACTCAGGTTGCAAGATTACCATATACAGACCCAGTGTTCTCGTCCAGTTGAAGTTTCAGAAGTCAAATATCATATTGGATGAAATTACAACCTATTATTGAACTCAGGTTGCAATATTACCATATACAGACCTAGTGTTCTCGTCCACTGCAAGCTATTATTGAACTCAGGTTGCAAGATTTCCATATACATACCCAGTGTTCTCGTCTGGTGAGGTTTGTGAAGTCAAATATCAGATTGGATGAAATTGCAACCTATTGTTGAACTCATGTTGCAAGATTACCATATACAGACCTAGTGTTCTCGTCCAGGTGTGGTTTGAGAAGTCAAATATCAGATTGGATGAAACTGAAACCAATTATTGAACTCGGGTTGAAAGATTACCATATCTGACCTAGTGTTCTCGTCCGGTGAGGTTTGAAGTCAAATATCGATTGGATGAAACCGCAACCTATTATTGAACTCAGAGTTGAAAGATTACCATATACAGACCTAATGTTCTCGTCCGGAGTGAGGTTTGAGAAGTCAAATATCGATTGGATAAAACTGCAACCTATTATTGAACTCGGTTGAAATATTACCATATACGGACCTAGTGTTGTCCTCCCGGTGAGGGTTGAGAAGTCAAATATCGATTGGATGAAACGCAACCTATTATTGAACTCGGGTTGCAAGATTACCATATACTGCACCAGTGTTCTCGTCCAGGTTGAGGTTTTGAGAAGTCAAATATCAGATTGGATGAAATTGCAACCTATTATTGAACTCGAGGTTGCAATATTACCATATACGGACCTAGTGTTCTCGGGCCACCGCAACCTATTATTGAACTCGGGTTGCAAGATTTCCATATACATACCAGTGTTCTCGTCCAGTGAGGTTTGTGAAGTCAAATATCAGATTGGATGAAATTGTAACCTATTGTTGAACTCATGTTGCAAGATTACCATATACGGACCTAGTGTTCTCGTCCGGTGAGGTTTGAGAAGTCAAATGCTCAGTTGGATGGAAGCTGCAACCTATTATTGAACTCGGGTAGCAAGATTACCATATACTGAGACCCAGTGTTCGTCAGTTGAGGTTTAAAGTCAAATATCGATTGGATGAAATTGCAACCTTTATTGAACTCGGGTTGCAAGATTACCATATACAGACCTAATGTTCGTCCTAGGTGAGGTTTGAGAAGTCAAATATCGATTGGATGAAACTATGACCTATTATTGAACTCGGGTTGAAAGATTACCATATACTGAGACCTAGTATTTGTCCTCCGGTGAGGTTGAAGTCAAATATCGGACATGAAACTCTGCAACCATTATTGAACTCGGAGTTGCAAGATTACCATATACGGACTGATGTTCTCGTCCGATTGAGGTTTGAAGTCAAATATCGAGTTGGATGAAATTGCAACCTATTATTGAACTCGGGTTGCAATATTACCATGTACTGAGACCTAGTGTTCTCGTCCCACCTGCAAGCTATTATTGAACTCGGGTTGCAAGATTTCCATATACATACCCGTGTTCTCGTCCGGTGAGGTTTGTGAAGTCAAATATCGATTGGATGAAATTGCAACCTATTGTTGAACTCATGTTGCAAGATTACCATATACGAGACCTAGTGTTCTCGTCCGGTGAGGTTTGAAAGTCAAATATCGGATTGGATGAAACGCAACCTATTATTGAACTCGGGTTGAAAGATTACCATATACGTACCTAGTGTTCTCGTCCGGTGAGGTTTGAGAAGTCAAATATCGATTCGATGAAATCGCAACCTATTATTGAACTCGGGTTGCAAGATTACCATATACATATCCAAAGTTCTCGTCCGGGTGAGGTTTGAGAAGTCAAATATCGATTGGATGGAACTGAACCTATTATTGAACTCGGAGTTGTAAGATTACCATACGTGACCCAGTGTTCTGCGTCCGGGTGAGGTTTGAGAAGTCAAATATCGATTGGATGAAACGCAACCTATTATTGAACTCGGGTTGCTGAGATTACCATATACGGACCTAGTGTTCTCGTCTAGGTGAGGTTTGGAAGTCAAATATCGATTGGATGAAACTGCAACCTTTGATTGAACTCGGGTTGCAAGATTACATATACACCCGGTGTTGTCGTCCGGTGAGGTTTGAGAGTCAAATATCGATTGGATGAAATTCCAACCTATTATCAACTCGGGTTGCAAGATTACCATATACGGACCTAGTGTTCTCGTCCGGTGAGGTTTGAGAAGTCAAATATCGATTGGATGAAACCTAACCTATTATTGAACTCGTGTAGCAAGATTACCATATACGGACCCGGTGTTCTCGTCCAGGTTGAGGTTTAAGAAGTCAAATATCGATTGGATGAAATTGCAACCTATTATTGAACTCGAAGTTGCAAGATTACCATATACGAGACCTAATGTTCTCGTCCGTGAGGTTTGAGAAGTCAAATATCGATTGATGGATCCTGATGGATTCTCGGCATCCCCAATACGGAATCACACAAGATTGCCAAAAATTATGAAAATGCCCCTGCCAGAACAAGTGCATAAAATGGTGATTTCAAAAATAACGAAAATACCCATACCGAAGCAGGTACATTTTTCGGTGATTGCCAAAAATTACAAAAATACCCCTGCCGGAACAGGCGCATAAAATGGAGATTTCAAAAATAACAAAAATACCCATACGGAAGCAGGTACATTTTTCGATGATTTCAAAATTACGAAAATACCCCTGCCAGAATAAGCGCATAAAATTTTCCTTGATTTCAAAAATCCGAAAATACCTCACCTCGACATGTACATTCCATTTTTAACAATCACAATCACAATCACACACACACACATGTATATAATATATATATAATATCCTGTTTTACATGGCACACACAAAATGTCTTCAAAGGGTGTGCTACAGAAAATGTGAAAAGAGATCACATCCTTATAGCGATGTCTCAACAAAAATATACCGTCGCCGTATCATCCACATAACAATTTTTCTGTTTTGTTAACAAAAAGTAAACCAAAAAGTAAACCAAAAATATACCCTAGTTATCACCACTAAGTATATATATACCAAAACATACCCGCAAAAGTTAGTTCATCCATCGCCAGCTAGAATCCATCATCTTCATTCATCATCATCATGGAATCTTCCCATACTCGTCATATCCATTCAATTCCTCGATTCATCTTCATCTACATCATCCTCTTCTTCCTCATCTTCATCCTATTCTTCCTCATCTTCATCTTCGTCGGTGACTTCACTTGTCTCATCTTCCTCATAGTCATCATCATCATCTTATTCATCTTCAGCATCCACTAGTGCTTGAGCTTATTCCTCCTCTTCTGGATCAACATGCCCCGTGAGAAAGTCATTCCAATTGTCTCATTATTTTTTCCCTCCAAATTAGCCTGCACAAGCCGCTTCTACCTCCTCATCTCGGTGAGTATGGCTCGGGCACATCTTTGAAAAGGTTCCAAATATGGTTCACCTCTAATTCGGATCATATGCCCGGCAAATCTACTTGTGGAGGGATATCGCGGCATACTTGCTGCAAGTAATGCATGTGCACGTGAAACTATTCGTCTCTCCGAACTAGTCATACTCCTCTCGTGCAAGCAACTTTCTTCATGACCTTCCTCCCACAAGTCCGCATCATCCTCTTTAACTTTGGAGCCATATTTCATGACATGCGATGAAGTGTTCACACGTTTCGATCTCTTTTCAACTCTTCAGGGGTCATGAGCTCAATCGGTTTATAAGACTCGGCAAGAGGATCCTTGGAGCTTCCTCGCTCTGGTTCATCATCCTGTTACAATAAGACCTTAGGCTTCTTTCCTTTCCTGTCTATCTCCCTCTCATGTGACAAATCAGGACTGCGGCTCCTCCTTGACGCCATACAGCAGTGTATAAAAAGTATTGCTGCATAACAATTACTTTGGTGTTAAACAAGACCAAATACATTGCAAGAGAGACAACAATTTGCATTTTCATTCAAAAGCATATCAAATCTTAGAAACAACAACAGAAACAATCTACATTTTCACCCAAAAAACAGATCAAACCCTAGAAAAAAAAAGTTAACAACCACCACAAAACTTAAATCAAACACATCTGCATAGTAGAATAATGTAATTTAAACAAAACCCATATCATGATTACACCTAATTCTTAAAGCAACCACACACCACCACAAACAAGTGTTCCCACTAGATAGTGTACCACAAAAATAGAGTAAACAAAAAAAATAAAAATACATTAAGTGCTATTATTACGTTTCTTGCATTCTCTTTTAACAAAGAAAAAGGATCATTAAAAAGAGAATCCATTTTTATGCAATCATGCAGAGGAAGATGAAGAAAACAACACTTAAAAGAATACAAACCCATACATGTAGATGAAGATTGAAGAGTATGGTTCATTCAAAGATTCAGAAGCAACTAAAATTGATGATTTTGCTGTTGTTTTCCCACTTACTTCAGCTTCTGAACTATTGAAGAGAAACTAATAACTGCTGGCTTTTTGTCTCTGAGTAGAAAACATAAACTACTTTCCCAAAGAAGATGATTATGTTGGGAAAAGGAGTGTTTGTTTGGTAGTGATAAAAGGAGATGTTGGGTGGAAACAATTTATTCTAACTTAAGGGCGATAAAAAGTGGGCGGAAACAATAAAGTAACTTACGAGGATGCATAAGCAAATATGTCTAAAATTGGAGGGGGTGAAAAAAAAAACAAATTGTTATTCAAGACCAAAGATTAACTGATAAAATGCAAAGTAACTTGCAATTGGAATCTACATATATTCATGACCAAAGATTATAAAGGAAACTTAACGATCGCATTTTTTATTTCTTTGTTCCAGGATACGCTTTTTGTCTAAGCAATTTACGTAGATGTGGTTCCTCTTGTAAAATATCTTGAAAATGTCGCGACTGCATCTCTCGCTTTGTCCACATCAGTAGTCATTCCTCTTGGCGTATGAATAACAACCCACCAACTGGATGTTTCACGTCTATGGAGTAGAAAACTTGGGAAGCCTCTTCGGCGAGAATCACTGGGCTCGTCCGAAATTTTGGTATGGCTTTTCAATCTTGAAAGATTTACCAAAGGAAAATCAATCTCGGCTGATCTTTGTTCCATTCTCTACCTTCACCCAATCACGGTAGAAGACAGTTTCTTTAAATGTACCATAGTTCAACTCTAGGATTTGTCCGATCACCCCATACCACCGGGTTAGGTTAGTAACCCACTTTTGTCCCTTTTCGAGCTCCTAAAGTGGTCGATGCAACCCACATGGTGACACCACCCGTCGTGGGTCTTAGACTTTTCCCCGGTTTGCTTGGGAACAAAAACTAAATCCATTCACACGGTATCTTTTTTACTCTTTCTGTGGTCGAGACTCTTTCGAGACACTCCTAACGAACGCCACAAATCATCCATCCATTTTGTCTTCGATCTAAGCTATGAAAGCGAAAAGAAAATCAACACATCAAGATACCGAATCATTATTACGGTAACAAATAGAGCCGCCAATGCAAACCTTTTCATACACATCCAACTAAGGAACTTGGTTTGCATCTCGACTTCCTCCATTGCAACCCCATCAGCTTCACAATTCTAGCAATAATCCCTACATTTAGCATACATAGTATTAAAATCTAAATAGAATAACCCATTGTCCACATACAAACAGAACACGACCAACCAATACCTGTAATAAACATCGAGACCTTCTAGATCATTCTGAAAAATTACCCACCGACGTATTTGCATCCACTGAATAGGGCTCACCTAAACCGGATTTTCATCAAGCAGAGAACCCACATCGCTGAATTCATATTCATCATTTAAGAAGGGCTCCAAATTTGCTTTGTGACCTCCTTTAATCGGCATTTTCATGTGCTCCATGGCAAATCTAAAACATTCATCCATTTCAACTGACTTCGTAATTGACCCTTCAATGTATCTCGCTATTATTTGGGATGTTTTTGCACTCCTTCATTGCCCGATTCGGATATGTACGTGTAAATTTCAAAGACAAAAACAACAAAAATAAATAAAAATAAAGGACAAAATGGTAAAATAGCAATTCACCTTTCGAATGGGTACATCTATCGATACCTAACAGGTCCACAAACCAAGGCCTCATCAGCCAAATGAACCATGTTGTGCACGCTTATATCAAAAATCCAGCCGGAAATACTTTTTGAGCACACACATGGCCTCCGCAATCATCCACTTAGCCCTTGGTTTAGATACTTTTGCTAACCACCTTTTTGAGCACAAAATTCTAAAATACAAACCGACTAGTTGAAGCAAGACGCAAGTCTTTCTCTTTCGGAAAGGCATGTCATGCAATGTAATAAGTACTCATAATCACATGGTAGTCATGTGAATTCAAGCTTCTCAAGTTCAATTGCTACATATTGACATTGTTATTTATATTCGACTTAAAGCCTCGTGGGAACTTTCGCATCTTTAAGAATCCGACAAAATCGGTTTTCTTTTTTTTTTGCTCAAAACAAACAGCGGAACCATCTCTACTCCTTTCTTTGTTTTCTTCTTTTTCCACTCTTTAAAGTGTAGTTTATTCTCCTTTAATTTGTCACGATTATTCCATGCAACAATAGCCTTATTATCCTTATCAAAGATAGTGTAGATAATGTGTTCCATGACGTTCTTTTCCGTGTGCATCACATCGACACAATGCCGTATAGTCAAGGCACAATACGACTTCAAGTTCCCAAAGAATACACTTCTTGAAGAAAAAACTGTGACAAGCTCGAATCATCTTCCTCTTCATCGACTGATATCTCTTTCGTTTACTTTGTCTTGCGACCACTAACTTACTTGTTCGTAATGAACATCTGGCCAACTTTTCAAGCGATCGCTCCCCGTTAGTCTCGGTGGTGCAATTTTTATGCTCCCGTGTCTCTAATCCGAAATAAGTCCCATCCCTAAATGGGTGCCTTGACTTAAGGAATATACGATAGTTAGTGTACACAATCTTGCTGTCAGAACCTAGATGAGTACTTTCGAGTTTGCCTCTCTCAAGCAGAAAACACACGCACAAAGAGCCATGAGTGGTACATCCACTTAAAACACCTTGAGCAGAAAGTCATGAATGCCAAACATCGAGTTGCTTTCGAGTAAAATACTCCTTTTCAAAGAATCAAAAGCTTGTACACCTTGATGCCAAAGTTTTTTTAGCGTATTTGACCAAATGCACGCAAAAACATCAATGTCTTTACCAGTGACTTACGCCTGTATCACCAGAGTCATCATTTGGAATTCAGACTTCATACACATCAAGGCTAAGATTATAAAACCACAAGGATCACAGGCCAACAACTCCAACTCAAAGTCGTACACCATGAGAATTAAACCCATCTCGTTGATATTCCAAGCCAAACATTTCTTCCTTCCGCTAAAAACAACGGAAAATTCAATTTCATTTTTTGCCCACCGAGATGAATCGATTGATGACGATATATTCGTATGAAACTTAGCTCGATCGTACACAAGATTAAGGCCCGATATCCAAGGTAGAGAATACATTTTCTTTAGTTTTTCTGCCTACATGAAAGTATCTCAAAGACTTTGCAAGGTTCATTTGTCACCACATCTTTGGTAGCTTTACTTAAACCTCGGAGTTTTGCATACCCTATTACACTCTATTAAATCCTCATTCTGCTTGTAATACATAATACAATGATTCTCACAAGCATGAATAGCCTTCTGCCATCCCCGCATCCTTAAGCATTGACCTCATAGCATCATAGTTTTTGGGCAACTTGTTAGGTTTCAAATCCACTCGTTAACAAATCCAACAAATCGTTGACACAACTTACCCGAAATTTTATAAATTTTCTTCACATTATGCGCTTCTACCATAGCAGAGAGGATTGTGAGATTGTCTTCACACCTGGGTATAACTTCTCTCAGATAACAATTTGTACATATTATAACGCTTCTCGACATCCGGATCTTCTAAGGGTGATTCTTCAATTTGTGTTCCATCATGGTCATGATGAATACCAAAGGAAGAGTCAATAAAATCATTCAAATTCAAACAATCTAATTGCTTATCGTGCGCTTTGACTACGACCTTCCCCTTAGAATGACTTGTTAAAGCACCATCCTTTCTCTCACCATGTAAGCTCCAAATGGTGTATGTCTTGTCGACACCATGCCCAAACAAAATGGGTCCTAACAATCGAGAATCCAAGTGGATGTCTATTTTCACACTTCCTACAAGGGCAAGCACACATTTTCTATTGCAGAAGTACCATTTGCTATTGCAAAATCAATGAATTTTCTAACCCCTTCTCTCGTATTCCGGGTTATAAATGTCTCATTATCGCATCCAAGATTTATCCACAAAGTTTGACATCCTACAAACAAGTAAAGTACTATGTCTTAGTAACCTAAGTTTATCAACTAAACCTAAAAATGTCATGTATTTATCAACACACCACAATAGAATACAATTCACAACAACATCAATTTCTAAAACTAATAAACCCCCCAGATGTTGAAAAACTTTGATTAAGAAAACAATGAAAAGAAATACCTTAATAATTAGTCAAGATAACCTTAAGAATCGATAGATTGTGAATTTTAATCAAACTCAATCCTTTCCGTGATAACTCGATTAAGCTTAAATCTTTAATGAAATCGACGAAATAGAAGAATCTTACATCAATTTTGTTGATGAAGCTTCCCCGCAAATCGAATCCAAATTGAATCATGAATTTTCTCGTGAAATCGACGGTGGTCAAAGGATATACCAAGAAGCTTCCGAGGTGTGAAATAAATGGAGGTGAAAGATATAAGATGTAGTAATGTCTCAACCGTTTTACTATCAACGCATTAAGTTGTTTATCTACCTCCCAACTTCCCGTGACATTTTAAAATGAAAAACTAATTTCATATGATTTTAAATTTTTTTTTCTGATTTTAATTTTGTTTTCTGATTTTCTGAATTAAAATGAAGATTTATAATGGGAAAAAAATGTTGGAGATAAAAAGCTTAATCGTTGGGAGGCCGGGTGGCTCCTTGAGTGTGAGATGAAATTAGAGCCGATAGTAGTAACGAAGGGGCTAATAGTAGTAATGAAGGGTAACAATGTAACTTGGCATTTTAAGTTGAGGATAGGAAGGTAATTACCCACAACCCTCCCGAAACTCAGAATAGATACCACCATTGCAACGATTATCCGACGTTACTAAAGTTTCAACGTCATACGACGTAATAAATATCCGATTATAAAAAAACCGCATTACAAAACCCCGATTTCGTAGTGAATGTGAGGAATCGAGAGTTGTTCCTTCAAATTCTCAGAAGTTTTCTTCCGTGTTCTTGAAGATTTGAAGGAAACAAGGAAGGAGATTCAAAAATAAAGGCTTTTGTTATGAGAACTCTCAAATTTAGAAGACCCCGGTTCACATCATCATCCTAGAAGGTTTGTTGAATTGACTCCTTTCTCCACGAACCTTATGTACCTATGGTTGTCAGATTTACAAGGAGTTCGGGGACGATAAAGAATTCTTCGGAGGTCTCAATATCTAGTAAATCTTCTTATGAGAATTTATTTCTTGTGTTTTTAGAAGAATAACTAGGTTTGGAATAGCCATTATTGTGAGTACACATAACTATGTCCAACGTTTTCATCTTCATGTTTTTAGATTTATTTATTTAAATTCTAAGTTTTTTGGAAGATGATTTTTGCAATTTTAATCTTTATGATTTTATATATTAAAAATTGTTATGGGATATGTTGTTTACGTCCGTGAACCCGTGATGATTGTCCCATACTTGTTAAAAAGTTATCTCTACTATATCTACTATGCTCAGATGAAAGTATTGATAAAAGATAGAATGAACTTTTGACTAGCAAAAGTTGATGCTTCTTTTTTCTCCTCTCTCTCACTCCTTCTTCTCCAACAAACTCATCAAGAACAACTTTCTTCTCTGCCATATCTAGTCCATTTTTGACCGGATCTCGAGCATTTCTTCATTATTTCTTGTCGATCTCCGATCCACATTTTTGCACATACCGTGTCGCTCCTAAGTTCTCTTATGTCGAGCATGACCAATTGATTTGATCATTTTTTTGTGGTTGATTCAATTGAGATTGTTGGATTCCAAATTCAGTGTTTTCATGTGATTTGCTTATATCAAAAGAAATCCTTATTTTCTTATAAAAGCAAGGTCGCCTTTGTTGTTCTTTCGGAATGACATATTATGGGGAGAGTTCTTAATTGAACTTGTGCTTAATTGCCAAATCTTTGTGGGGAGTGCGCTGTGGAATATTATAGGGGTTATCTTGTATCTTTATAAACTCCTTGATGAATGCATTTAGCTTGGATTTATGATTGCATCTAAATAAGTTGGTATGCTATTCTCTTTGGTCATGAAGTATCTCTATGAAAATTTCATGAGGATCCCACTAGTTTTCGTACCTTTGCCAATTTATATTGACAAAAAGGGGGGAAATTAATGTGTAGTTTCATACTACAAATACATATGGTTTACGGATGATTATGTAAGGGGGAGTAGTTTTTTCATGTTGAGATGAAGTATTGACTAAGGGGAGTGATACATATCACCATAGTATTGTTGTCAAAGTTGTGATACAATTGAACTTTTGATGCTGTGTTGTTGATGGTGGATTTTTCAACAAAGGTCAAAACCGTAAAATCATGAGGCATGTTTCACACGACTTTCAGGCATGCAACGATTCATATTTTACGAAGCCATGATGAATATGTTTTCGAAAATCCCCACTCAGTCGAGCCATTCGATCCTAGCATTTTATCATGCCCTCTGCGTGCATAACATAATTGGGCGGTTCTCCGTGGATTGAGAGCTTAACGCTTCAAGACGTCGGTGACACTCATTGTTCCTAGACTGCAGGAGAGACCCCCTCCACATAGAAGAATAGTTGGGCGCGGACGCCTTCAGGACGTCGGTGACACTCACGTTCCACGACTATGTGGAGAGACCGTGCATAGATTCAAAGTGTTCTCCGTAGATTGAGAGCGATACCTCTGTGTCGTAAACAACACTTGTGACTCACGATATGCACCATTTAGAATGGATGTGACGCTTAATCTGCTAATATATTTTACGTAATAGATTAATTCTGCTGACATTCACCACTTAGATTCCCGAACGATGATCTATTATTGCTCCTATTCCATGGCTCGAATCCACTACCGATCCCATGGAATGGCAATATCAATTGCTCATATTCCATGGCTGAATCCACTGGCCGATCCATGGAATGGCAATAATTATTGTTCGATTCCATGATCAAATCTACGACTTGATCTCACTGGAATGGCAATAAACTACTATATTATCTCATTATTCCAATTTCATGATCGAATTCATTGCTAATATCATGGAATGGTAATAGATAATATTAATACTCCGATTCTATGGTCGAATCCATCATCCCATGGAATGGTAGTGGCCGCTTATTATTCCAAGTTCATGGTCGAATCCACAACTGATCCTATGAATTGATAATAAATGACTACTCATTTTATTGTTTTTCATGAACTATTCTACATGAATTTCATGAATTAGCAATAAATACCTGACCAACGCATCCGGATCATGTGAGTAAACCCCACAAAAATGGTGTAAGTGTACTCAAAAATGATGCACGATTGAGCAACCTTGATGCACAAAACGAGCATCCAAAAATATGGACAGATGAGGAATCCTACGCAAAATAGGAGAAAGCAATAATTAAATAAAAGAATAAGAGGCGCCCGAGGCCCGGCCCACGGCCGGGCCGGCCATGCCCTAGCCGTGACCGGTCCCATGCTCTTCCATTATTTTGTCCTATTTTTGTTATTTTCATGAACTGCGAAAACTCCTTCAATTTAGCAACTTTCCTTGTTTGTGCAAAAACTCATGAATTTCCCATAACTTCATGGATTCAAGAAATAATATTATAAAATAGGGAAAGATGTGCGGGACTGAGCAACCTAGCCGGACGGCCATGCCTAGCCGTGGGACGGTCCCCACACCTCACAATCCCTAGCCTTTATAATTCCCTAAACTCATGAAACTCCTCTGAGCCAACAAAACTCATGGATTCTCCATAACTTCATGGAATAATATAAAATTAGGAAAGGTGTGCGGAGACCTAGCAACATAGCCTACGCCATGCCCTAGATGTAGCGGGTCCCACACCTTGCAATCCCTAGTCTTTTTATAATTATTATTTTTCCTAAATTCATGAAACTCCTTGTTTGAGCAAAAATCATGATTTCGGCCATAACTTCTCAAATTTAGCTCAAATCATGAAAAACCAAAGCCAACAGTCACACGACTCAAACTAATTCTCTCACGGAAATTTTAAATGTTAAAATACTCTTTATTTTAATATTTACAAAATATTGATCAATTGAGCATACATGCTCATTCCAACAAAATCAAGAATTTCACCAAGATGAAACTCTTCTTCAAAATTTATAATGTTGCTCGAACGCACATCACAAAATACCAAACTCTCATGGCATACGACACTAATGCAACATGTGCATGCCTTCATGACCGACCGCAGTCATTCCTAGGGCTTGCACAAAGCCGGTCCCACGCGTTTCATAATTGACCTAATTTGCTCAATTGCTCATATTGGGCCCAAACTCTCTTCAACCAACCCGGGATTGCTCAACGACCAACAACCGGTCCGTGACTACCAAGAGCCTGGCCCCATGCCTTTGGTCGGTCCCCATTTTTTATACCTAGATTTTATCACCTAATGTCAACTCAAAGAATGTTTTAACAAATGATGAAACCTAACATTTAATCATCATTCTATCACCGACTATTCAATTTCCGGAACCACTCGTGCACGCTTTCACTGAAAGACTGGCACCACATGGACGCCCGTCATCCCATGTGGTCGGTCCCTCTATCACTCATGATCTATTTTCGATTCATCAACTATGATCTGAAATTAGGTTTGAATAAATGTTCTACGAATCATCATTCTCGAGCAAGATTCAAACACTAATGAATTTATATTGATTCAACAACCAAGATATGAATTAATCAAGTATAATATTTGGTAATCTACTAATATTTTAATATTTTATTAGGCCTCGCATTACCAATAAATATTTCGCCGAATTGAGCAACACTTTGCTCGCTTGCTCAAATATTGATCCAGCTATCAATATTCAGTAATTTATCAGTAATTTGTCGAGTTGAGCAATACTTGCTCAATTGCACGTCAAATTATCAATATTCAGTATTTTGTCGAATTGAGCAACACTTGCTCAGTTGCTCAAATATTGATCCAGCTATCAATATTTAGTAATCGCAATTTGTCGACCGAGCAAGATTTCTGCTCAATTGCTCAATATTGATCCCACTATCAATATTCAGTGATTTGTCAATAATTCGCCAATCGATGAACACTTGCTCGCCATCAATAATCCATATATTCAAGAACTTCATCAATATTCAACTTATTTCCTCGATTCTCGAATAATCGCATATATATTCAACCTCATCAATATTCAACAACTCGCCGAATTTACAAAATTCTGCTCGCATTTCCAGCAACATTAACATTCATGAATCGCTGAGCATTAACATGCTCGACCAACAAAACCTAGGCTCATTGTCTAATCAGTCAACAACCGACAACTAAATACACGCCTCCCGTCATGCATCTACTATCTCATGAGACATCAATCACGCCAAATTGGGATAACAATCAGGGTTTTGGTCTCAAGGGAACTTATAACACGTGGGATTTCATCCACGACGGTGAAATGCGTTGTAAAAATAAACGGGTAAGGAGTGAAAAGTAGTGGGTGCACGATTCGCCAAGTCTCCACACGACATGGAACCACTTACCACGATCTTCCACTTGCCCACTCTTTCCACTCATGAAACCGGTCACACTTACAGGATGAAGGTGTTCACAACTCATAATATAAATAAGTCTCCTCAATCCATGATTAAAAACAACGAATGATCACTAGCTATCAGCACCGCCCACGTAATTTTTCGGTAACTACTTCAAGAATCATCAATCTATCAACTTATTCGAACTCAACAAGCTTACCAATTATTGCAAACCTTCAACACATCTACAATCCTTGATCATCATTGATTCCACACAATTCTCGCCTTCCCTCTTACAAATCAACCCATCTCCTCTTTGCGGCCGAACCGACTAAATGGCCATTGACTTGGTTTAGGCCTGAGTCCTGCCAGACATCTTCGAATCTAAGCACTCCTTTTGCAAGGTATCTCATAGAGGTTAAGCAGCTGAGCCTCCTGTTGCCGGAGGGAGTCTCGACACTCGCTCTCTTCATTTCCCCAAAAAAATAGCAAACCGCTTTTTCCCCATCTATAGATTGGCTACTACAAAGGAGATTAATCTCCTGCTTGCAATATCAAACTCTCACAAAAGGGTTGATCTTAGGTCAGGTTCAACCACCAATCCCAACACAAATAATGCTAGCACTAGCAACAATGGTGGTACTCCAGAGACTACTCCCGCTTCCAACACTGTCCGGTGATACCACTCCTCCGCAAACCAACATTGAGACAATCCTCCCTTCTACTGGTCTCCCGAAGAAATTAGAGAAACCACCTACCATAGGTGATCTCATGAAGGTACAAAGAAACTCTTTCCAAGAATCGATTGACATGGCTAACACATGGAAAGAGCTGTGCACTTATCTCAAAACTCATCGACAAGATATCGTAGAAAGCTTTAAGAAAGGAAAAACCAAAGAAACATCTCCTACGCTAATCTCAAGTCACTCCGATCCATGTAGTAGATGATGATGAGGTGCACAAAGTCAGCAGATAATCCACCAACAAAGGAACCTCGAAGCTCTATCACTCGTGAGGACTCGAACGCTTCATGGGGGATCGAGGAAAGACAAAGCATCATCTGTTCATCGTCATCAACCTTTGTATCCTGCTTCTACACAAAGAATTCCTCTCTCCCTAAAGGCTGCACCTCCCCAACATTCACACTGGCAAATGGAACAGGAACGCTTGAGAACACATCTTTCTATTCTTGAGGGCACTGGGGAGAGCACGAACAAAATCATGTCGTCTGCCTAAAAGAATTGCTTTAAAATCTTTGACAAGTCGAGATACACCTCGGTACAACAACATTAAAATTGGAGCATGGATAGTCAGGGGAGAAATGGTTAATGCCTTTATAGAAATACTTGCGGCTCCCTGCATATATTACCTTTCTACTTACTTGAAGTTAATGTTCAAGACTAAAGAACATCCTAACGATTATGTGAAGAGGTTCGTAGTCCAAGCTTTGGATTGTCATGACCCTAATGTCACCGAACAAACAACTCAGGATTGTAGCAACAACTAATATCCGCCTACGAGCCTTGCTTGAAAATTCTGCCCACATTTTCAGAGTTTGAAGCAGTTTTCAAATGATTGCGACTACTCAGACTTGCTTTTTACTCGAAAGAGCAAAGTGTGTAAGGTGGAGGAACTGAGCACTGACGCTAGTCAGCAATCGGTACACCTCCAACCTTCAACAAACGCCGCTGGGAGAATGAAAGTGAAAGCCGAGAACGATCGTAGCCGCTTTCTTTTCCAAACATCTCAAGCTTCCTTCAAGGCGTGAAGAAAGATTGTAAAGTTGAAATCCCACACTACACCCCCTCACAAGAATCCACACAATCAAATCATTTTAAGATGAACAATTATAATTTTATTGATCAAACTCCAAAAATGTGACAAGATGAAAGGAGATAAGCTAAAGAATTACAATCACTCTAAACTTTCTCTCTCTAATGACTTGCTCAACACTCGAAAGAGAGATCTCCCCTCTCTAAAGTCTACTTCCGCCTTTATATGATGTTTATTGAGATAGGTGGATGACATTTCAGCTGCCTTTATTTTCTGATCTCGCTTGCGATATCTCGCAAGTGTATATATGTTAGATCTCGCGATACTCTCCTCAGTTAGCTACATATTATCTTTCTTATATTTAGG